>CM035436.1:138752139-139177139 GCA_020310875.1 Ceratopteris richardii
TAGGAGCCCGTCGCTACACTCTCTTTTACGCGTCAAGTTCAGAATTATAACCTGGCATAAGCTTCGGTTACTTCTGCGTGATTCAGATCCATCTGTTCTTATCGCTGTACGTGTTTGCGTCTGATAGTTTGCATGCCAAAAAGCGTTTAACTTTTAATTGTTCCAAATTAAGTAATGTTGCTTTTTGATGATCTACTGTGTAGTAAGCTAAGCTTTCTGACATGGAAGTAATTTGAATTCAATATTTGAGATGAACTGTGATTCTAAAATATTCTCAAACCATAATAGGAGTTGCTTGAATCGATGTAGATTGTTGATCATTTCAACGACAGTCGGATGGTCTAAATGCCAAATATGAGGAACACTTTTACTCATTCCTATGATTTCAAAGACTGTACGATCACTTCATTTGTTCCTATTCATGTATAATATTCGTAAAAATGAGATATCGTTTACATGAAAAAGTGTTTTCTGTGTGAGCAAACTCCCGTATGAATTTTTCGGTGCTACTGACGAAACGGTATTTTTTTTTAAATATAAAGGAAGTTCGGCATTAACCTACTCTCCCGGACTAGAATTAAATAAAGAAAAGTACAAGAGAAGGGGACTAGTGCCCATGGGACCCCCCAAATCCCACAAAGCAAGGGAAGCTTTTACAGAGCTTAGATGGCATTACAAAGAAGGTTAATTACCCTCTCATCACCCTCATGTGGGGCCCACTTGGGTTTAAGCTTGTTATTGATCAAAAGGAGTACTTGATGATGCCTAAAGGGGGGGGGGACTTCTTACAGTTAACAATCCTTTTGCCAAGGAGGAACAATGATTTCTCAATTGACCACTCTTTGGGGGAGTCACCGAAGTTGAAAGCACATCTTTCCCGCCAGATTTTCCATAGGACCTCCCCTCTGATGGCGTTCCAGAGAGTCGCGGAGCAGCCAATCACTTCTCCTAGCAGGGCTTGCTGCCAACTGAGATGTTTCTGAAGTCTAATTTTCTTTCCAACCGTCTGTTGGAGTTGGGGTAGGTAAAGAAGATGTGTGAAACATCTTCGATAGACCGGTAGCAGCGTTTGCACCAGGGAGGAATCCCACAAAATTTGATAGCCTTAAGGTTGGTCCAAATTCCATGATGAAGAATTTGCCATAAGAGGACATACTTTTTGATTTCTATGAGGGGGTGCCAGATAGCCATGAACTTCATGTCCCACCGAAGCCGCGTCCATGACAGGCACCACTTCTTATTGAGGTTAACCTGATAGTCAATCGTTTCTTTGATGTTCGGGATTCTTGATAGGCTATTCCCATTGTGCCATTTGAGACCAAACGAGCTCGACGTGTCGTGTCCCATGAATCAAGCAAAAAGGATAACGTCACCACATCCGTACAACTGTAACGTGCGACACAAAACCGTAAATATCTTTAAGGACTTCGTGCTTTTTCATCATGAATGCGATATTTTTTTCCTCTGCGTGGTACTTAGGTTGGGTTCAAATAGAGATAGGCGAATAAACATCAAAAAGCACATAATTTTGGCTGGCAAGTTGTTTGAACTTATTGTTCCACCTTCTTGTGCATACAAACAGGTGAAATAGAATACATTCATGTGTGCTGTCGTTTTATGTGAACATTGAGGGATAGCGGAATAAAAAGTTAGCATTTATATAGAAAAAGGGAGAAGAATTTACAAGTAATAAAAAAATACACTGAACTTGGTCAACTCTTCCATAAACTTCGGAACTGCAAAAACATTCTTTGGTATAGTGATGTAGCAATGACGATAGCACATTTTTCAATTCGACAACAAGCTGTTCGCAGATCGACTACTGGGCAGGCGGCACTATCCGAACTGAGGATATGATACGCTTTTATGAGGCGACGCTTGGAAATTGGGAAAGCTCCAGACCAATGGATGGGCAAATCTTCGATTTGTTTCTAAAATAGGGTCAGAGCCCAGCCGAGAGAAAGATCATGAAGGGCGGTCTCCATCCACCAATGAGCTTTGGTTTTACCGGCCTAATCCCACGTGGAGACCCATAAACGCACATATTTTAGGCTTTCAGCGGGTCTGTTCAAACACCTGAGTGTACTTTTGCACGTCGATACTTTGGCTTATGTTCTTCATCTGCTTTTATGCAAGATCTTTGAATGTTCGTGTCAGCTGCTGAGTTGAGCAGATGTGTCTCCAGAACGATTTTCATCAGACGTCTCGAAGTAAATAGAGTGAATCGTACTAGCTTCAGGGAAACTTGATGTTGTGTGCGGATATGGAAACCTCATTGGCATCGATCTTTAGGGAAGCAAACCTTCCTGGCTCACCTATTGCTTGGCCAGCACCTCAAGAGGTATTCTGCCAACTTGAATGCTTATTTCTGGAGACATATTTCAATGTGCTCTCTCGGTCTCCTCATTGTTGACAGCTCATTAAATGTTGCTGAGATACAGTTCAAAGCCCATGGAAAATATTTATTGCACATAGTTTATATCAGTTCTTATATCGAAGCTATTTAGACATCTCGTTGAAATTTCTTCGTTGTTTTATTGTGCTTCGCCCAGCTGCACAATATCTTTGTGAATCAGGTTGCTCAGTAATATGCTAGTTATCAAAGGGAATTGATATTAAGAACTGTTTGTATTTATTGTTCTATCCTCTGTTAACATGTTGAGGCTTATTTAAGCATCTGCATTGAAGTGTTTTCATAGATTTGACATTGGGACTTCATTGGGCTGAGCAGACTGTTGAGGAGCTACAACAGAAGTTAGCAGCTGTGAGTATGGAGCTTGAGAGTGTCCGTGAGACTGCCCGACTACAAAGTAGGATCAGCGAGACTAAGATATGCCACCTTCAAAGTCTTTTATATGGTTTAAAGAAAGAGAGGGATGAAGCACTTGTGAAGTGTAGCTAACTCCAAGCATGCATTTTGCACCTTTCTTCATCTACCCAAGGCTCTGTCGGAGCTGCTGCTGCTGCTTCTCCGAATAATATTTTGGTTCCCTCTGCATCTGCAACTTCTGCATGTAGTACTAAACTGGCCTATCCTGCATCACCCACGAATTATACCATTTCATTTCGGGATCCAAGCCAGGCTAGTACGTCTGATGAGAAGGGTCATATTTCTCACTTTGAACATGACATAGTAATATGCCATGGGAATCCTGTATTGCAAGGCATCTTGGCACTGGAACAGAATTCAGCTGCAACCTGCATCTCAATGGGGGACTCAGTACAGCAGCAATTTAACGTGGACATCTTGAATGAGAATGTAAGTTTGGAGGAAGACGAGAATTTAGGGCTGATTGACTTGCAAATGGATCGTACTCCAAAGTCACCATGGGATCTGGATGCATCATCCGATGATTCAAAAGGACATCAAGTGGGCTCTTCTGAGCCTCAAATAACCACTTTTGAAGCTGATGCATTGCCAGAGAAGGGAAAGCTCTTGCAAGCGGTGATGCAGGCAGGACCACTCTTACATAATCTTCTTGTAGCCGGTCCTTTACCTCAATGGAAGTATCCTCCGCCTCAATTATAATGTACAGTTAATGTATTCAAAGCGCCAACGGCTCCCGATAATCTATCGGATAGCTGTGCCTCTCCAACTTTGAAGAACCATGGCACCTAGCAGTGCTATGCATAGCTGTCACCTACATCCATCGTTTGCTGCTGTTAGGATTTGTGTACGATCAAACCGTCAGTCTTGAACCACCATGCACCGTCTTTGCATGGAGGTGACCTGAAATTCGTCATGCCTATGAAAGGATTATATGGAGGCATAATGACCGTTGCAATGAGTGGCCGGAGTGGTCGAGGCGCGCACACAGAATGTAGAGATCTCTCTTTTGATGGAGTTCTCAGATGACGTAAAATGGAACCATGAAAGATGTATTCTTCCCTATACTTGTAAACATCTTGAGAGTCATCCCTTATTTTTTATTGAGTTCTCAGGTGACAAGCGATGTCCACGACTAGGGATGTATATAGTCTCTTGCACGTAGATAAAATGCAACAACCTTATAGTAGCTAGGAGTGTTCTTACATTAATATGAATTATGCCACTGAAAGGGTGGATATTTTAGGCACCATATTCGTATTAGACAAGTTTATTTGCAGTTATAAAAGTACAACAGCAAAGTATGTCATTGAAAAAGAATGGATCAGGGACCACCTTTCAAGTCTACGAATATACTTCTTCCATCGATAGCTCTCTGCTTTTCTCGTCTTACTTTAGTTTTGATAGTTGCCTTATCATGATCTGTAATGTACCTCTAGCATTTAATAATCTTATTACAAACGCTAGACTTAACGCGGATATCATTTTCTTCAACTACAGAACATTGCATACACTAGTATCTGCATAATTTCGGTTTCCAAAAGTTTCTCTGACAAAAAACCAAGGCAAAGCTAGTTATGATTCTTATATTTATATTTTAAATACATATGATGTGGTTTAAAAAGACCAGCAATCAGGGAATTTGTAGATGAGTGCCTCCGTATCCAATGGCAACCATTAAAAACCATAAAACCCATGTGTTGCATATTTCCAAAACGCTTTATTTTTCTCAGTCCGTTACATACAAATACATTTCTCAGACCAGAACACCTAATGTGATTGGCTCAATTTACAGAAACAGATCTTGACATTAAATCCTAATATCATCCAATCATGACAGGACACAGTCATCATGACAGCCCGTTGGTGTGATTCTCACATGTTTAGTACGCTCGTACAATACCCAGAAGTGTCCTAGACTCAGGTTTATATGATTGCGTGTAGACCGATTTTTTCCTCAACTCAGTTATGTAGACACTAGGTACTAACTCTTAAAAATATCTCAGGAAGTATAATCTATGCTTGTGATAATACCTCACAATGGGAAACGCACGGATATCTATCTTTCGTCTAGCCAGTAGCTAAGAATACGAAAACAACATTCATTTGTGCTTAAACCTTCATTACTTGCCGACCCATCTGTCCTGACATATTTATAGTAGAGTAGTAATAAAAAATTACCCCATCCACCGGTTACATTAAACCAATTTAACAAACAGGAAATCATGCATGTCTTTCTGTACAAATGACATTGCGACAACAATTAATAATAGAAAGGGGAGCATAGTAGTGTTAGAAAGGGGAGCATAGTAGTGTCAATCCATGCACTATGAATAAAACTATATGCTTTCGAACAGAGAAAGTTAAAGCACTCAGAGAAAGTACGCAACGTAAAATGGGACCCGTACATTATAATCTCTCTTACAGAAGAGTTAATGTACCCCTATGGAGAAATTTTGGAACACTAGGATTCATCATTTTTAGCAGTAAGCATACCGACTCAGAAGTGCCACGACTGCGGTATTTTCCCAAAAAATATAATCATGCACTATATGAAGAGTCAAGCGTTACATAAAATGGTTATGAATTTATCCTAGTTGCTTCATTCTGTGCTCTTCAAAAGAACAAACTGATGTCACAAAAACGTATAGACAACCTGATATATCGTCTATCATGCTCCTTTGCTTCCTTCATAGTTTTGCAGAATTGTGTGTCACTATGAGGGGAGTGGTAATCCTGCATGCCTCTTCACAAAGCACTAGCTATGAGTGCCATTTAACGTCAGGGTGACAATCACTAACAATCATATGTGATGAGCCTTACCTTTGTCAATTTTCAAGGGAATATCGGTTGTCCATTGGATCGAGGGTAGATGGCATGCAATCGGAACACCCCCTTCAATCCCTTGACAGGCCTTGTACCTTGATGGTTGGGCCGACGGGCACTAACCTGACCCATCCTCATCTTGCCTGCTCACTCAAAGGGAATACAGACATGTGTGGCAATGGTGAGCTACTATTCCCAAATGGCATTCGAACTTGATGGAATCTCAACACAGGGCCGGCCTACCATCGGTGGTCATCCATTCACTTTTCTTGCTTAAGTACCCAGTTCCGCTCCACATCCAACGTTCAAGCCAAGTAACTTAAGTCTTGCTTTCTTTTGGGTAGCTCAAGGGAATTTTCACCTTTAACTCCCTCCATTCATTTCCTTTTGGGCTTGGCGAAGAAGGCCCCTCCTTGGAATGGATCATCACATTTGGTATGATAGTTTTGGCTCTAGTTCAGTTTGCACATCCATTGTCGATGATGCTAGTCATCAATACGTTAGCAAAAGGGAAAAATTTCTTTTTACATGAGATAGGTCATTGAGGATCCTCACACACACATCAATTAATTTTGGCACAAAAGTGGGAATTTCTTTTCATGGCCACTCCATGTCCGTCAGTCGGCCCCCTCCCCCCCCCCCTTGGACCATTGGCAAGTGAATGATAGTGGATTGATGCTTCAAGCTTGCATGGCACAGGTCATGGGATTAGTATGGCGGGCCAACCCAATCTTGAAAATGCTTGGTTATGGCATAATGATCACTCGTCAATGTGCTTATGCTCCAAACCCATGTGTTGACCCAATCCCCTTCTCGTATTCCCTCATTGGTTAGACTAACATTAATGATTGCACGACAACCACCATGGGTATGGAGTTAGCATACTCTAGTTTAAGTTGAGTTGATGATGTTCTCCATGTCATGAAAGCATTTTAAGTTGCAAGAGCCGTCCTAAGAAGCATCCCTTTAGGATTGGGGTGCCTTCGTCGACAAGACCAAAATGGGGAGCAACAATGGGCAGTGCTTCCTACTCCACCAGCGGTGGACAAGGTATTCTATAGAAAAACAATGGAGTTACCATGTGCCAAAACATAAGTGTGCGCTCATCCCGCTTCTCAATCATAAGACTTGTCCCTTTGCCATATAAAGTTGTATTTTTTGTTTGAGTTGGCCTAAGCTAAGCTGAAATTATGGAATCAAAATGCCAACTACAGTCCGATACTTGCATGTCAAAAAGTGTGTAAGTTTCAATTTATCCAAATTTAGTAGAATGTTCTGCCCGGATCGACATAATCATGAAGCCCATGAAATTTTTTCCAACATGCATCATATGGTATGACCATGATTTTAATAAATATTTAAGCATCATGATGATGAATGTGTAATGTTGCTTTTCGATGATCTACTGTTTAGCTTACTGAGATGGAAGTAATTCGAATTCAATATTTGAGGTGAACTGTGGTTGTAAAATGTTCTTAAACCTTGATAGGAGTTGCTTGAATCAATGTAGATTGTTGATAATATCAACAAGTGTTGGATGGCTTAAAGAAAATTCGGAATACTATGAGAAGAGTCTCTTGACATTTGTCTAATAAGGCTCTGGTTTGTTGACAAAGTTCAATTGATTCCGATGTGCGGCGAGAGCGTGTGCTCTCTTATAGGAGCCCATCGCTACGCTCTCTTTTGTGCATTGGTCAAGTCAAATTGGAAACTGGCATAAGCTTCTCGATGCAAAGCTCTATGTGTGCACAACATTTGCGTGATTGTTAAATTGCTGTACGTGTTTGCGTATGATAGTTTGCATGTCCAAAAGCGTTATAACTTTCTTTTATTCCAAATTTAGTAGAATGTACTGCTCTAATCGGCACAATCATGAAGGACATGAAATTTTTTTGCAATATGCATCATATGGTATGACGATGATTTTAATAAATATTTAAGGGATGATGATGATGAACGTGTAATGTTGCTAGCTCAGTGGTTGGGCCTCTCGCCTCTTGAGGCGGGGGCGAGGGTTCAATCTTTGGCAGCAACATGTAAGGGACATGTAATCTGGAAAGAGCTTGCATTGTGGCTGTGTACCACCGCTTGTTTATCCCTGCGGTAGTGTTGACCGCCGTTTAAACCAGTCTTGTAAACCCCTATTCTTGTGGGATAAGGGGGGTCCCATGGGTACTATACCCTTCCTTGTACAGTTGCAATTTCAAAGTTGAAATCCGGGGGAGTAGGCTTCGGCCGAACCTCCATTTAAAAAAAAGAAAAACAACGTGTAATGTTGCATTTTGATGATTTAGTGTGTAGTAAGCTAAGCTTTTTGACATGGAAGTAATTCGAATTCAATATTTGAAATGAACTAGGATTCTAAAATATTCTCAAGGAGTTGCTTGGATCAAGTAAAATATTTGAGATGAGGCAGAGCATGGTTTAGCGGATGTGCTTTGTACTCCTAGGCAGATGGCCAGGGTTCAAGTCCCACCGGGGTTTGGATGCCTCAAATTCTCCCAAGAAAGGTGCCTCTACCTTATGAGGTTGAGTGTGTGCGTCTTTCCAATTCTTTGTACTTTCAAAAGAAAAAAAAAAATCTCAAGGAGTTGCTTGAATCGATGTAGATTGTTGATAATATTAACGACTGTTGGATGGTTTAAAGCTAAACATGGGGGTGATGATAATTTTATCCGCCTCATTTGTAATGCACTGTAGCTTGCCATACTCCTCCCCTGCATTGTGGGATTTGGGGGGTCCCATGGGCACTAGTCCCATTCACTTGTAACTTTTTCTCTTTATTATAATTAAAGTCCGGGAGATTAGGCTAAGGCCGAACTTCCTTTACATTTTTTTTAAAAAAAATGAGGAACACTTATAGTACTGAAATAGAATACATTCATGTGTGCCGTTGTCTTATATGAACACTATTTCAATGCTTGAATCATATGACATTTATAAGAAAAAGGGAGAAGAATTTAAAAGTAATAAAAAGTACACTGAACTTGGGCAAGCGTCACCGTAGGGGAGGTCGGAACTTCGGACGTCCACAAAATATATTTTTGTACGGTAAATATCAGTGATGGCCCAATCACATCTTTGAATTTCATGACATTGTACTTCTCGCAATCTCAGATACACGGTAGCCGATTCGCAATTCAACCCGATTGATATGCTCTTATCGAATCGGAAAAGGTCCGGACCAATAGATGCCAAGTTTTCCGTTTATTTCTAAAATAGGGGCTCCACATTGGTGGAGCTTTCGATTCACCGTGGTAATCCCACGTGAACGCTCCCATAGATGCACATATTTTAGGCTTTGGCTGGGGTCCGTTGAACAACCTGAGTGTACTTCTGCAGGTCGATGCTTTTTTTTTTTGAGCAGAACAAGAAAATTTAATTAAAGTGCAGGAAAGAAATAAAGTACAACTTCGGGGACAACCCCAGGCACAATCAAATGCAGGCTTCCAAAAGCAAAATCATGGCTACAGAGTACATGGTCAACATTTTTTCTTTCCATCTATTGGGACTTAGCCCTTTGATGATAGATGAAGGACTTAGAGTACTAGGGTAAGAGTCATTAATGGACTTTTTACAATCCTGGAGAATCTTCTTGATACCTTTGTTACAAATATACAAAAAATCTTTGGCATTGCTGGAAAACAGTTTCTGGTTACGAAGAGGGGCACCGAAGTTGACAGTACAGAATAAATTAATGGGGCTCCAGTACTTCTGAGCAGCCTTGCAATTGATGAACAGATGAGAAAGGTCCTCAACCTGTCCACAAAAAGGACACTTTCTTGCACTTAAATTAAATCTCAATGCTTTGCTTCCTGTCCAGACCCCTTGATGCATCACAAGCCAAAGTAGGTGAGCCTGCTTAGATGTAGTGGCAAAGGCCCACATGGTTCTGAACCTATATCTCCATTGTTGGATATTCCAATGGAGCCTGCATTTAGAGTTGAGCCTGATAGTGGTCCTTCGGTTAGAAAGGTAGCACTTTTTGAAGCTTGAGTACATATCAGCAACAACAACTTCCAACTCGATATTTCTGTGGTAGTTATAACCACTCAGCTTTTTGGTCAGCCATAACCTTTTATTTTGAAGGACCTGTTTACACATACATGAAAATCCGTTAGTAGCATCAATTTGATTAGCACAAACAACCTGACTGTTGATGTATAGGGAGCTCGAGGAGTCAAAACCAAATTTCCTGCATTTATTCATTCTAATGGTCAAACTCAAAGGGTGATGAGTAACAGAGGAACCAAACCACATAGAACTTTGCATCAGGAAGGAGATATTATTTTCAAAGTAGATGGGGACTTTATAGTAGGTTTATTGTGCTTCGCCCAGCTGCACAATATCTTTGTGAATCAGGTTGCTCAGTAATATGCTAGTTATCAACGGGAATCGATAATAAGGACTGTTTGTATTTATTGTTATATGCTCTGTTTGTATTTAAGCATCTGCATTGAAGTTTTTTCATAGATTTAACATTGGGACTTTATTGGGATGAGCAGACTGTTGAGGAGCTACAACAGAAGTTAGCAGCTGTGGGTATGGAGCTTCAGAGTGTCCGTGAGACTGCCCGATTGCAAAGCAGGATCAGTGAGACTAAGATATGCCACCTTCAAAATCTTGTAGATGGTTTAAAGAAAGAGAGGGATGAAGCGGTTATGAAGTGCAGCAAACTCCAAGCATGCATTTTGCACCTTTCTTCATCTACCCAAGGCTCTGTCGGAGCTGCTGCTGCTGCTGCTTCTCCGAATAATATTTTGCTTCCCTCTACATCTGCAACTTCTGCACTAAACTGACCTATCCTGCATCGCCCACAAATGATACCATTTCATTTCGGGATACAAGCCAGGCTAGTACGTCTGACGAGAAGGGTCATATTGCTCTGTTTGAGCATGACGTAATAATATGCCATGGGAATCCTGTATTGCAAGACATCTTGGCACTGGAACAGAATTCAGCTGCAACCTGCATCTCAATGGGTGACTCAGTACAGCAGCATTTTAACGTGCAGATCTTGAATGAGAATGTATGTTTGGAGAAAGATGAGACTTTAGGGCTGATTGACTTGCAAATGGACTCCAAAGTCACATGGGATCTGGATGCATCGTCCGCTGATTCAAAAGCACCCTTAACTCAGTCTTCTTGCATCTCGAGTGCAGGATCACAACAAGCCCAGGTTGAGTCGGAACTTTCGAAGGCTCCCATGGTCTCACCTCCTCCTGGCTATATGCGTCAGCCAGTCATGCTGTACAGTCCTCATGCAGTCACAACTGCAAAATAGTACACAACAGCATGTGATGATGCCCCATTTGAGGTTTATGCCTCATATTTCAAGGATTGCAGGTCATATTCCAGTGGAATGCAGATACAAAATGGTGCACGACCACATTATCTGATACTCCATTTAACGCTTATGCCTTAAGTTTCAACATTTGCGCGATCACATTCCAGTTCTATGCAGATGAAGGTTGATCAAGTGGGCTCTTCGGAGCCTCAAGTGAAGGGAAAGCTCTTGCAAGCGGTGATGCAGGCAGGACCACTCTTACATAATCTTCTTCTAGCAGGTCTTTACCTCAATGGAAGTATCCTCCGCCTCAATCATAATGTACAGTTAATGTATTCTCGGATAGGTGTGCCTCTCCAACTTTGAACAACCATGGCACCTAGCAGTGTTATGCATAGCTTCGGTCAAACCTTCGGTCTTGAACCACCCTGCACCGTCTTTGCATGGAGGTGTCCTGAAATTTATCATGCCTAGGAAAGGAGTATATGGAGGCATAATGACCGTTGCAAGGGCACACACAGAATGTAGAGTTCTCTCTTTTGATTGAGTTCTCAGATGACGTAAAATTGGAATCAAGAAACATGTATTCTTCTCTATACTTGTAAACATCTCGAGAGTTATCCCTTATTTTTTTTATTCTCAGGTGACAAGCGATGTCCGCTACAAGGGATGTATATAGTCTCTTGCACGTACATAAAACGCAACAACCTCATAGTAGTATTGAAACAATGGATATTTTAGGCACCTACGTATGGTTGTGTTCAAGCTTGTGTTCAAGGCGCCTACGTATGGTCTAGGATTGGTTGATTATGCCGTTGAAAAGAATGGATAAGGGAAAACATTATGGTTCTGAATATACTTCGTACATCGAAAGCTCTTTCGTTTTTTCGTCTTACATTAGTTTTGATAGTTGCCTTATCATGATCTGTAATGTATCTCTAGGATTTAATAATCTTATTACAAACGCTAGACTTAACCCGGATATCATTTCTTCAACTACAGAACTCGAACATTGCATATAGTAGTATGTGCATAATTTCGGTTTCGAGAAGTTTCTCTGACAAAAAACCAAATTTAAACCAAATTTTCCCAGACTTAGGTTCACATGATTGCTTGTAGAACAAAATTTTCCTCAACTCAGTTATTGTAGGATATAAGAAGTTCAAGAAGTAGCACAAAATGGAAGCATGAAGGGAAGCAAAAAATAGCATAGACTGCAAAGATGATAGAGTAGAGTAGATGAACAAGACTAGATAAAAAGAAAAGAAGTTCTCTGTACAAAAATGTCTATATAATCAAAATGATTGAGTATCAACTACTCTCTACAAAAATGAATTCCTAAGCTCTTTATATAGAGTTTTGGAAATGAATATGTACCAATGATTTTCTTTTACAAAAATAGTGAAGAATATTTAAAGTACTAAAGGAATGGATAATAACTAAAATGTTGATCAACAACTTTTTCACAAAAATAAGGGATGCTATTTTAAAGCACTAAAAGGAGTTGTCAACTTTGGATGAACGTTTTTACAAAAACAATGGATAATATGTAAAGTGGTAAAAGAATGGGTAATATGTAAAGTGGTAAAACTTTTCCTAAAAAAGGAATGCGCAACATTCTCCCCCTCAAGATTTGCTTGAATATTCTAGCAATCCAACCAATTGTTTGAATCTTTGTATCTTTGTTCCATCAAGAGCTTTTGTCATCATATCTACAAGTTGATCTTTTGAAGATATAGAAGAAATATTGATCTCTTTGGATATTACCTTCTCACCAACATAATGGTAATGAACTTCGATATGCTTGGTACGTGCATGGAAAAATGGATTAGCTCCCAAATGTATACTGATCATATTGTTTCCATAAATTTGTGGAATTATATTAAGAAGATGTAAATCTTCAAATAACTTTTTGAACCACAGTACTTCACATGTCAATTCTGTTACCATTAGTGTCCATGTGAAAGGCCAAATGGCCAATAGACACTTCTTTGTATATGTTTTTTAATAAAACATATAGTGGCCTGGTCAGTCACAGACTATAAGTTCGATCGCATTTGTAAGACCTAAGAAGTCTATGTTCATGCTCCTTGTGTACTATGTTTTCTACGTATTCTGCAGCCTCTGTGCAGAGTACTGTGTGTGGCCTTAGGAGCTCGGTTTTCTACTCCGAGTGTATCTTCATGAAGCTCTTGAGAAGGAGAGCACACTGTGGTGCATCGCCATCGAAATACTTCACTGGTATCAGAGCAGTTCGAGGAAAAATCTTTGTTCCTTTTGTGCGAGCGAAGCGATCCCCTCCCTCCCCCCAGACTTTCTCCAAGGCTTACGACTAAGGCGGCGACCAAGGCATAGAACTTGGCATACCTTGTCATCCGAGTCACCGAAGTCACCATTGGCGCCGTTGGCTGCGCGCGAGGGAGGACCTCAACGATCAAGGAATATAGAGGCTCCGAGTACTTCTTGGGAGGTCACCCATCCTAGTACTATTCCCCCCGGAGCTCGCTTAAACGTGGCAATCTCTTGCCACTAAGCTACACTCTTGTGGTGTCTGAAGAAGGGGAAAGACTAAGGTTCACATTACCTTGAACATGTTTTGGTCCCTCAAAGCTTCATTATTTGCTTTCAAAGCCTATTTTTGAAGTATTTTTGGGTGTCTTTTGGAGCCATTTTGGAGTACTTTTGCACATAGTTCTCTTCACACAGGTCCAAGAACATCCAGAAGAGTGTTCTTAGTACCTCTTCGAAAATAAATATCAACCTTTGGGGCCGTGTTTTCAGCCACACTTGTAAAACTACAGGTTTCTTGAAAGGTTTCAGTTTTGGTGGGAGCAGTTGCTGCAAATTTATGCAGGTTTTCAACGGAATAAGAGTAGAAGTAATTCAAGGAAGTCTTAGAGGGATACCGAATGCCATTATTTTCATAAGAAAGGACACATGAAGAAAGACTGTTATGCATTAAAGAATGCTAAAGGTAAAGGACAGAATTGATGGGCATGTTAAACAGTTACCTGCACCATCTACTTCGACATCTGTAAAGATTGAAGAAATTAATGCTATTTTTGATTATGCTGATGTGTTGACACTTGATAGTACTGTGCCAACTGAGGCTTTAATGGCTAGTTCTCTTTCCCACACCTGGCTGCTAGATTCTGGTGCTTCTTTCCATGTGACACCACATAGAGAATGGTTCTCTAATTATGCAGCAAAGTCTCTTCGTACTGTGAGAATTGGTGACTGTTGGCAGCAGTTGGGGAACCGAAGGAGCCACAAGACGAAGAGAGTCAGAGCGAAGGGACAGCACAAGCAGACATGGCAGTCAAAGAAGATCTGGAAAATAGGCCATCTAAATTTTTCAGACATCAAGGAGTTGAGCACACAAGAAGAAAAAGCAAATAGGGAGCTCAAAGAGGTGTATGACAAATCAACAGAGAAAATCCCTACACAAATAGTGATTTTAATCACTGAACACCATTGTAAATACCATTTCATATTTTTGTAGCTCCATTTTGTGCAAGCCAAGGAGTCCTTGAGCTTGAGGAGCTTTAGAAGTATCTACTTGCCAATTTTCGTATTTTTTAGATCTCGTTTGAGTCCTCAAATAAGCCCTGGAACCTAATTTTTAACTAGGCCGGACACTAGGTCTGGACAAGGCCAAAGCTAGTCAAAAACTATAAAAGGAGCTAGAGAGCTCATTTTTGAGGTGAGATTGTAATTGAAATGAACTTGTAAGAGCTTTTTGAAAGTGATCAAAAGAACTCCATTGATTCTCACTCTTTGTCTTGTCGTGTGTGCGCGTGTGTGTGTATGTGTGTGCATGTCTGTGTGCTTCTCACTCACGCACTTGTGCCTCCACTTGCTCGAGGTCTTCATACCATCCTCACGTCTTCCCGGATTGACATTAAAGGAGGTGCTACTCATCATTGAGCTACACCAAATTTTGGCGCCGTTGCCGGGGATAGAGCTTTGAGGACGAGCGTGTGATGGTAAGACGTAGAGTTGACGCGTTGGAGTTGTAGGTAATTTCTTCACTTTCATCCATTTTCTTGTTTTTTCTACACCATCTTCATCACCATCATCATCATCACCATCTCCCACCTCCATCTCCATCATCGCAAAAAATTTCAGTTTTTTGACTATATCTCCTTCCCCCTTTCATTTACCTCATTTCACTTGTGAGAGAGAGCGAGAGAGCAGTATTGCATGTGTTATTTCTTGCATGTTTTTTGAGCATTCTGCAGGTTCTTGCTGTATCACCATCCCCAGCATTCTGCGCAGGTACGGAACTGTTCGGTCCTGTCTCTGTGTCGCCGGGTTCTGTCAATCGCGGCAGACAGAAAAGTTGCTCTATTTGCTAAACAAAGTGCATATCCATGACCTACAGGCCTAGAGCTTCCCAAAAATGTGTTTAGTTTCTTGAAATTCCACAGATTTCTGTCAATCGCGATTGACCTGTCAATCGTGTTGGAACATCAAGCTTATACTATGCTTGAGGTGGATTTGATCTACATCAAAAGCTATCGCGTCGAAAGAATATCCGTTGGAGAGTTCTTTTTCATATGCTCATTTATTGTATTTTTTGAGAATATTTTGATGGCTCATTTACCGTTGTAAAAGCCTTGAGTTGTACACATGTAAAGGTACAAATATAGGGCCAAAATCCCACGAAATTTTGGTGGTTGAAGTTGCATTCAATCAAGCAAATCAAGTCACCTAAAAGTAGATCAATCAAGATCTTCACTTTTCCTAGATTGTAGGGAAGTGAATTGATTCCCTCCAACAACCATTCCCACCTTCATTTGAATTCAAATTCAAGTTGTAAAAGTCGTGGAACACTCCTAGAGGCTATATAAGGAGTTGAAATCACTTGTAAAATACATGGAAGCAATATACATACACTTGTGACCATCATTGTCTTGCTCCTTCAATTTTCTGCATCATCTTCTTCGCCAACAGTAACCTTGCAGAGGCTGCTGCTCTCTCCTCAGAGCCCCAAATTGAGTGCAAGAGGACTCATTGGAAAGGTATCAGTGTCTAGTTTATGCCATTGAATTGTCAAAGCATTTGGTTCAGCAGATTTGGAGAAATCTCAGTTTTTCTGCCTCGGGGTCAATCTCTACGTATTCCTGAAAAATAGGAAGTACCACCGGTGAATGTCGCATTCATTCCTATAGCATATTTTGCTTATTCCTTATACTTTTGTGCATTCCATATACTCAATCCTATGTGTATCACTCCCATAAAAGGATTTTTTCTAATTGTAATCACGCTGGTCGCTATGGGCATTTGAAGTTCATTGTCTCTTCCATAGATAGTAAGTTTTTTGAGCTAGTCGACCCGCGAACCTATCTGTTTTGTATGGACTCATTCTCCTTGATGCTCCAAGGTACATAGTGTATTTCTTTGCACTTATAGCATGCATATAAGGTCTATTTGAGTCTCCAAAAGCTCAAGGGCTGGTCTTGTGCCGGTTGGCTTGACCAAACTTCATCGCTTCGAAACGCACTTTTCTACCTTCGACAAGCTTCTCCAAGTTCTTTCAGTGGTATCAGAGCTAGTTCAAGATGGGTGACAGCTTTCCCTCAATGATCGAGAAGCTTGATCGACACAATTACGCGGCTTGGCAAATCAGAATGGAGGCCTATTTGCAAGGTAGAAATCTTTATGGAATTGTAGCAGGTGATGAAGCTATGCCTATTCCAAGATCCAAAGGAGGACCTACACAAGAGGAGACAGATAAGCTCACACTTTGGTGCGCAAGGGATGCTCAAGCAAGGTCGTACATACTAAACTCTATCTCTGACTTTCTATTACCACATATTAGAGGATGCAAGACATCTCAAGAGACTTGGGATGCCCTGGAGACTTTCTTTTCTGCTAGTACCAAAGCAAGAAAGAATCGTCTTTGGAACGAGTTCAACCAAATGAAGAAGACACCTAAACAAACCATCACAGAGTTTGTTACCAAGGTCAAAGAGGTTGCGGATCAGTTAGCATCCATTGGAGAGCTGATTGAAGAAGAGGTCATCATGAGGCAAATTCTCAACGGCATTCGAAGTGATAAGCAATGGCAATCCTTCACGACGGCCTATGATCTCATCATGGATGTGCAGACTCCAGACTTCAACATCTTTCTTGGACAACTCTTCAATCAAGAAGCCAATAATAGCATAAAGGAAGGTAACTCTTATCATGGTAATTCAACGAGTGCTCTATATGCAGATAAGAAGGATAAGAAGCAGAAAGGCAAGAAGAAGGAAGAAGATGAAGAAGAGACTTTCCAAGCCAACTTCACAAGCAAGAGCAAGTGGAAAGGGAAGAAGAAAGGATCAAAGCAAGACAAAGCCAAAGGTCAGAATGTTCAACCTTGTGCCATATGCGATAAGACCAACCACACCACTCAGAATTGCTGGTTCAATGGGAAGACCCAGAAAGGAAGTGGAAGAGGTGGATATGGCGGCAATAGAGGCAGAAGTGGACACAACTTCAACAACAACAATAGAAGCTATAATAGAAGGGACTACAACAATTATTCAGAAGATCAACCACATGAAGACTCATTGCTTCTTATGAACCTAAGCCACAAAGAAGGTAAAGAAGACGATCATTTGTTCTACATAGATTCAGGATGCTCGAATCATGTTGCAGGCAACATTGCTCTTCTATCTGACTTGGAAAGTCCAAAGCATAGACATGAAGTGCAAACAAGGGATGACACGAAGCACAATGTGGAGAAGATTGGTAATGTCAAAGCTTCCAATGGCAGGACAAACATTTTGAGTAAGGTTCTCTATGTACCCACTATCACTAAAAACCTAATAAGTGTAGGCCAAATAGTTGAAAAAGGCTTGCAAGTTAGGTTCACCCAACATGGAGCTTTTGTGGAAGATCCATGTCAAGGCTTCAAGAAGATAGCCCGAGGTGAGAAGCATGGTAGGCTCTTTACTTTTGAAGTAGGAGATACCAGGAACATAGCTCTATTCAAATTTGGCTCTCAAACCCTAAGTGAGCTTGAAGTGTGGCATAAGAGACTTGCTCATGTGAATGAAAGAACCTTGAAGGATATATGTAGGGATCAAAGTGTTCTAGGTATGCCGAACATATCAAAGCAACACATGATCAACAGGTGTGATGCATGTCAGATTGGGAAGGCACAAAGACAACCATTCAACCACAAAGGCTACATCCACAACAACTTATTGGACTTAGTACACACAGATGTATGGGGACCAAGTCAAGAACCTTTATTGGCAGGATCAAGGTATTATGTCTCATTTATTGACGACCATAGTAGATGGACTGTTCTATACTTTATCAAGAGTAAGAATGAAGTATTTGATTGCTTCAAGAAGTATCTTGCACATGTGGAGAATCATACAGGTAGATCACTAAAGAAGCTCAGATCTGATGGAGGGGGAGAATACTTCTCCAAAGATTTTGATGAGTTCTTGCAGGATAAAGGTATCAAAAGGGAAGTGACTACCAGGTACTCTCCTCAACTAAATGGAATTACAGAGAGGAGAAACAAGACATTGGTTGGATCAGCCCGAACAATGCTTGAAGAGAAGAAGTTGCCACATTATCTATGGGCAAAAGCTATTTCAACTGCAGTGTACCTTGTCAATCGACTACCATCCAAATCACTTCAAGGTATGACTCCTTATGAAGCATGGCATGGAAGAAAACCTAGTCTTGGACATTGCAAGGTTTTTGGTTGTTTAGCTTATGTTCATGTACCATCACAAATAAGAGGTAAGATAGATGAAAGGGCAACAAAGGCAGTGTTTATTGGATATGATTCAACTCAGATGGGTTACAGGTTCTTCAATCCTTCAACCAAGCAATTCACTACAAGTAGAGATGTTGTGTTTGAAGAACACAGGTCTTGGTATGATGAAGACAAACAAAAGGTAACACTACCATATGATCTTGATTATGACTCTCATCAATTAGGAAGCAAGCATGATACACAGGTCCAGGATCCAAGAAGTGATACAAACGATGACCAAGATGAAAGAGAAAGGGATTACAAGCTATGGAAGTCAAGAGGCAAACCAAAGATGCAAGAGGTTGGAGAATGCTCCAAACAAGCACCTAGAAGATCAGCAAGAGAGAAGAAACAACCAGAAAGGTATGGATATGATTCCACATTTGTTACAAAGCATTCAATCTACTTGGCAAAAGACTCTATTTCAGAGGAACCCTCAACCTATGAAGAGGCAAAGGGAAACCCTAATTGGGAAAAGGCCATGAACGAAGAGATAGATGCATTGAAGGAAATGGACACTTGGGATTTGGTTCCGATGTCACCGAATCAAAAGGTAATTGGTTGCAGATGGGTATATAAAGTTAAAAGAAATTCAGATGGATCAGTTTGCAGGTACAAGGCAAGATTAGTTGCCAAAGGATGCTCACAAACTCATGGTATAGACTATGAGGAAACATTCTCACCAGTTGCAAAGATGACTACAATCAGGACATTGATAAGTGTAGCTGCTGCAAGGAATTGGAGACTCCTCCAACTTGATGTGAAAAATGCATTCTTAAATGGTTGGATAAGTGAAGAGGTATACATGTCACAACCACCAGGTTTTGAAAACCCTAATCATCCATCTTATGTTTGTAGACTTAAGAAAGCATTGTATGGATTGAAACAAGCTCCAAGAGCTTGGAATTACAGGTTGGTTACATATCTTCAAGACCAAGGGTTCAAAGCTAGCAACTCAGATCCTTCTCTATTCATCAAAAGGGATCATAATGAGGTTATCTATCTATGTGTATATGTAGATGATATTATTGTGACAGGTGATGATCTAAATGGCATTCAAAGGATCAAGAGACACATGCAAGAGGAGTTCAAAATCAGTGACCTAGGTGAGATCACATATTTCCTAGGTATGCAGGTGATATACACAGATGAAGGAATGTATTTGACTCAAAGAAGATACATTCAGGATCTTCTTCTCAAGTTCAAAATGGAGAACACTAAACCTGCAGGTACACCTTTGGAGATGAATCATAAACTTAGTGTTTATGAGGGTGAGAAAATTGAAGACATAAAAGAGTATCAAAGCTTGGTAGGTAGCTTGATATATGCTACTCACACAAGGGCAGACATCTCATATAGTGTGGGAGTGCTTAGTCAGTTCATGCACTCACCAAGAAGACCACACATGGATGCGGCTAAGAGAGTACTTAAGTATCTCAAAGGTACAATCAACGAAGGTATATTCTATCCTTACTCTTCCGATTTGGATATCAAAATCTACTCAGATGCAGATTGGGCAGGAGCTAAGGATGATAGAAAAAGTACATCTGGTTACTTAGCATTTGCAGGTTCGAAGCTAGTGTCATGGAGTTCCAAGAAGCAACCAACAGTTGCTTTATCCTCAACTGAAGCAGAGTACAGAGGCTTGACCATAGCAACTCAAGAGGCAATATGGTTAAAAGCATTGTATACAGATTTGGGACTTGTGAGTTCCAAACCTCACATATTTGGAGATAATGTAAGTTCCATGCATCTAGCGGCAAATCCTATTTTTCATGCGAGAACCAAGCACATAGAAGTCCATTACCACTTCATCAGGGAGAAGCTCATGGCAAAGGAGATTGACAGTTCTTTTGTTCCGACTGAAAAGCAAGTAGCAGATATGATGACAAAGGCACTTGATGGAATAAAGCTTTGTAGATTCAAAGCTATGACAGGTATTCAACCTATCAGAGAATGAAGACTCAAGCATACTTTAGCTTGAGGGGGAGCTGTTGGAACATCAAGCTTATACTATGCTTGAGGTGGATTTGATCTACATCAAAAGCTATCGCGTCGAAAGAATATCCGTTGGAGAGTTCTTTTTCATATGCTCATTTATTGTATTTTTTGAGAATATTTTGATGGCTCATTTACCGTTGTAAAAGCCTTGAGTTGTACACATGTAAAGGTACAAATATAGGGCCAAAATCCCACGAAATTTTGGTGGTTGAAGTTGCATTCAATCAAGCAAATCAAGTCACCTAAAAGTGGATCAATCAAGATCTTCACTTTTCCTAGATTGTAGGGAAGTGAATTGATTCCCTCCAACAACCATTCCCACCTTCATTTGAATTCAAATTCAAGTTGTAAAAGTCGTGGAACACTCCTAGAGGCTATATAAGGAGTTGAAATCACTTGTAAAATATATGGAAGCAATATACATACACTTGTGACCATCATTGTCTTGCTCCTTCAATTTTCTGCATCATCTTCTTCGCCAACAGTAACCTTGCAGAGGCTGCTGCTCTCTCCTCAGAGCCCCAAATTGAGTGCAAGAGGACGCATTGGAAAGATATCAGTGTCTAGTTCATGCCTATGAATTTTCAAAGCATTTGGTTCAGCAGATTTGGAGAAATCTCAGTTTTTCTGCCTCGGGGTCAATCTCTACGTATTCCTGAAAAATAGGAAGTACCACCGGTGAATGTTGCATTCATTCCTATAGCATATTTTGCTTATTCCTTATACTTTTGTGCATTCCATACACTCAATCCTATGTGTATCACTCCCATAAAAGGATTTTTTCTAATTGTAATCACGCTGGTCGCTATGGGCATTTGAAGTTCATTGTCTCTTCCATAGATAGTAAGTTTTTTGAGCTAGTCGACCCGCGAACCTATCTGTTTTGTATCGACTCATTCTCCTTGATGCTCCAAGGTACATAGTGTGTTTCTTTGCACTTATAGCATGCATATAAGGTCTATTTGAGTCTCCAAAAGCTCAAGGGCTGGTCTTGTGCCGGTTGGCTTGACCAAACTTCATCGCTTCGAAACGCACTTTTCTACCTTCGACAAGCTTCTCCAAGTTCTTTCAAATCGCGACCGACAAACCACGACGGACAGTTGCCGACGGCTCAGTCAATCGCGACGGACACCTCGATCACGACCGACAGGGTCAACGACCGACACAGTCAACGACCGATTGACCACGACTGACGGATCATACGCGTGACACGTGTCAATCGCGATCGAGCCATCAATCGCTATCGACCAGTCAATCGCGACTCACAGCCCACGACGGCCCTGTCAATCGCGACCGACACAGTCAACGACTGTTTGACCACGACGGACAGACCCTTGCGACCGACCTGTCAATCGCGATCGACTCATCAATCGCGACTGACAGAGTCAACGACCCTTTGACCACGACTGATTGACTTCTCGAGCCACCTGTCAATCGCGATCGACAGATCAATCGCGACTGACAGCCACGACGGACCTGTCAATCGCGATGGACACATCAATCGCGACTGACAACCACGACGGACCTGTCAATCGCGATCGACACGTCAATCGCGACTGACCTGTCAATCACGACCGCCAGACTTTGCAAACATGTTAGAAGGGCAAATTAGGTCAAAATTTTTGGGAAAAAATATTGGTCTTGATTTAGGCTAAGTGTGGGGCAAACGCTAGGGGGTAGTATTGCATCGCGAGGCCATGCCACAAGCAACTCGAGAATTCCGGTTTACCTGTTAGCCTGTTTTGACTCTTGTTTTAACTCCAAAACCCTGAACGGTCATAACTTTTTCATACGAAATCCATTTTTTGAGCTCTAGGGCTTATCAGAAAGCTCGTGGCATATACTACACGCCCTCAACTGTTTTTTATAAGAATATTGCATTGATTTTCTGATAGGGTATTTTGAAGTTGACCATACCCAAGGGGAGCAAAATTCAGGGATCTCTAGAATTATTTTCCATAAAACCAAAGGGCTAATTGGTGTTTGAGTTACATGAATGGAAGTGCTTGGGGTTGTCCTTTGAATTTAAGTCTTGAGCTAATCTTGGGCCTTTTACAGGTCCTTTGAGAGCATCGAAGGGTACACAAAGCAAGAGTAAGTGCAGGCTTGGGAACACGCGTCCTGGGCACACCAGGGCAACAACACAAGGAAAGGACTTCAAGGTTGGAAAACCCGCAACACCCTCTGTCAATTCTTAGTTTAGGCTAAGTGCGGGTAGTGTTAGAAGTAATTCCAGGCAACGATAGGCACGAGATAAATCAAAGATTATCTAAGAAATCAAGTTCAAGTCAAGAGATAACCTGTGTGTGTGAACGACAACCTTAAAGGAAAAGAACCTAACGTGAAACGACCAAAAACTAAAGTGCGAAATTAAACTCAAGTATTCCTAACGACGTGATATCAGACAAGAGTATAAACACGATAATCAACATAAAAAGGGGGTTAAGTAATTAATACAAAGGACTCAGAAACGTGGTTGTACTGGGAAAAATTGGGTTAATCAGTTAGGCATATGAACCTTAGATCAGGGCGACATCTAGTGAGGGATAGACAAAGCCTTAGGTCTTCAGAGGCTAGTGTCAATCACACTGCGAGGTCTTGGGCCCAGCAGTTGAGTCACCACTCGCATTACCCTAGCTCTGATACCAGTGAATCAGAGATGTCTCAAGGCATGGACAGACCTACGGGAAGTTCAGGAGTGCCATACTTGCACAGAGTAGAAGGCCCTTACAAAACGCAGTTGGAATACCTTAGGACCAACGGATTAGGTGCCAGCATCTATGAGGACGGCCTAGGAAGATCTGTGGTACAGATTAAGAATCCTGATCAATCCATTGGACTATAGCGCCCAGCTGTCAAGTTCGAAAACAAAGCATACTTGGACAAAGAAGGAACCATATACGTAGTCACCAGTCACCCAGATAGGACGGACGAATTTGGAAATGTGATCCCAGAAGCGGATTTAGGTGACCTAGAGCAAGGAAACATGGGTACAGAACCTAGAACCCCTCGAGGCAAATCGGTTCTCACTAGGATTATCACACCAGAGTGGATTCCCTAGGATAATAAGAGCATAGATTTGCTCCTCAATCGAGAAACCGACGAAGCCTTTTGGAGGTATAAATCTGATCAGCCAACTGATATAGGAACAATCATGATCTGTGAGTTTAAGGATCCGGATAGCCCAGGCAGAGTGACCTACTTAGATCACGCTTCGGAGAGGATCTTTGTGGTGACAGAAAATGATAGGCATGCTTACACTTGGAAGGGTGAATTCGTTTTCCCCCAACCAAGATCGAATGTGTCCTATGGTCACCCAGGAACTGGAACCTCCCACGCTCACAGAACTCAAAGAGACAGACATAGAGAAAGGCCGGAGGTGAGCTTTGCCAACTCACGGGGCAGAGAAAGAACGAGGACGGAAACAAATAGAGTAGAGCCTGAGGTACTTAGAGCTCACAGGAATCAAAGAAACGCGGATGAGTTCCCTCTACCATGACCTAGAGAGCACACCAGGACTTTGAGACCAACGCAGCTAGTTAAGTCCATGAAGAACTACTTCGATGGCACTGGAGATCCATACGATCATGTCGCTGAGTTTAGACAAGTCCTGAGAGCTGAACAAGTGGAGGAACTATTCACGCAGTACAATGCCTTTGGTCTAACCCTTAGGAACACTACCCTGACATGGTTTCAGCCACTAAACGAGAGACAGTTCAGGAGCATAGACCAACTCCTAGAGGCTTTCATTATTGAATTCTCTAAGAGTGGCATAAGACATAATACCTCCTCACTGATTCACAGCTTCAAGCAAACCCCTCAAGAGACCGTGAGACTTGCAGGACGAAGATTTAGGCAATATCTTGAAAGATGCCCTATTTCGGAGCTACCCACACCAGCTAAGCAAGTGGCTTTATTCTTGGATGGATTGCTGAGTACAAAGTTAAGATCCTATGTGTACTTGAAGGACCCTAGGACCATAGAAGAGTGTGTACACATGTGCATTGACATCGAGGATAACCTAGGGGAGGAGTTAGAGCTTTCCAAGATATACAAAGATTCAGATAGTGCCTCTAGCCTCTCTTCCACGCAATCCACATCAATTGAGGAACTTGCAGAGAAAGTAGCTCAGAAATTAGGTGTCACTAGTAAACAGATCCCAAGGTTTGCCCCTGTGAAAAGATGCTACACTTGTGGTGGTGACCACATGGCGAATGTATGTCCCATTATGGCCCAACCCCAAGTACATCCTAGTAGCCAGTACTGCACCATAGAACGGAGGTACACAAATCACACAGCACAAGACTGCCCATACAACAAGCAAGCAGTTAGGCAAACCTACCCTCAGCCATACCCTCAACAAGGCAGATACCAGAACCAATACCCACCACAACAGTATGCTAGGCCTCAACAAACCTACCAAACACAATACCAAGCCCAGCAAAGGCCTCAGCCTGTGTTAGCCCAACAACCTCCAACTCCATCCAACTTGATCCCTGTAAAGTATGCAGCTGCAGAAGAAAACCTGAATAGAGCTATAGTCCCCGTAACGCCATTGCTTGCAGAAAGTGATCCCAGTGACCATAGCTTCGATTCTACACATGTTGATAGTCCCCAGGCTTACTATATGCAGTCTCCTGAACATGGTGAGTCTTACTATAGTGAAGAGCCAAATGAACCTAGTTGGGAATCAGATTACACAAATGTCATGTATGCAAACCCCAACCCTAGACCCCAACCTAGACAAGTAAGACCCCCATTCCCTAGAGGACCATGCTACAGATGTCAAGGAGATCATCTCATTCGTGACTGTCCCTTGCCTCCACCTACACAACCCTAGTCAGTAACGATCCAGGGCTATTGTCAAGAGTGTGGAAAGGAGCATCTCTTACGAGATTGCCCTAAAAATCCTAATAATATGCCAAAAATCACTCTTATTAACGTTATTGGGCTGGTGGTAGACTCCACAGGAAGTGTGACATCCACCACACCAGTACAGGTAGTGACTAGAGCTCAGGCATTGCAGCAGAACCAAGGGGTAAACCAGGATAAGAACCCAGAGGCTAGTGAAACCGAGAGCATGACAAAGAAAAGTACTAGAGCGTGGAAAGATAGTCGGGAAAGAATGAAAAGACAATGGGCTAAAAAGATGAGTGAACTAGAGGAAAGCATAAAAGAAACCAAAGCCAGGATAACTGAACTCACATCTCAAACTCCCTCTCACACTACCCCACCACCACCATTCCCATTGCCATCCGACCCGCCACCTTCCAACCCACCTCATACGATTCCACCACCCCCTAGAGTAGGATCAGTATTAGCTGATCCCACTCCTGAAGACATAGACATGATGCTTAAAGCATATCAGGCCAGAATCCAAGAAGGGCCAAATGTCACGGATCATGACAAGTGTTACCCTAGAGCTGACCTAGAGATAGAAAGAACCAAGCTTTGCGCGAAAATGGTCGCATTGGCTCAGACTATGTTTGAAGCGAGTCGCCTTTTCAATTACTCGGGCTCAGCCAAGACGCAATTACACTTGGATGGACTTCTAGAGAAGTTAGAGGGCATAATTGCAAGATCTGCCAAGGAAGAAAAAAATCAAGAAAGAGATAAAGCAAGCAAAAACATGACCCATCCCCCATTGAAAGCTTATGTGCCCAATTCCACTGAACCATACAACCCCCCTTCCCTAGAAAGAATAGAGAAGCTAATTGCACAATCACAAAAGGAACCCGCCTCTCAACACCATGACAAGGCTAGTGAGAGAGCAGATCCTCCTACCCAGGAAGCCTATGTGCCTAACTCTACGGAGCCAGACACATCATCTTCTATGAATCGGTTCACACCAGAATTCCTACGTGAGATTCAAGAAGACAAATGGGCTAAGGAAAGTGAAGTCCCTCCTCCCATTGAACTTGTGGATGATGCACAGGACCAATTCCCACAAGACATTCCATCCATTTATGGGGAGCAGGAGAGCACCCAATCTCAAGAAAGATTAGACTTCGAGTCTAATTCTTTACAAGAACTACCCCATTTCACAGGCCCATGGGAAACAAAGTCCACCTGTATGAGAGCACCTCCGGTCATGGTACGAAATGAGGACTCAGTCATACCTAGGAACACAGGGGTAGTGAAGAACACCAAAGTGCAGTGCAATCTCAAGTTAGAAGAGCTACTCAAGGTTAGACCTGAATTATGGAAACATGTCGCCAAACAAGTACCAGCGATAGTGAAACCTCATTCCTAGGTAGGACGGTGCCAGAGATACCCTTGGATAAGATAGGAGATATGTGTGAAGGTGAAGAAGGGAACACCTATCTTCCCATTACCTACCAGGAGTACACCACCAAGGCAATTTTGGACTCAGGTGCAGGAGTTGCAATTGCCACCACTTCCCTATGGAAGCATTGGGGCAAGCCAGCACTCAGGCCAACGAGAATAAAATTGCAGATGGCCGATGGTCATATTGAGAGACCCTTAGGATTACTAGAAGGAATAACTCTCACCACCTGTGGTGTCGAGTTCGAGCATACCTTTGCTATATGTGAATTTAGCAAGAACCATGCCTATGAAATGATTTTGGGACGACCCTTTATGCGACAGTTGCAAGTGGTACAGGATTGGGGAACCAATTCTTTGTACCTGCAACACTTAGGTGTTACGACCAAAGTCAATCTCAAGGATTACTCTCATAGAGATGTCCCTCCTATCCAATGGAACCCCATCCATAGAGCCAAAGATGATACGGAATCGGTGCATTCCATAGGATCAGGATCCTCATGGATGCATGAAGACACACTTATGGATGTGCAAAGTAGCAGTAGAGGAAGAGAAGAGAGAAAAGGCCAGAGAAATAGGTGCAAACGAAACACATAGACCCATTCAAGACCCAGCCTATGCACCTGTAGTCTTTCCTGACGAAGAATTTGAACCCCACGGCTGGGCAGAAATCCTAGCAACAATGGATGTAGCCATCAATGAGGAACAATGGACACCCCACTGTGATAAGGATGGCTATGAAATTTAGGTTTTCTCCATAGAACCCATCATGGGAGAGGCAGTATTAGAAGAATGCGAACCTAACCCTGATGCATTTGAGGATGCAAGTGACTCCGATCTAGAGTCAATCATTATGGACCCACCATTTGCATCAGATGAAGAATACTTCCATGAAGTAGAATTTCAACCCCAGAGGCATGGAGAGCTTACAAATGATGTAAGATTAGCAACACATGTGACCCCGAAGGAAGAAGGAAAGAAACGAAAGAAAAGAGAAGTCTCACCAGAAGAGGAAGAATCTTTGTTTGAGGTCCCAGAAAATTTTAAGAAGTATGAGATAGACGACAGGAGAGTCATGATAAGAATGCCTAAACGAGAGGCACAATTAGGAGAGGCCTATGATAACAAAGAAACGACCAAGAAAATAGTAGTGGCCCTAGAAGAAGGAGAGGAGAGATGCACGTACATAGGCCATGACCTAACAGAGGAAGAAGAGCATGCGTTAATAGCCTTGCTAAGAGAATACAGAGATGTATTCGCTTGGAGTTACAAGGATTTGAAAGGTGTTGACCCTGACATATGCTCACACACTATCCCCATGACCTCAGATGCTAAACCCTCTAAGCAAAAACCCTATACATATAACGATAATTACGCTGCCAAGATCAAAGAGGAGATAGATAGACTGGTTGAAGTTGGATTTATCTATGAAATTGAGCACACTGAATGGGTATCCCCCATCGTAGTGGTGCCCAAAAAGAATGGTAAATTACGAGTGTGCATTAACTTAAAGAAGGTCAATGCAGCCACAATCCGAGATAACTATCCGCTTCCCATCACAGAACATCTCTTAGAAAGAGTGGCAGGCAAGGAAGTGTACAGCTTCCTTGATGGATTTTCAGGCTACAATCAAGTAGCCATAGCTCCAGAGGATCAGCATAAGACAGCTTTTGCCACAGAGTGGGGTATATTTGCCTTTCGTGTAATGCCATTTGGGCTTACCAATGCACCAGCTACCTTCCAAAGACTAATGTGCCATGTATTTAAGGAGTTCCTGAGGAAGAATTTAGAAGTCTATGTTGATGATCTCTGTGCTCATTCCAACATTAGACAAACCCATATTCCTGAACTCAGACAAATCTTTGACAAATGTAGAGAATATCAAGTCTGCTTGAACCCAGAAAAGTGCGTTTTTATGGTCAGGCAAGGCAAGATTCTAGGACACATAGTGTCAAAGAATGGCATATCCACTGATGAAGAGAAAGTGAGAGCCATAGCCGAGCTTCCAAGGCCAAGGAATGTCAAGGAAGTACAAGCTTTCATGGGACATTGTGGTTACTACCGCAGGTTCATTCACATGTATGCTGTCATTGCAAAGCCCATGTACGGACTTCTGACAAACTTTGAATGGACTGAGGAATGTGAGAACTCCTTCCAGGAGCTTAAACGAAGATTATGTTCAGCACCAATCTTGACCACACCAGATTGGAACAAGCCATTTCATGTTCATGTGGATGCATCCAATTATGCTATTGGGTGTGTACTCACGCAACCTACTGGTGAAGGTAATATGGATCTTCCAATTGCCTATGCTAGTAGACAATTGAATGCAGCTGAACGAAATTATACCACTACAGAGAGAGAGGGATTAGGCATGGTATATGCAGTTAAGAAATTTAGACACTATTTGCTTGCAAATAAATTTAAATTTTTTACTGATCACCAAGCATTGTTATATCTCGTGAACAAGCCATGCAATACAGGAAGATTAGTAAGATGGTTTCTCTTACTAATGGAATATGATTTCGAGGTTGTGGTAAGGAAAGGGAGGACTCATTTGAGAGCAGACCATCTCTCGAGGCTCACATCTGGAGAAGCCCCACAAGGAGTATCAGATGACCTTCCTGATGCTTACTTGTTTAATTTGGAAGTGGTGCCGCAGTGGGCTAAGCCATTAGTGCCAGTATTGACATACGGACCTAACCATCCAGTAATAAACACGCAGGATAGGGAGGTAGTAAAAGCCCAAAAGTATCACATCATGGCTGGAAGTATGTACAAGCACACAGATCAAGGGATCTTGGCCTGTTGTGTGGAAGAGGATGAGTACACTAAATGGTTGCAATTAGCACATGTAGGTGCATTAGAGCAACACTATTCAAAGCAATGAACCCTACAAACACTAAGGAGACTAGGAGTACATTGGCCAACTATGGAAGCTGATGTCCAAAGGTTGTGCAAGGAATGCCCAATCTGCTGCACTAAACCACCTGTGGAACATGCCACTCTTTATCAAGTATCCATAGTGCCAGATTGGAGTGAACCACTAGTATCCTTCCTGAGGACGAAAACATTCCCTCCAGACATGACTCTGGCTAGGAAAAGGAGTTTAGAACAAGAAGCCCAGGATTACTCACTCATTGGTGATAATCTCTACAAGCGTGGTAAGGATGGTTACCTGAGACTATGTGTCCATGAGAGTGAGTATCTCAAGATCTTGGACACTGCTCACCAAGGTGTAGCAGGAGGACACTTTGGACCAGATCGGGTGATCAAGGCAATACTATTTGCGGGCTTCTGGTGGCCGACCCTTCACATGGATGCACATACCTATGTGAAACGTTGTGATGTCTGTCAGAGAACTCAATATCCTATACGTAAAGATGAGATGCCACTGAAACCTATGATGGGTGGACGTGCATTCTCTAAGTGGGGAATAGACTTCGTAGGTCCTATTAACCCCCCAGCTAAGGGTTCCCATGCAGAATATATCATTGTTGCGACAGACTATCTAACAAAGTGGGTAGAGGTAAAAGCCACAACGAAGAACGATGCTCAAACAACAGCTAAGTTTTTATTTGAGAATGTGTTCACTAGATACGGGCTACCTATAGAGCTAGTAAGTGATAGAGGCACTCACTTCTTGAATGAAGTAATTGAAAATCTGCTCCAAGAATTCTTGGTAGTTCATAAGAAGTCTGCCCCCTACCACCCACAAGCTAATGGGCAAGCCGAAAGCACAAACAAGATTCTGTGCAATGTGTTGACCAAGCTCGTGAATAATAAACGCTCTGATTGGGACAAACAGCTACACCATGCTGTTTGGGCATACCGAGTCGCCTACAAAACGGTACTCCAAGCCACCCCCTTTCAGATGGTGTTTGGCCAAAATGCAGTGTTACCATTGGACTTCTTGATACCTACATTGAAGGTAGCACAAGAGCACGAATGGAAGGGTCATGAACTCTCCTCTAGAATTTTTGACCTTGAACGATTAGGAGAAACAAGACTAAGGACAGCTGCAGGGATATATGCAGCTAAGAAACGACAGAAGGCGTATTTTGATGCCCACGTTAAGGATAAAGGTTTAAAGGCAGGCGACTTAGTTTTAGTCTACACATTGAAGCAACATGCGAGGAAACTGGAGAGGAGAGGCTACGGACCTATGATCATTAACAGAATCTCAACAAGTGGAGCAGTGCAACTAGCCACATTAGAAGGCGATGTTCTCCCAAGTTATATCAGCGGATGCAGAGTCAAGTTGTATCAGGAACCTCTCACAGAGGAAATGCTAAGTCGACTTAATATTGCTAAGAAACGCAAAGAGGAAGAAAAGCGAATTCGAGAAGAAGCTCAAGCAGAAGCCCTAGAGCGCATACAGAGAATGAAATTAAGAAGACAAGGTAGAGAGCACCCTAGGCAAGATGCATATGTAGATCAAGGATATGACGTGGCTATGTGTGAAGTTTCAGGTATTAGCTCACAGAGGAGAACTGATCGACGTCCTTTCATAACCTTAAATATAGGACAAGGAAAGAGTGCAAGGACTGTAAGAGCCTTGATTGACTCAGGTGCAGCCACTAGTGCTGTTAAATTGTCTTACTGTCAAGAGTTGCAATTAACTGTCAATCCTGTGGAAGCATATCTCATAGGATTGGGAGGCGTGGAAACCCCTTGCATGGGCGAGGTGGAACTTCCCCTCTATATTCATGATGAGGCAATGACAGTTAAAGTACTAGTATGTCAAGATGAGGACCTCACTGAACCCCTTGTCTTGGGTCAAGACTGGATCTATGGCCAAGCAGTCAACTTAAACCTAAGAAGTGGACTTCTTCAGGTATGGGTGAATCAAACTAGAATTACAATTGAGTTAAATAATGGAGCACTCAAGGAACTAGGAAAGGCATAGACTCCTGGTCCCTCCAGGGGTACACATGAAGTTGACCATGTTGTTCTTGTCCAAGGCTATGTGATACAGAAGAACAAAGATCTCAAAAAAGGAGTCAGAACCACAATGGAACTCCCTTCTTTTTCAAAGGCCAGAAGGAGGCAGCAACTAAGGGCAGATCAATCACTGAAGACTCTCCAAGCGAGAGACCAAAAGAACGCGCGAAGCAGAACAACTCAGCCGATGAAACAAATGTGGGTGCGGAAAGACGAGCTGCCGATCGTAACTAAGTCGCAACAACGGTCTCAACTTCCTATTAGTAATCAACGACTTGATGCTAATAAGAGGACTCCTAAAACCTCTGTTGAGAAAGTGAAATCCATTTGGGTACCCAAGAAGTCGATGAAGGCTGACCCACAATCAAGACAAATTTGGGTGCCTAAGGCTTGCTTGCGGGCTCAACTATCCCCACACAATTCACATCATACACGACAGGGTTCACTCGCTCAAGCAGCCGCCGCCCACTCTTGTCTGATACACTCGAACACACTACCACCTAGAAGCACGCACAGACTCACTCGTAAATGGGTCCCAATGACACAACAACTCCCTGCAGAATTACTCGTGCAACCCTCCCGAATCTCCACAAAACCAAGACCAAAAGCCATTCATGGTGTTTGGCAACCTAAGACTTGTAATAAACCCCCCGACCCCAATCTGTGAATTCATCTCCACTTACTAACTGCATTAGTCAGACAGTGCATCTTTCCATCTAGCTCCTAGGACTATCCAGACATTAACTACACACACTGTCATCATGCACTTACTAACCACTGACTCATCATCTACCTCACGTTAATGTTGTAACGGGGACAACAACGGATTTATTCTGTCCATTACGATGTTAACACCTAGTTCTATATTCTCACAGAACCAACAAGCAAGCAGGGCCATGGCCGAAGCCGGAGGTGCCAGTTCTCACGCCGGATCCAGCGCACAGATTGTGGATATAGAAACACTCCTCCTCAAACCACATCTCACCGAAAGACCGCAAGAACTTCAAGCTGTGCATGTACTCCCAGTTCAGGATCCTCCCCAGGGGCACACCTCTCAAGTGGGCAAACACGCTCATTAGTTCAGTGATGTTGCAGGACCATTGGGTGATGGAACCTATTTTTGGGAAGCTGAATTGGAGTTTAATGGTAAATGGGGACGCTACCATTTTTTCACGCGCGAATTTGAGAGCTATCAGAATGCCGAAGTCATGCGTTCAGTATGGACCAAAGCTGGCCTGGACAGTTATTTCAGAGCTCACTTACCAAAGCCAGATTTCTTACGTTGTTCTTATCTTATCAGTACCATCACTCCTAGCAGTGCCAAGGGAGGCGACAGCACTTTTGTGTTACCCTCACTATTGCCGGGTCATGAACTTAAAAGATTCAAACTGACCCTCAATCTGGTACGTGAAGCATTGGGCATGTATGGTATGCACATTCCTACTGAAAAGGAAACAATGGTTCCAGGCAGAATGAAACATAAAGATCTCAATAAGCTGAAGGGCATGGTAGCAATGACACCGACCATCGCTCTTCACCTACGGACCGTCATGTAGCATTTTGCTTTCCCCGCCCAGGAAAGATTCACTATGCCCCCAAAGAAGATATGGTTTAGCTTGTATTTGGCAGAAACAGAAAACCTCCCTATCAACGTACCACATTGGATCATAGATCAGATCCACCTAGCCCATCAACGGTGGAACAAGAAGCAGAAAAATGTGCTCCACGGGTGTTGTGCTCTGACCAAGATAATCTATCGATGTCTAGCCTATGACGTGCCTATTCAGCGGGCACTCGTATGGTCCCGGGCTCAGGAATTCCAGAGAAGGCTATCAGCGGCAGGTCCTCCATCAAAGAAGATGAGAGGGGGAGTCCAATTACCCTGCGCTCAACCAAGGGGAGCCACCACTACACCAGAGATTACCCCTCCCCAGACATGACGCGTTAGACCATTCACCATTCGGCTACCAAGACCAAGTACAGAGGGACCCAATCTGGTGTTTCCACCCGTCCCATCGGACTTGGAATTCCCACAGGGCTTTACTCTCAATGATCTCACTGATGAAGAAGTGGCTAGACTAATCTACGACTCTAATCTCGAAACGGAAACAGAGCGAGCTCAGGAACCACAAACCCATACAACAACGTCAGCCCCCACCCAACCGCAAGTTGTAGAAGTCGACGTCGATGAACACGAAACCGAACAAGGGGAAGAAGCCTATGAAGAACAAGAGTACGATGAACTTTCAGAGTTAGCAAGTGCCCCCGCGTATTCGGCACAAATAAAAAGACTATATCGAACCATGCAGCTAGTTCAGGAACAGCACAAAATGTCACTCGAAGCAGGCAAGAAACTCATGAACCAAATGCTGGCAGAGGAAGGTGTGGATGATATGTTCATCGAGTCCATCAACCTACATGCAGATGCAGTAGGATTGGATGAGGCCATTCAAGAGGCTGTTAAGCCGGATACTAGCCGTTGGCCGGATACCATACTTCTAAATCTGGATTTCGAGTGCTTAGTCTAATATGATACTTAAAAGCACTATACTTCGCAGTTACGTGGGTTCTTGGGAGTGGTAGGGGTCTGTTAGACAGAGACCCTGTACTAATTTCCCAAACTTTCATACAAGTATTCAATACTCTATCACGTCTTAGCTCAGTATTGAACACTGTTAACTGCCCGGCTTACTGGACGCTAGAAAGTCCTGACTGGGTCTGCTATAGTGAAAAGCAGTAGTCCGATCTGACTTAAACTACTTGGCTATATTACTTCATTCACCGGATTTTACTTAAGGTACACCTCTTCTTGACCTGGGGTTACACCGAACAGTTGTACTCAAGGAATACACTTGCGGTATGTAAATACTAGCCGAACCGTAATAATCTTATCACCAGCTCCAAGACTTACAGGCACTTACCGATACAAGTCCTTCTGGGAATGGAATCCCCAGAAACCACAGACTATGGTATCGACTTCAATTACTTCGCAGAACCTTAACAGAACAATAGGGAGATTACTCCATACTTTCTACTTTGCCGACATATGCTAACCCCACTTAACAATACTCAACGACACACTTAACCATTACTAAACAACTTCGTAACACACTGCCACTTGTTCGTAACTACCTTTAAGATATGAACAACTACTAAGCAAATGTAGCAGAACAGAACATACAGGTCCGAAATAGGCACTCACGATACACTGCGCTTCCCAGAATGGGTATTTCACAATAGAATAGAAGATATACTCAACCGACAGACCAGAATTGAAGACAACTAAAGCAAGACCCTGCAAACCCCGTATGGGTGTTCTCACAGTCAGACTAGAAGATGCGTCTAACCAAACAGAGTAGTTCCCCAGAATGGGCGTATTCACATACAGAATCGACACCACAAGTCCCGAATTGGGCGTACTCACAGACAGGATCGGAGATGCACTTAACACACAGAATCGACTAGACGATACACCTTAACAGAACATAGCAGTTCCAGAAATGGGCGTCTCTGCCATTCTCTTCTCATTTCCTTATATAGAGGATTTTACAGTGGTGCGCGAATCTCTGCGCGTTTCTCAAAAGGCTCTTGCTATTTAAGGCGCCTGTCCTAGTACAACTGTCCTTATTCGGCGGCCGTCTAACACTGGCACGCCCGGTGGACTCGAACCCGCAGGTTCCTATGTTTCGGTGACTAGACCTTCTAAGTGCATACTTCGGGCGAGCCTAAATGTTCGGGTAATTTTCTTTTTGATTGTTTCGATCATCTGAACTAAGGTGGTGGGTTCTAGTAATTGGGCGTCCGTTCTAACGGAGCTCAGGGCGATGGCTTGGTTTAACAAAATTTCGGCTTGGGTTTGAAGGAAAGCCTCTTGTAAGTAAAATTCGTTAGCTAATGCCGCATCTCGGGCTGTCTGCATTTCGGTCAGTTTGGTCTGCATCTCTGTAATACACTCCTTCTGGTTGCGCACTTGGTTGTCTAGGCGTTCAAACTGCTGGGTTTGGAAATCGAGAGTTTTCCGGTACGCATCTCGTTCTCTGCGCGTCTTGTCGATATCTTTTAGGTATTGGCCTTCCCGTATCAATTGTCGTTTTAGGATACTGTTAACCTCATCTGCGCATTCTTGGGTTTGTCGTAACTGTTCTTGGACTTGTTGGGCTTCCTTCTGTTGGTCCTGATTCTTCTTGATGGTCTCCTGCAATTGAATCTTTGTTTCTGCGACCAATTCTTCGAGGGAGGCGTTGATATCTTCGTGTTCGTGGAGGGTGGTCTTCAGGGCTCGGATTTCTTCATGTGCGGCTTGTAGTAGTCATTCTTTGGCTGCAACTTGCTCGAGGGCTGCATCTCTTTGCTGTACTAGAGTCTGTTCTGCCGAAAATTTGGCTTGTAGTTCTGCTAACTGTGTGTAGCTGATGATTCTCAATCTTTATGGCTTCGATTTCTTCCTGGAGGGGGGTGATGTCGGCTTCCAGGACGTCGACCTTATATTGGTATTCTGCCTTCAGATTGTCCGTGGCTTCCTGAAACTGTGCTGGCAGCTGGTGTGATAAATGCATGAGGAACTGCCCCATGGAGGCTAGTTCCAAAAATACGTTGTGTGGTGGTGGTGGTTGACGAGGCTGAGAGGACGTATCGGTGAGTAGGTTCTGGGAGTTTGGTGGAGAGTAGTTAGGGGAGGAAGATGAGGATGGTGTGGGTTCAGAACTGGGTTGGCGGAGTGGTTCCGGTGGGAGGTCGGGGTTGACAGGTGGTGTGGGAAGAATAGTGTCAGTCGTGGTTACCTTGGCAATTATTTGTTGTTCGGTTTCTGTATGATTGATGGCTGCGATGAGTTCATCCAGTGCTTTTGTGGCGGATTCCGGTTCGTCCTGTTGATGCTCGGATTCCTTTTCGGTGGACACTATCTCTGTCTCTGCTTGGTTTTGCTGGTCTTGTTGCTCCGTCGAGGTGTCGTTGTGTATTGAAGTGGCAGTGTCGTGGTATGTTTCTTCTTGTTTGTCCTCTTCGGTGTCTTGTTTCTTTCCGGCGGATCCTTGGACTTCGCTTTCTGAAGAGCTGATCCGGATTCGCTTAGTGCGGAAGAGTTGATTGATCTCTTCGTCTTCTTCTTCAGTTTCATCGAGCGGTTGTGCTGATTCTTCGTGCCTAAGTGCTGGGCCTGTGGGTGGTGATTGTGTGGCGAGAATGGTTGGGAAGAGGAATGAGATGATGTGGGGAAGGCGAGAGCGCGGAGAGGTGCCCTTTTGAAGTTGCTTTACTATAGCTACGCATTCCTTATGAATTCGTTGGAAGAAGTAAGTCGTAAAGTTCACGGGTTCGCGGGCGGCTAACTCCAAGGCGGAATAGAAGGGGCGAGAGATGCCGTATGTTCGTTTTTGCAGGTTGAGGATTGCTACGAGGAACTGTAGAGCGGATCGTTCGGGTTCCGGGCGGCAAAGAATGGCATATTCGTTTGATGAGGAGCGGGGAAAGAGTTCGGTCATGCGAGCGACAGGGATGCTAGGGCCATTTTCGCGGCCTTGCGGGGTGAGGCGGTAGGCTGCAGAGAAGGCTTGGAAGGTGATGACAGTTCTAGATGGGAGGGAAGGGAAGACCCACTGTCGTTCGGTGATGGGGAATTGGGCGATGGCGTGGATGATCTGCGCGGAGAAGGGATGGGCTTCGACTGAGTGCCAAGGCAACTCAGCGAAGTTGGCCAACCCTCTACAACGCAGATATTTGCCTACGTCTGTAGGGATACCATCACGAAAAGCAGCGTAGTTGGCTAGCGCTTCCATGGCGTTCACGAGCACACTTACAGTCGACACAGGGGACAGGGATAATACGTATAATCTCGAGAACACAATAGCGTTTTTGGCGCAATCGAGGGGGTTAAATAAGGAGAACACGGTGGGGGTGGGAAGGGGGGGGTGGGTATCATTGTGCGGTGCGGGAATGATACTATTTGCATGCTGGCGTGCGTACTTGAGTGACCGGTAGGGAGGGGTGGCTGGTAACATAAAGATTTGTACGAAACACGACTAAAAAGGGAGAAAAAGAAAAACGCAAAAATTTATACAAAACGCGGTTCACCGCCGAATAATTTAATGTGTACTAGTAGTGGGATAATACGGTCGCAGCTTCGACCCATTGATTACCTTTGGAAGTGGATTTCCGGTCAACGTAGTCAATCGAAAAGTTGCCGGACCGATTTGTTCTGAGATTTTGAAAGGGCCGAACCATCGTAGTTTGAATTTTCCTGCTGCTCTATTTGATTTTGCGTTATAGAAGAGTACAAGCTGGCCTACCGAAAAGATTGGAGTCCTCAAATATCGATCGTGTGTCTTGGCCTGCCTTAGTTGTACTTCGCGCATAGTTAAAAAGCTGAGCCATCGGTGCTCATCAAGTTCCTTGAGTGCATCCATCCGTGCTATCAGTGAATTTTCCGGTAGCATCTTCTGAGTGATCGCTACGCGCAGGCTTGGAATGACTACTTCCATGGGTGCTATTGCTTCTAAGCCATAAGCTAGTTTGAAAGGTGTCAAGCCTGTTGTTACCTTATATGTAGTCCAGTATGCCCATAATACTGCAGGTAGTAGTTGATCCCATCTTTCCGGTGCTTCCATGATCAATTTCCGGAGGATATTCAATAGTGATTTGTTTGTACTTTCGGCCAAACCATTGGCACGAGGATAGTACGGCGAGCTGAGTTTGTGTGTCACCTGGAAGGATTGGGTGAGTACCTTCATTAATTGATTTACAAAGTGAGTACCTTGGTCTGAGACAATTTCCAGTGGTAAGCCAAAACGTGGAAAGACATCATTCAACAGGCATTTTGCTACTGCCACCACTGTAGCTGACCGTAAAGCCCATGCTTCTACCCATCGTGTTGCGTAGTCTGTACAGGTGAGTATATATCTGTTGTTACTGAAGACTGCTGGAGGTGTAATTGGGCCTATAAAATCCAATCCCCATTTCTGAAATGGTTCTAATGGCATGACTGGCTGTAAGGGAAAGAAGTGTCGTTGTAGCGGTTGTCCCGTCCTTTGACAGTTATCACAGTATTTGACAAATTGGGCCACATCTCTGTACATAGTTGGCCATCAGAGACCACTCTGCAGAATTTTCCGGTGAGTCAAATCTGTGGCAAAGTGACCACCAGTAGGTGTCGAGTGAGCCAGTGTGATAACTGAGTTAATTTCATGCGGAGGAACACAGCGAAGTAAGATTCCGATGAGGTCTACATAATAGAGCTCTCCAGCAACTAACCGAAATCGACGGCTAAAGACTGCAATTTTTCTGCGTACTGGTCTTGAAACTTGAGATGGAAGGCAACCATCAGTGAGAAAGGTCAAGATCTGATCATAATATGAAAATGGAATAGGCGGGTCTGCAGATTCTTCGGAAATTGGTTCCGATACATAAATTGCGGGTGTTGTGTCATCTATACCCACCGGAGGTTCGCCGGAATCTAACCGGGATAAAAAGTCTGCTAAGGCGTGTGCATTTCTGGGTCGGTGAATGACGTCATAGTCGAATTCTTGTAAAAGTAGCACCCATCGTGCTAAGCGTCCGCCTAAATGTTGTTGTCTTACTAAATAGACAAGGGCAGCATGGTCCACATGGAATGTAAATTTTTGGCCTAGCAAGTAATGTCTAAATTTTTTAACCGAGTATACTAGTCCTAGACATTCTCTTTCTGTTACAGAGTAGTTTTTCTCAGCAGGGGCTAACCTTCGACTTGCATAATACACTGGTCTGAACCATTTATCAATTTGTTGCATCAATACACTTCCTATTGCTATATCTGAAGCATCAACAAATATGTGAAATGGGTGATCCCAATCCGGTGGTTGCAAAATAGGAACTTGTGTTAATAAATGCTTTAAACGATCAAAGGCTATCTGGCATTCCTGGGTCCATTCAAATTGTCGAGGTGTTTTACTGACTAGCTTGTTTAGTGGTATTGCCAAATGAGCAAGCCACCGTAAATGTCTTCCATGCCACCGTACTTGGCCCATAAAGCGCATAACTTCTTTTGGCGAAACTGGCACCGTAGCTTCTAATACTGCCGAAATCTTATCTAGATCGACTTGGATACCTTGTGCAAATACAATGTGGCCAAGTAACTTGCCACATGAAACCGCAAACACTGATTTGTTTGGATTCAAACAGAGTCTATATTCTCTGCATTTCTGAAAGCAGCACCGTAAATGAAATAGATGTGCTATCATCTTACCGAAAATTGAAAAGTCGTCGAGGTATACTTGCATAAACGAAGTAAGATAAGGAGAAAAAATCTCCTGCATGCATCTCTGAAATGTACTTGGTGCATTTCTCAATCCAAACCACATTACCGTACATGCAAAGACACCCCAATTGGTAATGAATGTGGTTTTCAGTATGTCTGCTTCGGCCATTCTAACCTGATTGTAACCACTGTATCCATCTAAGAATGAATACATTTCATGACCTGCTACCCTATCAAGCATGGTATCCAGAAAGGGGATTGGGAAAGGATCCGGTATTGTTGCTGCGTTTAATTTCCGGTAGTCTACACAGATTCGTAGTTGCTTATTTTTCTTTGGCACGATCACAATTGGTGAAATCCATTCAGCATGTTCTACTGGTACGATGAATCCAACTTTTAATAATCTATCAAGTTCGGCTTTTACCTGTGATGCATAATTGGGATTCATCCGATAGCTGGGCTGTTTATTCGGTTTAGCTTCAGGCTTCAACATAACTCTGTGCTGATAGATGCGCGGATCTAACCCCTTCATATCCTTATAATCCCATGCAAAGACGTCTGAGAATTCGCGAAGAAGTCGGATTAAGTCGGTTTTAAATGACTCCGGTAAGTTTTGCCTTATCTTTACAGGTCGTGGATGTTCTTCATCTCCTAGATCGTACGTGGTCAACTGGTCTTCTGGGACATAAAACTGTTGCGGTTTCCCTGCATCGTCCGTCGATTTGAACAGTGATTGTAATTCATCATCATGTGTGGGGATACCACCTTCATGCTTACTTGTATTAGTGATAGGTGTGATTGTACATACCGAGGTATTCCAATTATCTATCACAGACTGTAGATCAACAGTCCCTACAGACATTAAATCAACATTATTCTTCAGAAATTCCTCTTCCTCATCATCTGATAGTCCATCTAACATGTTGACTGGTTCAGCAAAATATGGTCTAGTGTGAAGCTCACATGGTTGTATAGCATCCAATTTTACTACATATCTACGGTTGGAATCCTTGAACGTAAGCTCTTGTGCGGACCAGTCCTGTATTACCTTTGCATGCTTCAGCCAAGGTCGGCCGAAAAGAAGGTTGGAGTCCAAAGTAGATTCTGGCAAGTCTAGTATAACAAAGGTCATTCTAAAGGTCGTATCTTGTAAAGTGATGGGTACATTTCGTACAAGTCCTACAGGGTGGACTCTAGATTGATCTGCCATTCTAACAAAAAATTGCACTGGTTCAATTTTGGTCCATCCTAACCTTTTGCATAAGGATGTTGTTGCAATGTTCACACTCGATCCTCCATCAATCAATACCTGCGTAATTTTATGATTCTTGTACCATACTGTAATCAAGGGAACCGAATGATCAACGACAGAATCAGGTTCCGGTTGAACTGCTGCTGTTGCCGGAATACAAGAAGGCACGGGACTGAACTGTTGCTGGAACTGTTGTCGAATCCCAGGTACTGATGCCAGAAGTTGGCCGAGAGGCAAAGTAATAGATGCCTTGGACAAAATTTCCCAAGCTTGTTGAGGTTGGTTGTCCTGCTCCTTTGAACTTGAGGTTTCCGGTGGTGTAGAAGTTTCTGCTGTTATGTTTACTGCTGATGATGGCTCCGTTGTTGTTCCTTTTTGGTGCGTTTCTTCCTTTGATGAAGCCTGAGTCACCGGAATAGGTTCTGGGAACACTGGTGGTTCTGTTGCTGTCCAGCGACTAGCCTTGTTATACATCCTATGTTGTTCTCGTATTCCTGGTTCGAATACTTCTGCTGCTGTCTGCAGCTGTTTTCCTGATCGGGTCTGTACTGTAGCAGCTTGCATTTCTACTGGTGTAATTTGTACCATGTTGGCCATTGGGTTTTGCCGTTCCTTCTTCCTTTGATCGTATTCAACTGCATCTTTGCAAAATCTTTTGATGTGTCCGTATTCACCACAAAAATGACAGCGTGGCGGTGGTAAATTGGGATTTTTTGGTGGTGGTTCGTTCTGCCAGCGGTTTGCATTATAGTTATTGTTCCTCTGTCCTCGGTAATTTTGATATCCTTGCGGTTGATTGTTTCTCAGTTGTGGAGGTACATAATGATTTGCTGCCTGTCCATGTTCTTGAATAACAACATTGACTGTTGCTGTTCCCTGTAATCTGGCATTGTAGACACAATTTTCGGTGGTGTGTCCGGCAGTGTTACAGATAGCGCAGAACGGTTGATTTAGCGCACAATTGGCACTAGTATGCCCTGAATTCTTGCATGTGATACAATACACTTGTCTGGTTATATCTTCATTCATAGTTCTGTTCGTTTTTAACCACTCCATATCTTCTGTAAATCCACCGACCTTGGATTCTAGTTGCAGAGCCATGGCGATGACTGCATCCAACGTCATAGCTCCCACACATCTTATAATCATGATCTGCTTCAATTGCGGAGTTAAACCATTGATAAACCACTGAGTGATGACATCATCCGGTAAGTTAGCGTGGGCCGGTGGTATCTGTCGCAAGTGCGTTCTAAAGAGTGTAGCATACTCTTGAACAGTCTGATTCACCTTCTATCGGTTGTTCTGTAAATAATCAAATATTTCGGCGGGATTTTTCTTTAACCTGAATCGTTGTAAAAAAGCATCTCGTACTGGATCATAGGTACCGAAATGATTAATGTCGTATTTCGTAAGCCATCTAGCCGCTTCATTGACCAGCGTAGATTGAAAAACAATGGCTTTGTATGCCTGATCCGGTGGATGGTTGAGGACTGCATAACTGATCTCGAAAGTGCGTACGTGAGCATCCGGGTCATCTCCTGGGAATCCACCAAATTTCGTGTATGTTACTCCTGTTGGAGGCGGCCTTGGTTGACCTAACTGTTGTTGCTGTTGTTGTCCGTTCATCGTGAGTGTCTTCAGTCCTTTTTCTGTATCTCGAGGTTGATTAGGCGAACTGTCAGAATCTGGACCGCCGGATGGCGTGCCTTCCGGTGTGCTGGTCTTACTTAGAATGCGTCGCACTTCTGTTTCGCAGAGTTTTCCTTCCTTCTAGATATCCAATATCCGAAATCTTTCTTCCAAGCACGCTGGTCGGGCGGAAGATTCCGCGAAAAAGGCTAAACCTTTGCCAGCGATCGGTGATTCTATCACCGGAATCTCACCGGAATGAGCCAAAATTATGCCAGAATGCAGTGTTTTTTCGCTCTTATCGATCTCTTTTCCTAAAGTGTTCCTGATCGTATCTAATTCCGAGTTTAGACTAGTCTCTAATGGCGTGTTGGTAAATTATGAAATTGCTATATCTTCGATAAGCTGGGTCGAAGTAGCACCAGAATGTACCAAAGGCGTTGATTGTTCCACCGGAATATGACCGGAATTAATCGTGACGTTCTCAGTTCGTCTGACCACTGGGTCAGATTTGGTTAGATCTTCTCCTTCCAATGCTATCTTTATCGCTTTACTCGCTTCAGTCTTACAGTTCTTAGGATATGTTTCACCGGATCGAGTAACCGGCATGTATCATTACACAGTAACCCTATCTGAGCAATTTGGCAACAATCTGGGTCTGTTGCTTCTGCTAGTTACTCGAATGTTAACTAAACGGTTACTTCTGACAACAACTGGTACTTTAGTGCCACTTTCCCATAAGTAACTCGTAATCAAATGCTGCTTTACCGCAGAGGCTGGTAAACAGTTGCCACTTTCCCACAGACGGCGCCAAATGTTAAGCCGGATACTAGCCGTTGGCCGGATACCATACTTCTAAATCTGGATTTCGAGTGCTTAGTCTAATATGATACTTAAAAGCACTATACTTCGCAGTTACGTGGGTTCTTGGGAGTGGTAGGGGTCTGTTAGACAGAGGCCCTGTACTAATTTCCCAAACTTTCATACAAGTATTCAATACTCTGTCACGTCTTAGCTCAGTATTGAACACTGTTAACTGCCCGGCTTACTGGACGCTAGAAAGTCCTGACTGGGTCTGCTATAGTGAAAGGCAGTAGTCCGATCTGACTTAAACTACTTGGCTATATTACTTCATTCACCGGATTTTACTTAAGGTACACCTCTTCTTGACCTGGGGTTACACCGAACAGTTGTACTCAAGGAATACACTTGCGGTATGTAAATACTAGCCGAACCGTAATAATCTTATCACCAGCTCCAAGACTTACAGGCACTTACCGATACAAGTCCTTTTGGGAATGGAATCCCCAGAAACCACAGACTATGGTATCGACTTCAATTACTTCGCAGAACCTTAACAGAACAATAGGGAGATTACTCCATACTTTCTACTTTGCCGACATATGCTAACCCCACTTAACAATACTCAACGACACACTTAACCATTACTGAACAACTTCGTAACACACTGCCACTTGTTCGTAACTACCTTTAAGATATGAACAACTACTAAGCAAATGTAGCAGAACAGAACATACAGATCCGAAATAGGCACTCACGACACACTGCGCTTCCCAGAATGGGTATTTCACAATAGAATAGAAGATATACTCAACCGACAGACCAGAATCGAAGACAACTAAAGCAAGACCCTGCAAACCCCGTATGGGTGTTCTCACAGTCAGACTAGAAGATGCGTCTAACCAAATACAGTAGTTCCCCAGAATGGGTGTATTCACATACAGAATCGACACCACAAGTCCCGAATTGGGCGTACTCACAGACAGGATCGGAGATGCACTTAACACACAGAATCGACTAGAGGATACACCTTAACAGAACATAGCAGTTCCAGAAATGGGCGTCTCTGCCATTCTCTTCTCATTTCCTTATATAGAGGATTTTACAGTGGTGCGCGAATCTCTGCGCGTTTCTCAAAAGGCTCTTGCTATTTAAGGCGCCTGTCCTAGTACAACTGTCCTTATTCGGCGGCCGTCTAACAAGGCAATGGCCTACATTCACCGATTTGAGAAAGGAGTTCCCGCCCGTCCCATGAGATGCGGGAAACAAATTCATATCAATGTATCAGCACCAAGAGATACAACGCAAACAGACCAACATCAGGAAGCACCACTGTCACCACCCTCCCCACCCCTCACTACACAACTCACTCCACCACATGACACTATCACCACCACGTCCACTACCACCACAATCGTCATGGGAATTCCACTCTCTCCGGGAATCCAATTTGGGGGAGTCACCATGCCCACTTTCACCACTCTCTTCACTAACATCACATCCACCCCACCCACGATCCCCATCTACACGGTCACTCAAACACTTGACACTATGGAAACATCTCCTGCCACTGCACCGCTCCCTCCCCCCATGCCACCTCCATCTCCCATACCCCCTCCACCCACATCTCCACTTGCATCCACATCATTCACAACTCCCTTTCCCGCCCCCATTCCCCCTGCACCTTCACCCCTCCCCGCATCATTTAATGTACATAGTATATTCCTAGCTTTAAATCAATGTGTCTATCAACTTCAGAATGAGTACAGAGCTCTGGACGGCCGGTATCAACAACTGACAACAAATCACCAGAACTTACAAAGGCAACTTACAATTCTTGAAGAGGAAAATGCAGATGTGAATCAACGTTATACAACGCTTGAGCAGGCTCACCAAACACTACTAGAGGCACCCCAACCATCGAAAGAATCAGGCGTCAAACAACTAGAAGCCTTGCTCGAAGTATACCAGGCCGATAACCTACGAGTCAGACGTAACTTGGCGCTACTCAAGAAACATATGGCCACAGCACTTGAAGAGAACAAGAGACTGCAGAAACAAAATGAAGAGAATCTGGAAGCGGCAATGGAAGGCTCTCCCCACGAGATAGATCCAGAGCAGTTCAAAGCAGTTCCCTCGGAGATGATGAAAACCATTTTGGAAAGCTATGCAGATCTTCTGGAAGCCCATGATGACTTGGAAAGAGAACGTGACACACTACGGAGCAGACTTAAGGAACAGGAAGAACAACCGAAGAGTGTCCCATCAACCTCTACCTCAGACGAGGTAAAGGCCTTAACTGAGCAGGTGGCACTTACTGACATACGAGAGGCAGCCCTCTCCAGTAGTAGAACCAGAGCCAGAAGAGTTGGTCCCTATTGAGGTAGATGATTCGTACGAAGAACCGTATGTTCCTATGCCGATGCCAGGAGGGCAACGAACCTCAGAGGGACTAGACACCTTGGAAGTGGAAGCACCCGAGTGGCTTCAGACACTGGAAAAGACAGCGAACACCCACGAAGAACGGGTGGCCATTCCGATCCAATCACTAGCGAACCTAGAAGAAACTGTCATAAAGTCAGAATATTTCAGAAGCATGTCTCATCATAGATGGATCGGCACCAATAATGACCAATATGTGCCGTATTGCATACTTTTGGCCGATTACAACGCCGAGATTCAACGACAATGCGGCAAGCCTCCCACATTTGCTACACAATTTGGTCTAGATGATATACCGGAAAGTGCTAGGCATGGGTCCATCCATCAACCCACCTGGAGGATCAGGCTTTTGGAAACATATCCTGAAATGGTCCGAACCTGGAATAATATGCTGTTGTTTATTAAATATAATCCTTGTTACGTTCCAGTTCTTCGAAGACGCACCTGGCCTGAATTCACTATTGCCGTCAGAGACATCAAAGCCTGCGCAAAATGGTTAAACTACGTTTATCTAGCACCTCCACGAGGACCCCCCACAGTGAACTACATGATTTCTACAATCCATCACTGGAGCATTCGGCTACGCAATAATCCCGATGTGATGGCCCAGATGTGTATGAAAATATTTGAATTAATGCTGATCACTTTCAGGACGTTTAAGAACATTAAGGAACCCCACTTCTCAGGAGCAGGCTTCGTGACAGGAAACCAGGATCTGGTGTACGATATGAGTACCACCCCATCAATTGAAGTAATATATGCTTGGCACGCCAGAATCAAGTACCTCCCAGCCTGCTTTAAACAGACATTTGAGGAGATGTTCATCACACGATTCTGGGAATATCACTCCGAAATCTTTATACCCAGACCATCACATCTCCTCCAATTATTTGCTGTGGAGAGAACTATTTACTCAGAACAATTGAGGGTGCCTCATCCAGACGTTCCCGGACCTGTGAATTGTGATGATTTGCTCACAGATCTAGCACGCGGCTTACGACTAGAAGAACACCACCTAGCCTCCGATGTCATCCAATATTATGTTCAAAAACCCTCTAGACAAGGGTCTGTCAGGGGCGACAGACGCGAGAGTGGGGGGGTTGTTGGCAGCAGTCGGGGAACCGAAGGAGCCACAAGACGAAGAGAGTCAGAGCGAAGGGACAACACAAGTAGACATGGCAGTCAAAGAAGATCTGGAAAATAGGCCATCTAAATTTTTCAGACATCAAGGAGTTGAGCACACAAGAAGAAAGAGCAAATAGGGAGCTCAAAGAGGTGTATGACAAATCAACAGAGAAAATCCCTACACAAATAGTGATTTTAATCACTGAACACCATTGTAAATACCATTTCATATTTTTGTAGCTCCATTTTGTGCAAGCCAAGGAGTCCTTGAGCTTGAGGAGCTTTAGAAGTATCTACCTGCCAATTTTTGTATTTTTTAGATCTCGTTTGAGCCCTCAAATAAGCCCTGGAACCTAATTTTTAACTAGGCCGGACACTAGGTCTGGAGAGGGCCAAAGCTAGTCAAAAACTATAAAAGGAGCTAGAGAGCTCGTTTTTGAGGTGAGATTGTAATTGAAATGAACTTGTAAGAGCTTTTTGAAAGTGATCAAAAGAACTCCATTGATTCTCACTCTTTGTCTTGCCGTGTGTGCGCGTGTGTGTGTATATGTGTGCATGTCTGTGTGCTTCTCACTCACGCACTTGTGCCTCCACTTGCTCGAGGTCTTCATACCATCCTCACGTCTTCCCGGATTGACATTAAAGGAGGTGCTACTCATCATTGAGCTACAGTGACTCTTACCAATGTGATGTTGTGGGAATTGGAGATGTGGTTCTGCAATTCATTGATGGTTCAAGATTCACTATGCATAATGTACGCCATGTACCTCAGTTATCATGCAGTTTGATATCAGTTGCTCAACTTGATGACCTTGGTTACAAGGTGGTCTTCTATGCTTAGTCCTTTCGCATATCAAAGGTCAATATGGTTATTTTAAAAGGAAGCAAAGTTGGCTCACTTTATCCTTTATTTGTATCACAGAAAGAACACTTGTTAGCTGTTACTGAGCAACCTATGGCTTGTATTTGGCATGGTCGTTTGGGCCATATATCGCGTAGTGGAATGGAAAATCTTTCTCGTTCTGGCTACTTACCTATGTTATCTTTCTCTGATTTTTCATTTTGTGAGCATTGTCAATATGGAAAGCAAACCAAAAATGTGCATAGAACGCACATTGAATCTTCAATTCAACCTTTAGATCTCGTTCATATAGATGTGTGTGGTCTTATGCCCACTAGGTCCTATGGTGGTTCTCTTTACTTTGTCACTTTCATAGATGATGCTACTAGAAAATTTGGGGTATATCCTATGAAATCAAAGGATGAGGTATTTCCTACTTTCAGAAAATGGCTCGCTTCAGTTGAGACGGAAAAAGGAACTAAGCTTAAGGCTTTACATTTAGATAATGGGGGTGAGTATTGTTGATATATTTAGGTAGTGATGTGTGTGAACACTCTAGGACTGCCGGGGCACTTTTTTCCCTCTTTAGGAGGTTTTTTTCCCCCGGCTTGTATATACGCCTATTGCCCTAATGGGCTACTTATCTTTGTACATTCTCTAGTAATACATTCAGTCTTGTGTGTTGTGCTCCAAGCTTCTTCTTCTTCCTTGTGCTGTTCGCGTGCTTCCGCAGACGTCTAACTCCAACAATTGGTATCAGAGCAGGTCGTCGCTTCTTCTAGGGCGCCGTCGACACTCCTCCGTTTGCAGTCTCAGATTCGCACGAAATTTGGTGAGCATACTCAGGGTGAGCATACTCGTTTCGGCCTCCGAACGCACTATCGCAGTGCTTGTGCAGGCTATTTCGTCCTTTTGTGCCAAAGGTATATACCAGTTTCTGTTCGCCAGTTTAAGCGTCTCGAAGTCTGCTACAGGTCTAGCAGAACTCGTTTGGGCAGTTCCGTTCAACTTTTTTAGATACAGTCAATTTTCTGCATCAAGGTATTTTAGTCACCGGCCATGGCTGAAAGCAGTGATGTATTCCGTATGTTGGCTGTTGAGGATAAGTTGGATGGTACCAACTACCCATTATGGGCTTATATGATGCGACATGTACTGGTTGCAAAAGGACTGTGGAACATTGTGCAGGGTGTTGAAAGACGTCCTGTTACACCTGTAATGACAGGTACTGCAAATACAGGTGTTGGAGCTGATGAAGATGGTGTCGAAGATGATATTCCGCAGATTCCTGTTCGTGCTGCTGTTTCTGTTGCACCTACTACAGAGCAGATTCGTTGGGATGGCAGAGATGCCCAGGCACATGCATTGATAGCTTTGTCTGTCAAACGTGCCATTATTCCTCACATTCGCTCTTGCAGAACAGCAAAGGATGCTTGGGATACACTTACCACTTTGTACCAGGCTAGGAATGAGGCTCGTGTTGCTTACCTCCAAAAACAGTTGGAGAGTGAGCACATGAATGAAGGTGATTCTATGGACAATTTTCTTACAAAGATCAAAGACCTGAAGGAACACTTGATTTCTGCTGATGAGGTTATACCAGATAGCTCACTTGTGCAGACCGTTCTGAATGGTCTTCCTGATTCATATCAGAGTTTTGCCTCTACTCTTCGGTTGATGATGAAAGGCAATCCGAATGCCTTGTCATTTGAGGAATTAGTCTCTGTTCTGTTGCAGGAAGATCAGTCCAGGCAGAACAGGTCCATTATGCGTGTTGCAGATCAAGCTTTCCTGGCTAGTCAGAAGGGCAAAGGAAAATGGAGCTCTTCTACTAGTAAGCAGAAATCTGCAAATGCTGCACAATCGAAGAACCAGGATAAAGATGAAAAGAAATCAGAAAAGCAGAAATTGTTCTGCAAGTACTGTAAAGGAAATGATCATATTATAAAGAACTGTCCAAAACTGGCTGCTAAAGAGGCAAAGAAGAAAGAGGCTGGAATGGTTGTTGCAGAGGCCTCTACACCAAAAACAGAGTCTGCAAATCTTGTGCAGGAAGAAGAATGGGCGTTTACTATTGTCTGCAGTTTTGACCCATCTTCTCATGATCAGTGCATGTCTGCAGTAGACTCAGATGTTTGGTACTTTGACAGTGGGGCGACCAAACATATTACCTCGCAGCGCAGTTTCTTCTCTTCACTTGAGCCTGGTCCTACAGGGAATACTGTCACATGCGCCAATAACTCCTCTTATCCTGTTATGGGAGTTGGTAAGATCATTCTGACTACTGCTGATGGTAGTTCTTTCACTTTGTCAGATGCTTTATTTGTGCCAGGGATAAAAAAGAATCTGTTATCAGTTTCTGCATTAGCCAAGATTGGCTTGGTTGTGAAATTTGTTGATGACAGGTGTACAGTCCATGATCTCTCAAATGGCGATGTGATTATTGCTTCTGGCATTTTATGTCGTGGGCTGTATAAGCTCATAGACTATGAAAGATCTGTGAATGATTCGGCATGTGCAGTTCATGATTCTCAGGCTATGTCAGATGCAAAGCTTTGGCATGCACGCTTTGGTCATCTGAATTTTGCTAGTTTGTTACGCCTGCAGAAATCTGAAATGGTGTCCTCTTTGCCCAAACTTGAGGCACCTGGAAAACATGTTTGTGAAGGCTGTATTTTGGGCAACATGCAGCTTTCTTCCTTTCCAAAAGATGGTTAAGTTCGGGCTACGCAAAAATTACAGCTTGTACATAGTGATGTCTGTGGTCCTATGCAGACACCCTCTTTTGGAAATTACCTTTACTTCGTGACTTTCATTGATGATTTTTCCAGGCATGCATGGGTATATCCACTCAAAGCAAAGTCCGAAGTGTTCATGTGCTTCAAACAGTTTTTGGTTTTGGCTGAAAATCTGTCAGCATGTAAAATGGGCACCCTCCGTTCTGATCGAGGGGGGGAATATATGTCTTCAGATTTTAATGCATTTCTGGCTGAACGTGGGATAAAACACCAGTGTACAGTGCCGTATACACCTCAACAGAATGGAGTTGCTGAACGAAAGAACAGGTCACTCATGGAGATGGCGAGGTGCATGGTCAAAAGTCAGGCTTTACCACATAGTTTCTGGCTTGAGGCTGTCATGTGTGCAGCATATGTACTGAACAGGTGTCCCACTAAAGCATTGCAGTCTATCACTCCATATGAGGCTTGGCATGACCACAAGCCATCTGTTGCTCATCTGCGTGTTTTTGGTTGTTTGGCATATGCATTAGTGCCTGAACAACATCGCAGAAAATTGGATGATAAGGCAGTAAAATGTATTTTTGTTGGGTACAGTTCTGAAAGTAAAGGCTATCGTCTGTATCATCCACAAACTAAACGCATTCTGGTTAGCCGTGATGTTGTCTTTGTGGAAGATGCTATTCAGCCATTGCTTTCATGTACTAAGGAGACATCTGTTAGCTCCAAAGACATGTATGATACTTTGATGCCTCTTTTTACAGGTGGACAGGCTAGTGCTGGTCCTAATGAGGCAACTTCTCAGCCTTTGCAGGTTTCATATGATGATGCAGATCATTCCATTTCTGATGCAGATTTAGTAGCATGATGCACTTGTTGATGAGAGAGCTGATATTGAGCAGGCAAAAACTATGCCAAAATGGCTGGTGCAGACTTTGCGTGACAGCAAATTAGATGCACCTTTGTCATATCGTACTCGTTCAGGCTCTCATAGTGCCTCCTTTGCATCAGATTGCTATGCTATGGCTGCATCTAGTCTCTGTGATGAGAATGAGCCTGTTTCTTTTGATGAAGCACAAAATTCAGAAAATTGGATGGCTGCTATGCAATCTGAATATGATGCTATAATGAAGAATGGTACATGGTCTTTATGTGACTTGCCTCCTGGCAAGAAGGCCATTGGCACTAAGTGGGTATACAAGCTGAAGCGTAAACCTGATGGTACAGTTGACAGGTATAAGGCTAGGCTTGTTGCAAAGGGTTATGCGCAGGAAAGAGGCATTGATTTTGATGAGACCTTTGCACCTACATGCCGTACGACTACTGTTCGGAGCATTTGTGCACTTGCAGCCCATCATGGTTGTTGGAATGTACATCAGTTGGACATTAAAACAGCATTTCTGAATGGTGACTTGCATGAAGAAGTGTATGTTTTTCAGCCCCGTGGCTTTGTGCAGAAAGGGCATGAAAACCAGGTGTGCAGGTTAAAGAAGGCGTTATATGGTTTAAAGCAAGCACCACGTGCTTGGTATGAGAAGATACATGCCTATCTGATTGCACATGGTTTTGAGAACAGTCCAACTGAAAGCACCTTATATGTTAAGCGTGCTAATGATGTGCTTCTGATCATTGTTGTCTATGTTGATGACATGCTGCTCACTGGTCCTATTGAGACACATATTGCTGATTTTAAGGCTGATTTGCATGCCTCATTTGAGATGTCTGATTTGGGGCATTTGCATCACTATTTGGGCATTCAGTTTATGCACGTTGATGGTGGAATGGCTTTGTGTCAAACGAAATATATTGACACATTATTGCAGCGTTTTGGCCTTGAAGACTGTAAGCCTATTGCCACTCCTATGGAGACAGGTTTACGATTGAGTCTTCATGATGCTGGAGATGCATTTGATGCTGTTCTCTATCAGCAGGCTGTTGGATGCTTGATTTACTTATGCATTACTCGGCCAGATATTCAATTTGCTGTCTCATAGATGAGCAGGTTCATGCATTGCCCAGGAGTCACGCATTGGAAAGCGGTTAAGCGCATCTTTCGCTACTTGAGTGGTACTCGGCTACTTGGGTTGTTTTATCCCAAGGGGGGATCACTACCGCCAGATTTGCATGCTTTTTCTGACTCAGATTGGGCTGGTTGCTATGACACTCGTGTGTCCACCAGTGGTTTTTGCTTCATGCTTGGTAGCTCATGTATATCTTGGTTGAGCAAGAAGCAGCCTATTGTGGCCACTTCCAGTTGTGAGGCTGAGTATAGGGCAGCTTTCACAGCGACTGTTGAGTGTGTGTGGCTCAGACGCCTTATGGCTGATTTGGGTGTTGGCCAGTCTTCTGCCACCACCATCTTCACTGACAGTCAGAGCGCATTGGCAGTTGCGAGGAACCCTGTGTTCCATGCTCGCACTAAGCACATTGAGGTGCATTATCACTATGTCAGGGAGAGGTTCTCTGCTGGGGAGATCAGCTTGGCATATGTGCCCACGCAGGAGAACATTGCAGACCTTTTCACGAAGGCTCTGCCTAGGGAGAAGTTTGAAGCTTTCCGCAAAGCTTTGGGCTTACTTCCTTTTGTGGAGTGATTTCCACATAGCTTGGCACTTCCTTATACATGAGTGCCAGCTCCTTGTTCACCGCATCACTCCCAGGGGGGATTTGTTGATATATTTAGGTAGTGATGTGTGTGAACACTCTAGGACTGCCGGGGCACTTTTTTCCCTCTTTAGGAGGTTTTTTTCCCCCGGCTTGTATATACGCCTATTGCCCTAATGGGCTACTTATCTTTGTACATTCTCTAGTAATACATTCAGTCTTGTGTGTTGTGCTCCAAGCTTCTTCTTCTTCCTTGTGCTGTTCTCGTGCTTCCGCAGACGTCTAACTCCAACAAGTATACCTCACATGAATTCAGCCTTTTTCTATGTTGCATCATGCAAACCTCTCACAAGGCTTTTGGGCAGAAGCAGTATTGAGTGCAGTTCATGTGATTAACCTTTCACCTAGTACTACTAAAGGTCTGAAAGTGGCACAAGAGCTGTGGACAGGGAAGCCACCATATTATGATCATCTTCGAGTTTTTGGGTGTGAAGCATATGTTCATATACCCAAGAATCTTAGACAAAAGTTGGACCATAAGTCAAAGAAATGCATTTTTCTTGGATATGGTTGAGAAGGACAATTTGGATATCGCTTATCGGATCCTGAAACACGGACAGTGATCAGAAGTAGTGATGTCATTTTCAATGAGTCTAAGATGCATAAACGGCCCATTAAGGAGGTTGAAGTGAGAAGAGTGGTGTTTGAGAATACGAGTCCTCCAATTAGCATGCATAAAAATGTTGCACATAGGGATGTTCAACAGAATGTCCATTCAGATCATTCTGCACATGTTCTTGTTCAACAACAATTGAGACGTTTTGCACGTGTCTTGCATCCACCTGATAGATATGTTCCAGGTTTAGATTTTGTTATGCTAACAGATGCGAGGAAGTCTTCTTGCTACAAAGAGGCTATGTAGACAGAGGATCATGTCAAGTGGGAGCGTGCCATGAAGAGTGACTTGGATTCTATTCACAAGAATGGTACTTGGGATTTAGTACCTTTGGCAAATGGCAGGAAAGCTTTACCATGTAAATGGGTATATAAGCTGAAATTCACATCAAGCATGTACCTCGCTTGCTCAGTGATAGCCAGAGTGCCATTGCTTTGGCTAAGAATCTAGTGTATCATGCAAAGACCAAGCACATTGAGGTGAGGTATCACTTCATTAGAGATTGCTTAGCCATTGAGCGCATTATTCTTGAGAATTTTCACACTTGAGATAATGCTGCAGATGCTTTGACTAAAGCTCTACCATAGGATAGCTTTCGACACTGTTGTCACTTGATGGGGGTTACTTGATTCTTGAACTTACAGAGTCACTTGTATACTATGTAGCATGCCCATCAGGTGGGAGGTATAGTTTGTATACTTACACTTAGGTATTCTTTATCATTCTTTATTTTTCTCCCATAGTTACTTTGGCCATGTTGGCCTTTAGTGGGAGATTCTTACCGTTAGTGTCCATGTGAAAGGCCAAATGTTCACTGGACACTTCTTTGTATATGTTCTTTAATAAAACATACAGTGGCCTAGTTAGTCACAGACTATAATTTTGACCGCATTTGTAAGACCTAAGAAGTCTATCTTCGTGCTCCCTGTGTACGGTGTTTTTTGCGTATTCTGCAGCCTGTGTGCAGAGTACTGTGTGTGGCCTTCGGAGCTCGGTTTTCTACTCCGACTGTATCGTCGTGAATCTCTCGAGAAGGAGAGCGCACGGTGGTGCATCGCCATCAAAATACTTCAAATTCTGGAAGTGCATGTTACTCTACTTCTGTAGATGAAAGTGCCACTATTGATTGTTTCTTTGAACTCCAAGATACAAGCCGATTTCCCATCATTAATTTGTAGCCACTCATGCTACGTTGATCATCTTTATTTCCTGTCCAATCTGCATCACTAAAAGCTTTAATATCAAGATTAATATCATGTGAGTAACATAAACCTTTGTTCAAAAGGCCTTTCAAATAGCGTAGTACATGCTTAGCCGCATTCCAATGTACATCTGTAGGCTTTTGCATGAACTGTGAAAGTACTCCAACTGCATAACCAATATCATGTCATGTAATTATAGCATACAGCAATGATCCAATCACCGATCTATACATATCTACATTTTCAAAATGCAAACCATTATGTATACTCAATTTTACATTAGGTTCCAAAGGATTTGCAACTACTTTAAATTCTGGCAATCCAAACTTTTGAAGTAAATCACATATGTACTTCTTTTGACTCAACCATATACCATGTTTATCATAAATAACTTCGATCCCCAATGCATAACATAAAATCCAGAGATCTGAAATCTTAAACTCCAAACCAAGTTTCTTCTTAATTTCATCAATCTCATCGATAGCATTTCCTATAATAATATGATCGTCGACATACATGCAAATGTAAAAAATCTCTGATATTCGCGGACTTTCTCTGGTGTCGGATTTTGATCAAGCAAGTCAGGTTGAGGTTCCGTACCACTAATAAGACCATGCAGATTCCTACCCATAAGGTATGCAAATATGCAAAAATGCCAGGCTTTATAATTGGTTTTAATCAATTTTTCTATCTAACTATTTCTATCGGCCATCCTAAAAGAAGGTAACTCTAAATGAAGGTACTTGTGCTATAGCATCAAAGTATCACCTTATTGGTGCTGCATCATATGCATATACCTCATGTATAGCAACTCTCATGCATCTATGAAACCAATGTAGAACATTAGAAGTTCAAGAAGTAGCACAAAATGGAAGCATAAAGGGAAGCAAAAAATAGCATAAACTACAAAGATGATAGAGCAGAGTAGTGTTGGGTGTGTGTAGAAATGCGAGAGACACACAAGCACACACAAGGAGCACAAACGTAGCAAGACACACGGAGAAGACGATGGCTGGAATAGGTCTCTCTATTGATCGATAAACTGAACTGAAGTAAGAGCTGAATAATATCCCTAAGTACAAAGTACCACCACATATGAGAGTATCAAGTATGTGGTAACATGGGGAAAAAACCTCTAGCCAGCACTAGAGTAATCAGTGCCCATGTATAGGGAAAAGGTTCACATCAAAGCTACTCGAGGAACACATAAGTGTAACAAAGCCCCCTGGAGCGAATGATGTGAACACATACAGGGACTGACAGATCAGCCACCACAAGGTAACAAGCCTAAAGCTTTGCGAAAAGCTTTTCCCGCGGAAGAGCTTTGGTGAATATGTCTGCCACATTATCTTGTGTAGGCACATATACCAAGTCAATATCTCCTGCATGAAGGCGCTCTCTCACATAGTGATAATGCACCTCAATATGTTTGGTCCGTGCATGAAACACTGGGTTTCGGGCAACAGCCAAAGCACTTTGACTATCTGTGAGAATATGCATAGCAGCATCAATCTCCATGCAAAGATCCATCAATAGGCATCTCAGCCATATACACTCCACTGTAGCTGTGAAAATTGCCCTGTACTCAGCTTCACAACTTGATGTTGCCTTTGTAGGTTTCTTCTTACTCAACCAAGATATGCATGAGTCTCCAAGGAAAAAGCAATTACCACTAGTGGACATGCGAGTATCATAACAACCAGCCCAATCACTATCTGTAAAAGCATGCAAGCATGGCTGAACATCTTTGCCATAAAATAGACCTAAGCTCAAAGTGCCTTAGAGATATCTAAACACACGTTTCATCGCTTGCCAATGCTTAGTGCCAAGGCTATGCATGAATTGACTCAACTGGGAAACTGCATACTGTATATCCAGCCTTGTGTTGCATGCATATATAAGACATCCCACAACTTGGTGATAAAGAGAAGTGTCAAATGCATCACTAGAATCCTCAACTGAGAACCTGAATTCTGTCTCAACTCGTGTGGAAGGTGGCTTGCAATCCTCAAAATCATAACGCTGAAGTAGTTTTTCAACATACTTTGCTTGATGCATAACAATTCCCCCCTCAACGGATACAAACTGGATGCCAAGATAGTAGCTCAAAAGACCAAGATAACTGACATCAAAAGTATGCTGCAAATCAGCCATAAGAATGTCAAGTTTTGCATCACATGGCCCAGTCAAGAGTATGTCATCGACATAAAGAACAAGCACTATAAGATCAGCCCCATTTTTGCGTACATAGAGTGTGCTTTCAATTGGACTACATGTGAAGCCAAGAGCAATCAAGTGCTTATGTATTTTGTCATACCATGCACGTGGAGCTTGCTTGAGACCATACAAGGCTTTATGCAAGTGACAAACCATATGCTCTTTCCCTTTCATAGAAAATCCAGGAGGTTGCTTCACATAGACCTCTTCTTGCAAATCACCATTCAAGAAGTCTGTTTTTATGTCCAACTGATGCACTTTCCAACCTCGATGGGCAGCCAATGCAACCACGATACGAATGGTAGTCATGCATGAAGTAGGTGCAAAAGTTTACGCATAGTCAATGCCATATTGTTGTGCGTATCCTTTGGCAACCAATCTAGCTTTGTAGCGATCAATGCTACCATCAGATTTTCTCTAAATCTTATAAACCCACTTTGTACCAATGGCATTCTTTCCTTTTGGCGATTCACATAACTCCCAAGTACCATTCCTATGTATGGAATCCATTTCTGATTGCATATCACTCATCCATTGTGGATCGTCACATGCATCTTCAAAAGAAAGTGGATCTTCATTACATGCTATAGCAATAAGAGAATAATCCACAAAATTACTTGATGCATGGTGAGAGCTTGATCTTGTTCTACCAAGTAAAGGTGCACTCAATTTGCTGTCCTGCAAAGTTTGTTTCAGCGATGGCACTAAGTATGAGTAAAGGTGCACTCTTGATAGACATGCGTTCATTATGTAAAACATCTTCATTATGTACATCATGCGTGGGATGAATTTCATGCTCAAATTCAGCCATATTTTGACGCAAATATTCACCCATATGTGGCTAGAAATTCCCAACAGTTTGGACATTTTTTGATTGAAATTTTTCAGCCATGTTTGGTTGGAAATTCTCTACATTTTCAGCCCTATTTGGCTGGAATTGTTCAGCCCTTTGAACCTCAGTTGGCTGGTCTACATGGCCATAGTCAAGCGCACCATTTTGGAACAAAGGCATGAGTGTATCAAACACATCTTGTGAGCTAATTGTTGGCAGTTTTTTGCATTCAAGTAGAGGGAAAACTGAATTTTCAGCAAGTAGCACATCTCGACTCACAATAATTGTGTTCGTCAATGGATTTTAATCAAAACTATATACATTTCTTTGCCTTGTCATCAAGTTTGTGATGTTGTTGTGATGGCAGAAGAGCATATGCCAAACAACCAAACACACACATATGACTAACCATAGGCTTATGACCATTCCAAGCTTCATAAGGAGTGGTGACTCTCAATGCTTTTGTAGGGCAGCGATTCAACACATAATTTACACACATGACCGCTTCCATCCAAAACTTATCAGGAAGATGCTTTCCTTTAACCATACATCGTGCCATCTCAAGTAGAGTTATATTTTTACGGAGGGCAACACCATTTTTTTGAGGTGTATATGGCACCGTACATTGGTGTGAAATACCTCTTTCACGAAGAAAAGCATTAAACTCATGTGACATGTACTCACCACCACGATCCATGCATAAAGTCAAAAGCTTTTGTGAAGAGAAATTTTCAGCCATAGCTAAAAATGCTTTGAAGCAAGAAAATACCTCATTCTTTGCTTTTATAGGATACACCCATGTATGGCGAGTAGCATCATCAATGAAGGTAACAAAATATACATGCTTCCCAAAAGATGGAGTCTTGACGGGACCACATACATCACTATGAACAAGCTGTAATTTTCTTGTAGTGTGTGTATGACCATCTTTTGGAAAAGAAGCACGATGCATTTTTCCAAGAATGCAACCTTCACATCCATGCTTTTCAATGGAATCAAGTGTAGGCAAGCTAATAACCATGTCCGTCTTTTGCAAGTAGAGCAAACTATTGAAGTTTAAATGACCAAAACGAGCATGCCAAAGCTCCATTTCAGCCATGGAAGAAGTATGAGAAACTAAGGCATCCGAGGCAGCCCTCTTGTATGTATCCATGCGATACAAACCATTACATAATGTACCGGACATCACAATAACATCACCATTGCTGAAATCATGAACCATACACTTATCATCAACAAAGTGTACATGAAGTCCAACTTTGGCAATCAACGGAGCTGAGATTAAGTTCTTCTTGATACCGGGCACATACAATGCATTTTTCAAGAGAATCACACCTCCATTTGCAGCCGTAAGCTCAATTTGTCCTACTCCAATGATAGGATAAGAGGCATTGTTTGCACCCACTACATGTCCTCCTTTAGGTGCATCTTTCAAAGAGGCAAAAAATCTTTTGCATGATGTTATGTGCTTTGAAGCACCACTATCAGAAAACCAATCCGAATCAGCCTCACTCATAACCATACATTTAGAATGGAAAGAAGCATCATAATTACATGTAACAACACATGCCCAAAAATCTTGAGCCATGTTAGCTTCATCATTCTTTGCATTTGTTGAATTTTCAGCAATAGACATGCCAGATTCCTTCTTATTTTCATTGCGTTTAGCAAGCTTTCTACACTCATCAATAGTATGACCAGCCTTCCGACAATATTTGCATCTCTTCTTCTTTTGCAAATCACCATCATTAGAGGAATGAGTGGAAGAGGAAGCTTGAGGCTTTGGTTTTGATGAACCCAAAGCTGAACCATACTTGCTTTTCCCCTTTTGTGAGATAGCAAGTGCTTGCGTTCCCTCAATAAAACCACTCCTATTCACTCTAGATTGCTCTTCTTGCAAAAGAAGAGACACAACCTCATCAAATGCATACATATTAGGATTTCCTTTTGCAACCAAACGAAGTGTAGTAGCAAAACTTTGAAAAGATTCCGGTAATCCTTTCAACAATGTAGAAATGAGTGATGCATCCGGAATGATCTCATCTATGTTTGCCAATTGCTCTTTCAAATCCTTGATGCGTGTCACATACACATCCACCGAATCATTTTCAGCCATACATAAATCCTCAAGTTGCTTCCTCAAGTATGCAACATGTGCTTCATTACACACGGCATACAATGAAGCAAGACTGTCCCATGCCTGTCTCGATGTAGAACATGACCGAATGTGTGGAACTATATGACGCTTCACTGAAAACGCAATCAAAGCATGAGCTTCAACATCTTTTCCATCCCATCTAAGCTGCTTCTGTGTAGATGGAGAAGGAGAAACCATTGTACTCGAAGAAGAAGCTCCATCTGTCATAGTAGACTGTGAAGTAGAAGCACATGTCGGTCTTCGATCTACATCTGCCACTATGTTCCAAAGTTGTTTTGCAACAAGAACATGCTTCATCATGTAAGACCACATCGGATAGTTGGTCCCATCAAGCTTATCTTTAGCTTGAAGCATGCCAAACAAGTCATTTTTGCGCGCCATTTAACTAAGGAACAAGAATGTGACAAAATCTTCACTTCGATGAAAGCTGAAATGAGTGCTGAAATTTCAGCTCACAAACCGTCACTCTAAAGGCGATTCTGACTGGACGAATGGCTTCGAAATGGGGTGCACATGTATAGGGAAAAGGTTCACATCAAAGCTACTCGAGGAACACATAAGTGTAACAAGTAGATGAACAAGACTAGATAAAAAGAAGAGAAGTCCTCTGTACAAAAATATATATGTAATCACAATGATTGAGTATTAACTACTCTCTACAAAATGAACTCCTAAGTTATTATAGAGTTTTGAAAATGAATATGTACCAATGACTTTCTTTTTACAGAAATAATGAAGAATATTTAAAGTACTAAAGGAATGGATAATAACTAAAAGGTTGCTCAACAACTTTTTCACAAACATAAGGGATGCTATTTTAAAGCACTAAAAAGAGTGCTCAACTTTGGATGAACCTTTTTACAAAAACAATGGGTAATATGTAAAGTGGTAAAAGAATGGGTAATATGTAAAGTGGTAAAACGTTTCCTAAAAAAGGAATGTGCAATAGTTATGTAGAAGTATAATCTATGCTTGTGATAATATCTCGCAATGGGAAATGCACGGATATCTATCTTTCGTCTTGTAGTAGCTAACAATTCGAAGAAACATTCATTTGTGCTTAAACCTTCAATATTACTTCCGACCCATCTATCCTGGCATATTCATAGGAAAGTACTAATTAAAAATACCCCATCCACCGGTTACATTAAACCAATTTAACAAACAGGAAATCATGCATCTCTTTCTGTACACATAACATTGCGACAACAATTAATGATAGAAAGGGGAGCATAGTAGTGTGAATCCATGCAATGTGAAAGAAACTATTACTTTTGAACAGATTGGTTAAAAAACTCAGAGAAAGTATGGAAGGTACGTTCTAAATTATGAATGCCCCCAACTCCTTTATATTGCATCCTCCATTCGGTTATCGAACAAAACACCTGGTGGATAATCTTTTATTCATAGACAGTTTGTACTGTGCAAGAACATTTAAAGAGATCTCATCACTACAAAAAGGACGTTCACCAACATATATTTATGGAAAGAGCTCGTAAACATCATTCCAATGATCCACTATTCCTTTCTATCAATTACATGCTCTACGCATTGCTCCAATAATCCATAGAGAACTGGGCATTACCTTTTGTGATTGTTCTTTAATTAGACACATATATCCAGCATGTCTATAAGGCATAAAGATTTCTTTCACAACCAAAACTAAATTTTGTAGGCTGTTACTCTTGAGACAGCGCTATATTCTCGACAGAACAAGAAACACAATTCCAAGAATTAATTAACAATAATTGGCTCAGATCCTATGCACAGCCAATCTTATCCTAGTGCTCATCACCTAATCCTAACAAGCTCGTAATCTCCATTATAGAAGAATTATTGTATCCCTATGGAGAAATTCTAGAACACTAGGATTCATCATTTTTAGCAGTAAGCGTACCAACTCAGAACTGCTATGACTGCAGCATTTTCCCAAAGTATATAATCATGCACAATATGAAGAGTTCATATTAAACTATAATAAATTAACTATATGGTCTAAGGGTGTGGTCAGTTCAGATGGATCTAAAATCGGACACCATAAGTCTACGGTCTAAGGGTTTTGTCAGTTCAAATGTATCTGAAATCGGACACTGTTTGGCGACCTATGCGTATGACCAAAGATCTCGAGACTAGACTCAAGCATATGTTCATGTGCTATCTTAAACACGTGATCCACTTAGCCTATGGGTTAAGTCTCAAGAGATTGAAGGAGGAGGTCTTGGATTCAATACTCATGGGGAGCATGGGGAGTGAGTTTCGCCCAAGGAGCTCTAGAGCCTTCTCACTCAAGTTAACATGAGTTAACTTGAGTGTTTCCCTTATATTCCTTTAACATGAGTTAACTTGAGTGTTTCCCTTATATTCCTTTAGCAAAAAGGTATATCTTATGTGGCATCGTGAGTGTGGCATGAGTCAATCTCTGGATATGCGCACAAGTTATCAAATTAGCCACAAGTACATTCGTCCATGATGTTTAATTATGTGCCATTTGTCATGCCTCCTCTGAGCGAGCAACAAAAGAATACTTCACTCTCACCTTTCCAGAGTCCAAGTCTTAAACTCGCACCTCTTGCAAGATGTTCTCGTGTATCCATGAACCCCAGAAGTATTGAACATCAAGATAATATTTGTATCCAAACAGAGTATAGCACTATGTTGTGTTATTGTATGATTATTTCTTTATATTCTTGCTTATTGAATATAGACAAAAGAGCTATTGAGCTGAACTCAAGTAGCAGAGTGGATACCGGACGACATTCTCCACACAATCATTATGTTTAATTTCCTCTCCTTGTAGCTATGCTTCTACCCTCAATGCCGCGACACTAAAACTACTCCATATTGATTATTGAAGAGAAATTTAGGATCAGATTTGTGGGCCCCAGACTCGATCTGATGCCCAACTCATAATTAGATCCCATGCCCCTGAAAGGTTTAGGATCAGAGCCATAGGCGGAAAGTTTCAAGCCCATGGGTTCACGCAGAAGAACGCGTGAGCTACAGACTAGATACATTCACTTACCGTGCAAGCTGACCCCCAAAGAAAAATAATCATACATGATTATATAACATTTGTGCTTCTGTAGCATAGAATTTTTCACTTGCAGAGCTTGGACATGCATATCGAATGATAGACCTCTAAAGACCTCTAAATCCTGTTCAGAGCTATCTATTATTTTCCTCTACCACATCAAAGTGGTTGTTTCCAAGTGAGGAGCATCAATTTCAAGCCTTATTTGAGATTTTCAAAAGGATATGAAGCAAGGATATTCAAAGTAGCTATGAAGGATGGAATTTGGCTCCTTCATTAGGATCAGAGGGTGGCATACAACTCTTCACACGAGCAATGGAAGGATGTAGCTTGCATTAGATCTAAGTACTTTACAAGTTGATGTTTTCATTTCAATATTTGATTTGCTCTTAGACTATGCTTTCATATAGATTGCATTCCCATTATCATTGAAGTAAGGAAGGTGTTAGGCCGCCGGATTGGCATAATGTAATAATATATTTTCATATACCACACGAACCGAAAGGTCGTAGCGAAGTGTTGTAACCCTTTTTATTCATTAATGAAGAGACATTACAGGTTTCTCCGGTGTGAGAAGAGACGGGATCGCTAGACTGTCTGTCTGGGTGATTTGCAGCCTTGCGGAGACGTCGTAATTCAGAGTTGCATATATCTGAGTATGGTTAAATTTGTTTTTATTGAATTGCTGTAAACTAATACTACACAGTATTACTGTAGTAACATGAATAGATATGTTCGATTATGTGATTGAACGACTGTGCGATAAGATAATGTGTGATGATACGGTAAATGGAAGATTATGACTGTGTAACAGAATTAATGCATGAGTGTATAATTACTGTTTGGGTAATTAGTTAATTGGGAAAATCGATAAAGGGCCTCTGCATTGTCAAACCCCTACCATCCCCAAGAACCCGAAAAGAGATTAAAAGCGGATCTATTGAAAAGATCCCTTTTAACACTGGCGCCGTCTGTTGGAAGATGGCAATAGATTAAGAATACTCAGTAAAGTTAGAGCAGTGCGTAAGGCAAGTGGTGCAGAGGTGATATATGCCGGTTACTCGGTCCGGCGAGTCTTATCCAAAGTATAGAAGATACCAGCATCCCTGGGCAGTTCCAAATCTATAAGGGACACCTCCAGGTGATAGAAGTGCAAGCCATTTAAGCCCAATTGTTGAAGGATCGGAGCCAGTTAGCAGTGATTTCGATGCCAGTTTGGTAACACATGATGAGATTCCGATAGATTCCGGTGTGATTCCGGTTCCTTCTGAAGAAGGTGCAATGATTTCTGGGTGTACAGAGACACAGTGCGTAGTTCATCCGATGTTATCTGGTTAGGATTCAACTATTTTCGGTGACAAGTTGTGTTGCCAAGTGAGACCGTTTCAGGTGAAAAGACAACCGTGTGCGGTGAAAGTCCGATAACTTCCGGTGAAAGTTTGGTACCATTTTGTGGGAGTTTGAAGTTTTTCGGTGATACTGGTGGATCCTTGTTACGTTCACCACTCTTCGGGGCAAACTTGCCTACTCTTGATACTAAAGCTAAGGACAGACTATTTGATTTGGAAATAAGTAAGAGATTCAATGCCATTTTCGAGCCGGAAGGTGAGCAGTCTGATAATACAGATTCTGAAGGACAAGAGACACCCCCTCATAACTCAGGGAACAATAACAGTACCAATAATAGCACCATGAGTGGACAACATCAACAACAACAGTAGCAACAACAACAACAACAGCAACAACCACATCCAATCATCCCACCTCGACCGGTTCCAACAGGGGTGAATTATACAAAGTTCGGTGGATTTCCGGGTGACGATCCTGATGCACATGTGTGCACGTTTTCAGATCAGTTATGCAGTATTAAACCACCCACTTGACCTAGCATACAAGGCCATCGTATTTCAGGCTACATTGGTCAATGAAGCAGCGAGGTGGCTAATAGAGTACGATATCAACCAGTTCGCTAACTATGATGATATGAGAGACACGTTTTTACAAAGGTTCCGGTTGAAGAAAAATCCTGCCAAAATCTTCAACTATTTGCAGAACAATCGGCAGAAGCCGTACCAGACTGTTCAGGAATACGCAACATTGTTTAGAACTCACTTAAGACAACTGCCTCCGGCACATGCTAATCTACCGGATGATGTGATAACCCAGTGGTTCATTAGCGGTTTGACCCCACAATTAAGACAAGTTATGATCATCCGATGTGTGGGTGCTATGACACTGGATGCTATTATTGCGATGACCCTACAACTAGAGCATAAAGTTGGGGGATTCACCGAAGACTTGAAGTGGCTGAAAGCTAGTAAGAACATAATAGATGATCCATCTAAACAGATGTTTTGCACCAAGTGCAAAAATCCAAGGCACACTAGTACTACATGTGCCCTTTGAAAGAACTTGGAGAAGCTTGTAGAAGGTAGAAAGGTGCGTTTCGAGGTGACAAAGTTTGGTCAAGCCAACCGGCACAAGACCAGCCCTTCAGCTTATGGAGACTCAAATAGACCTTATAGGCATGCAATAAGTGCAAAGGAACACACTATGTACTTTGGAGCATCAAGGAGAATGAGTCGATACAAAACAGATAGGTTCGCGGGTCGACTAGCTCAAAAAACTTACTATCTATGGAAGAGACAATGAACTTCAAATGCCCATAGCGACCAGATTACAATTAGAAAAAATCCTTTTATGGGAGTGATACACATAGGGTTGAGTGTATGGAATGCACAAAAGTATAAAGAATAAGCAAAATATGCTATAGGAATGAATGTGACATTCACCGGTGGTACTTCCTATTTTTTAGGAATACGTAGAGATTGACACCAAGGCAGATAAACTCAGATATCTCCAAATCTGCTAAACCAAATGCTTTGAAAATTTACAGGCATAAACTAGAAACTTATACCTTTCCAATGAGTCATCTTGCACTGAATTTGAAGCTCTGGAGAGAGAGCAGCCGCCTCTGCAAGATTACTATTGGCGAAGAAGATGATGTAGAAAATTGAAGGAGCAAGACAATGATGGTCACAAGTGTATGTATATTGCTTCCATGTAATGTACAAGTGATTCCAAGTATTTATATAGACTCTAGGAGTGTTCCACGACTTTTACAAGTTAAATTTGAATTCAAATGAAGGTGGGAATGGTTGTTGGAGGGAATCAATTCACTTTCCTACAATCTAAGAAAAGTGAAGATCTTGATTGATCTACTTTTAGGTGATTGATTGCTTGATTGAATGCAACTTCAACCACCACAAATTCGTGGGATTTGGGCTCTATATTTGTACCTTTACATGTGTAAAGCTCAAGGCTTTTACAACGGTAAATGAGCCATCAAAAATCTCTAAAAAAAATACAATAAATGAGCATAAGAAAAAAGAACTCTCCAACGGATATTCTTTCGACGCGATAGCCTTTGATGTAGATCAAATCCACCTCAAGCATAGTGTAAGCTTGATGTTCCGATAGCTCCCCCTCAAGCTAAAGTATGCTTGAGTCTTCATTCTCTGATAGGTTGAATACCTGCCATAGCTTTGAATCTACAAAGCTTTATTCCATGAAGTGCCTTCCTCATCATATCTGCTACTTGCTTTTCAGTTGGAACAAAAGAAATGTCAATTTCCTTTGCCATGAGCTTCTCCCTGATGAAGTGGTAATGGACTTCTATGTGCTTGGTTCTCGCATGAAAAATAGGATTTGCCACTAGATGCATGGAACTTACATTATCTCCAAATATGTGAGGTTTGGAACTCACAAGTCCCAAATCTGTATACAATGCTTTTAACCATATTGCTTCTTGAGTTGCTATGGTCAAGCCTCTGTACTCTGCTTCAGTTGAAGATAAAGCAACTGTTGGTTGCTTCTTGGAACTCCATGACACTAGCTTCGAACCTGCAAATGCTAAGTAACCAGATGTACTTTTTCTATCATCCTTAGCTCCTGCCCAATTTGCATCTGAGTAGATTTTGATATCCAAATCTGAAGAGTAAGGATAGAATATACCTTCGTTGATTGTACCTTTGAGATACTTGAGTACACTCTTAGCTGCATCCATGTGTGGTCTTCTCAGTGAGTGCATGAACTGACTAAGCACTCCCACACTATATGAGATGTCTGGCCTTGTATGAGTAGCATATATCAAGCTACCTACCAAGCTTTGATACTCTTTAATGTCTTCAATTTTCTCACCTTCATAAACACTTAGTTTATGATTCATCTCCAAAGGTGTACCTGCAGGTTTAGTGTTCTCCATTTTGAACTTGAGAAGAAGATCTTGAATGTATCTTCTTTGAGTCAAATACATTCCTTCATCTGTGTATATCACCTGCATACCTAGGAAATATGTGAGCTCACCTAGGTCACTGATTTTGAACTCCTCTTGCATGTGTCTCTTGATCCTTTGAATGCCATTTAGATCATCACCTGTCACAATAATATCATCTACATATACACATAGATAGATAACCTCATTGTGATCCCTTTTGATGAATAGAGAAGAATCTGAGCTGCTAGCTTTGAACCCTTGATCTTGAAGATATGTAAGCAACCTGTAATTCCAAGCTCTAGGAGCTTGTTTCAATCCATACAATGCTTTCTTAAGTCTAAAAACATAAGATGGATGATTAGGGTTTTCAAAACCTGGTGGTTGTGACATGTATACCTCTTCACTTATCCAACCATTTAAGAATGCATTTTTCACATCGTTGGAGGAGTCTCCAATTCCTTGCAGCAACTACACTTATCAATGTCCTGATTGTAGTCATCTTTGCAATTGGTGAGAATGTTTCCTCATATTCTATACCATGAGTTTGTGAGCATCCTTTGGCAACTAATCTTGCCTTGTACCTGCAAACTGATCCATCTGAATTTGTTTTAACTTTATATACCCATCTGCAGCCAATTACCTTTTGATTCGACGACATTGGAACCAAATCCCAAGTGTCCATTTCCTTCAATGCATCTATCTCTTCGTTCATGGCCTTTTCCCAATTAGGGTTTCCCTTTGCCTCTTCATAGGTTGAGGGTTCCTCTGAAATAGAGTCTTTTGCCAAGTATATTGAATGCTTCATAACAAATGTGGAATCATATCCATACCTTTCTGGTTGTTTCTTCTCTCTTGCTGATCTTCTAGGTGCTTGTTTGGAGCATTCTCCAACCTCTTGCATCTTCGCTTTGCCTCTTGACTTCCATAGCTTGTAATCCCTTTCTCTTTCATCTTGTTCATCGTCTGTATCATTTCTTGGATCCTAGACCTGTGTATCATGCTTGCTTCCTAATTGATGAGAGTCAGAATCAAGATCATATGGTAGTGTTACCTTTTGTTTGTCTTCATCATACCAAGACCTGTGTTCTTCAAACACAACATCTCTACTTGTAGTGAATTGCTTGGTTGAAGGATTGAAGAACCTGTAACCCATCTGAGTTGAATCATATCCAATAAACACTGCCTTTATTGCCCTTTCATCTAGCTTACCTCTTATTTGTGATGGTACATGAACATAAGCTAAACAACCAAAAACCTTGCAATGTCCAAGACTAGGTTTTCTTCCATGCCATGCTTCATAAGGAGTCATACCTTGAAGTGATTTGGATGGTAGTCGATTGACAAGGTACACAACAGTTGAAATAGCTTCAGCCCATAGATAATGTGGCAGCTTCTTCTCTTCAAGCATTGTTCGGGCTGATCCAACCAATGTCTTGTTTCTCCTCTCTGCAATTCCATTTTGATACCTTTGTCCTGCAAGAACTCATCAAACTCTTTGCAGAAGTATTCTCCCCCTCCATCAGATTCGAGCTTCTTTAGTGATCTACCTGTATGATTCTCCACATGTGCAAGATACTTCTTGAAGCAATCAAACACTTCATTCTTACTCTTGATAAAGTATAGAACAGTCCACCTACTATGGTCATCAATAAATGAGACATAACACCTTAATCCTGCCAATGAAGGTTCTTGGCTTGGTCCCCATACATCTATATGTACTAAGTCCAATTAGTTGTTGTGGATGTAGCGTTTGTGGTTGAATGGTTGTCTTTGTGCCTTCCCAATCTGACATGCATCACACCTGTTGATCATGTGTTGCTTTGATATGTTCGGCAGTCCTAGAACATTTTGATCCCTGCATATATCCTTCAAGGTTCTTTCATTCACATGAGCAAGTCTCTTATGCCACACTTCAAGCTCACTTAGGGTTTGAGACCCAAAGTTGAATAGAGCTATGTTCCTGGTTTCTCCTACTTCAAAAGTAAAGAGCCTACCATGCTTCTCACCTCGGGCTATCTTCTTGAAGCCTTGACATGGATCTTCCACAAAAGCTCCATGTTGGGTGAACCTAAATTGCAAGCCTTTTTCAACTATTTGACCTACACTTATTAGGTTTTTAGTGATAGTGGGTACATAGAGAACCTTACTTAGAATGTTTGTCCTGCCGTTGGAAGCTTTGACATTACCAATCTTCTCCACATTGTGCTTCGTGTCATCCCCTGTTTGCACTTCATGTCTATGCTTTGGACTTTCCAAATCAGATAGAAGAGCAATGTTGCCTGCAACATGATTCGAACATCTTGAATCTATGTAGAACAAATGATCATCTTCTTTACCTTCTTTGTGGCTTAGATTCATAAGAAGCAATGAGTCTTCATGTGGTTGATCTTCTGAATAATTGTTGTAGTCCCTTCTATTATAGCTTCTATTGTTGTTGTTGAAGTTGTGTCCACCTCTGCCTCTATTGTTCCCATATCCACCTCTTCCACTTCCTTTCTGGGTCTTCCCATAGAACCAACAATTCTGAGTGGTGTGGTTGGTCTTATCGCATATGGCACAAGGTTGAACATTCTGACCTTTGGCTTTTTCTTGCTTTGGTCTTTTCTTCTTCCCTTTCCACTTCCTCTTGCTTGCAAAGTTGGCTTGAGAAGTCTCTTCTTCATCGTCTTCCTTCTTCTTGCCTTTCTGCTTCTTATCCTTCTTATCTGCATATAGAGCACTAGTTGAATTACCATGATAAGAGTTATCTTCCTTTATGCTATTGTTGGCTTCTTGATTGAAGAGTTGTCCAGGTCGCTTGGCTCCATGGGTTCTATTATTACAGGAATTCGACTATGAAGTTATTCATTGAGCCGACACAGCACACGCCTTGGCGGATTTTCTATCTCGGTTGGATTCCGGTGAAGCTCCGGTGGGGGTTGATGACACTACACCAACAATTTATGCTACTGAGCCAACTATTGAAGAATCTACTGCACCTCTTGTTCCCCCTACATACTAAGATACGTTACTAACTTTTCTCACTGATGGGTGTCTTCCTCCTCAAACTCCCCCTGCTCTACGACAGAAATTTGCAGTTTACAGTCGCAGATTCCGGTTGATTGTAGGTCAACTGTACTACATGGATCATACTGGTGTTTTACTTCGATGTATCCCACCACATGAAGCAGAATCGGTTATTGCTATGGCTCATTCATTACCCTCGGGCGGACATTTTGCAGCTGATCTTACTCATCGTAAAATTCTTCAAAGTGGGCTTTGGTGGCCTACCATGTACAAAGATGTGACTCAGTTTGTGCAGCAGTGTGATACTTGTCAACGGTCTGGATAGCCATTACAGCGACACTTCTTCCCCTTCAACCTGTCTTACCTCTGGAACCCTTTCAGAAGTGGGGTCTAGATTTTATTGGTCCAATAACACCACCAACTACTTTCACCAATAGCCGCTATATCTTGACTTGTACCGATTATGCCACTCGGTGGGCGGAGGCTTGGGCATTACGGTCGGCCACAACAGTTTCGGTGGCCAAATGCCTAATGAAGGATGTTTTTCCTCGTTATGGGTTGCCTCTGGAAATCGTTATGCACCAAGGTACACACTTTGTTAACCACTTAATGCAAGTATTGACCAAGACATTTTAGATTGTCCACAAATTCAGCTCGCCTTATTATCCCCGTGCCAATGGTTTGGCGGAGAGTACCAATAAGACTTTGTTGACTATGCTCCACAAATTGCTTTTGGAATGTCCGGAACGTTGGGACCAGTTACTACCTGCAATTCTAGGGGCTTACCAGACTACGTACAAAGTAGCTACTGGCATGACCCCGTTCAAACTCGCTTATGGATTGGAAGCTATTGCACCGATGGAAGAAGTAGTGCCGAGTCTACGTGTTGCCTTAGCTCAAAAATTGCTACCGGAAGAATCCTTGCCATTTCGGTTGGATACACTCCGATCATTGGATGAACAGCGATGGGAAAGTTTTCTGGTTCTTCAAGAAGTTGAGCTTCGTCAAGCTCGTACCCATGATCGTTTCTTGAAGACCCTGTGTTTACGGTGGGGCAACTGGTGTTATTTTACGATGCTAAAGCAAATCGGTCTGCTGGAAAATTTAAATTATGGTGGTTCGGTCCATATCGAATTATTGAGCAAGTGGGACCCATTACTTTTAGGTTGCCCACCTTAACTGGAGTTCCCCTCCCAAAAGTGGTTAAGGGTTCCAAGTTGTGTGTTACTGTTTCTTCTACTGCATGCATGCCGTAATTATGATGGATATCTTCCCAATATCGCACGATGATAAGGGTTTTCGCCCGCCTAACGTTGTCTGTGTGACTACTTAATCTTGTTTCTTTTCTTGTTAATCGCTATTGTGTTTGTGTGATTGTGCGTTCCTTGTTGTCTGTATCTTTGTACTTACTGTGCGCGCCATGGATGCCTTAGCGAATGTCACTACTTTCCGTGCAAGACTCACTCCAGAAGTGAGTGAGTACTTGCGCACTCGCGGTTTGATGAATTTCGCTGAATTGCCCTGGCATTCAGTGGAATGTCAGCAATTTTATGCGCAAATTATTGCTACCATCGCCTCTACACCTGCTACAGAGCAGTGTTGGCCCATCACCTGCTTCCCATCCCGCGTTGTGATCACTTTAGCTTCGTTTGCTAAAGCTTTCCGTCTCCCTACGGAAGGATTGGAGAATGGTCCACTCCTTCCTCTAGCCACCATGAAGGAGTTGTTTCCTCGGCACTCATCTAATGAGTATTGCAAAAACACACTTACGGTATCTCGCGCCCCTTCTATTCGATGATTGACATGGCTTCTTGCGAGCCTGTCAACTTTGCTTCTTTTTATTTCCAACGCATTCACTGTGAATGTGTCGCGGTTATCAAACAGGTCAATAAGGGTGACCTTCCGCGTTCTTGTCTTCCCCATATCCTCACTTTTCTCTTTCCAGTAATACAAGCCGTGCAACCGCCTCCAACCGCTCCCATATTGTTCCATGAAGAATCTGCTCATGTGCTCGAGGACGCAGAGGATGATGATGAAGATCTCTTCCAACTTATTCGTCGGAAACGCAAACGTATAAGCCCCTTTGAGAGCCAGGTGCAAAGATCAAAGGCTGGCAATGAAGAAGAAGTCTTCCATGACACCGCTACATCTATTCATGTCGAATCTTCCGATCATTCTTCTCCAAATAAGCAGCACGATCAAGATGCCCACATCGAAGGCTCTGACGAAGTTTCTTCTCGGGAGGATTCTCATCAGCAGAATCAAGAAGCTGTGGATGAAACTGTTGCTGAAATTCTTAAGGAGGTGATAACCATGATTGAAGTTGTAATCGACAAGGCTGAGGCAAGCAGGCAGACAATTTTGATACCTACTCCTCCACCAATAAACCCGGTTGAGTCCCTTGTCTCTGTTCAACCTATTGTTCCTGAAGCACCCGCTACTTCATCTTCTTCTCCCAATTACTCTCCACCACCTTCCCTTCACCTATTATCAGCCTCTTCATCTCAGCCACTTCCTCCTCTTCCTCTTCCGGGTCAAATGTTTAATGAATTAGAATCGATGGGTGTGTTAACTAGTGTTGACTAGTAGAGTTAAAATGCTCAATTGATAAACGCCTCGTTCTATCTATCAGAACGGCGTTAACCAGTCTTAGTGGGTTCTTGGGAGTGGTAGGGGTCTGTTAGACAGAGGCCTTGTACTTAGTTCCCAAATCTTACCCACGTCAGAGACATGTAATGTCACGTCTTAGCTCAATTACTGAGGTACCGCACACACTCAGGTATTCTATTGTTACATGCTACCTTGTGGTACTGCTCAGAACAATAGAATACTGCAACTTTACCGAATATATGTATATACTCCTAATCCACAGTATTGCGACAATCCAAACACGATTCAATCTCAATACACTATATCGTTGCACAGATTTTTTCATCAAATTTCACACATGACAACTCGACACATTACTAGCAATTCCAAGCCTGTAGCCTTTCACCAAGTACTCTGCACTGGACACTGAACAGCGTGAATCGAACAAATCACATCAGTAGCGAAGAACGAACTATAGAGCGAATCAGTTACTCCGATTGTATACAGTAACAACACAAGACGATCACACAGATGAATCACCAAGTTAACGTGACTACGAGCACGCACATCAAGCGTGGATGGATACAGAACACAAGATCCTGCTCAGATGTTGGACACTAACTACTCAGATAACTACTCAAATACTGGAGAAACAACAGTAACACAGTAATAACTACTCAGATATCAACGAACAACAAACATAGTGAGATTGGGCACACCCAGACGGACAGTCTGGTGATTTTGAGAATCGCGCTCGCGCTCTCTTTGCGTATCTTTTCATTGCTTTAAATAGGAATTTTACAATTGAAGCGTAACCGCTTTTCGCGCGTGAGATTATATGTTTTCGTTTTACATTTGCCAATCCGACGGCCAACTAACACTGGCACGCACGGTGGACTTCGAACCCGCATGTCAGAACTTTACTGTTCGGCTACTATGCCTTCTAAGTACATATTTCGAGCTAGCCTAAAAGTTTGGGTAATTTTCTTTTTTAGTGTTTCTAACGTCTGTACTAAAATCAATGGTTCTACTAACTGTGCATCTGTCCTAACCGAGCTTAAGGCGATCGCTTTGGTAAGCAAAATTTTGGCCTGCGTTTGCAAAAAGGCCTCCTGCAAATAAAATTCATTTGATAGGGCTGCATCCCTTGAAACCTTCATCTTGCCCAATTGTTTCTGCATGTCAATTACTCTTTCTTTCTGATTGATCAGTTGATTATCTATCCTTTCTATCTGTTGGTTCTAGAACTATATTGTTTTGTAGTAAGCATCTCTTTCTCTTCGAGCATTTGCTAAGTCCTTCTGATATTTAGCTTCCCTGTTCAATCGGTGTTTAAGTATATTATTGACTTTGTCTAAAGATTCTTTTGTTCTACGTAGTTGTTCTTCTGCCTGCTTAGCTTCTCTCTACTGCTCTTGGTTCTTCTGTACTGCTTCCTGCAGCTGGACTCTTGTTTCTTGTAGTAGATTTCCTAGTGCAATTCTGGCATCTTCCTTATCCTGCATATCTAACTTCAATTGCCTGATTTCTACCTATGCTTTGTTTAATAATTGGTCCTTTGTGGCGAGTTGTTCGAGTGCTGTATCTCTTTGTTTGACAAGTGTTTGCTGTTCTACCAGCTCAGCTTGAAGTTGGAGAATCTGTGCTTGGAGCTGGTGGTTTTCGGCCTTGACTTCGTCAACCTCCTCCTGTAATGGTGTAATATCCGCTTCCAGGACATCGACCTTATGTTGCAGTTCGTTGCGAATATGGTCCGTGACTTCTCTTATCTGGACTGGTAGTTGCTGGGAGAGATCAATGAGCAGTTGCCCCATTGAAGCAAGCTCAGAGAAGACTGGAATTGAGGGGAGTAGAAGAGGGGGTCGAGGTTGTGAAGAGGATGTGGTGTGGAGTTGTTGGGAGGTCAGTGGAGAGTAATTGGGTGATGAGGTGGAAGAGGCTGTGGGTTCGACGGGTGCGATGGGTGGGATCGGAAGGATTGGGTTTAGTGGAGGTTCCGGTGGTGGAGTGGGAGTTACAGTTTGAATTGAAACCTGGTTTGTATGTTGTTCCGGCTCCGAGAATGCAGATTCTACTGCCTTAATTAGTCTATCCATAGCGTCTTTAGCAGCTTGTTCGTCCTCTATTTGTTGTCCTTCTTGAGACTGTTGCTGTGATTCTTCTTCGGTCGAGATTGTTTCTGTTTCAGTCTGTTTTTCCTTTTCTTGTTGCTCAGATGAGGAAGACTGCACCGCTGAATCATGTTGTATGGATGTGGCGGTGTCGTGGAAGGTGTCCTCTTCTTGCCCTTCGGCTTCTTTATCTTGTCCGGCTGACTTCTGTGCTTCACTTTCGGAAGAGCTGATTCTGATTTGTTTTCTTCAGAAAAGCTGGTTGATCTCTTCTTCGTCTTCTTCTTCGTCGTCTTCTAATGGTTGCACAGATTCTTTGTGTTGCAGAATGGGACCTCTAAGTGGTGGTTGTGCTGCCAGAATTGCCGGAAAGAGAAAGGAAATGATATGCGGCAATCTGGACCTAGGAGTGGCTCCCTTGTTCACCTGTTTAACTATGGCTACGCATTCTTTGTGGATTCGTTGGAAGAATTAAGAGGCGAAGTTTACGGGTTCACGAGCGGCTAGATCGATGGCGGAGTAAAAGGGGCGGGATATGCCGTAAGTGCGTTTTTGCAGGTTTAGGATGGCGACTAAGAACTGGAGTGTGGTTCTTTCGGGGTCAGGGCGGCATAGAATGGCATACTCGTTGGATGAGTATCGGGGAAAAAGCTCTATCATGCGGGCTAATGGTATGCTTAGGCCATTCTCGCGGCCTTGGGGTGTGAGTCGGAACGACTCAGCAAAGGCTTGGAATGTAATTAAGGTTCGAGAGGGCAACGATGGGAAGACCCATCTTCGCTTGGTGGTTGGTGATTGAGTGATGGCAGGTATAATCTGCGCGAAGAAGGGGTGGGCTTCCACTGAATGCCAAGGCAATTCAGCGAAGTTGGCAAGCCCACGGGTGCGCAAGAACTCTCCTACCTCAGTAGGGAGTCCATCACGGAAAGCAGCATAGTTCGCTAATGCTTCCATAGCGCGCACGAAGACAGAGCACAGAACACAGATACACAGAACACAGTGAAAAACACAAAGCACAATCACAAAAACACAATAGCGTTTTTTTGGCGAACTGGAGAAGGTTATGTAGTGGTGCTTTAGCAGAGAGTAATCAAAGCCGTAATAATCACGCGGCAGGGGGAGTGATAATTCTTAACTTCGTAATGCAACAATGAAGAGCTCGAAGAGGCAGGGCGGCTTTATTCATAAATATTATTTAAAACGTGGATATTTACAGTACTTGTAAATCTAAAAAGAAAGGAAGAGTAACGAAAAGTAAAGTAAAACCCAAAAAACGCGGCCCACCGCAAATGTTTTAGTGTGGGCTAGAAGTGTGTTGATACAGTCGCAGCTTCAAACCGTTGATTACTTTTGGAAGTGGATTTCCGGTCAACGAAGTCAACCAAAAAGTTGCTGGACCAATTTGTTCTGAAATCCGGTAAGGGCCGAACCAGCGTAATTTGAATTTTCCTGCAGACCTATTTGACTTTGCATTATAAAAAAGGACAAGCTATCCCACCAAAAAAACTGGAGTTTTCAAGTGTCGATCATGCGTCCGAGTTTATCTTAACTGTATTTCTTGCATAGTTAAAAAACTATGCCATCTTTGTTCATCCAATTTCTTGAGTGAATCCAACCAAAACGACAATGAGTCTTCCGGTAGCAGTTTCTGAGTGATGGCTACACGTAAACTTGGTATAACTATTTCCATAGGTGCGATTGCTTCCATACCATAAGCTAATTTGAAAGGGGTTAAGCCTGTTGCAGCCTTGTATGTGGTACGGTATGCCCATAACACTACAGGTAACATTTGATCCCATCTTTCCGGTGTTTCCATGATCAATTTCCGAAGCATATTCAGCAGAGATTTGTTTGTACTTTCGGCCAAACCATTTGTACGAGGGTAATATAGTGAACTAAATTTATGGGTGATCTGGAACGACTGTGTCAGTGCTTTAATCAAGTTGTTCATAAAATGGGTGCCTTGGTCTGAAACAATTTCCAGTGGTAAACCAAATCGTGGAAAGACATCAGTTAGCAGAAATCTTGCTACCGCAATTGCTGTAGCAGACCGTAAAGCCCAGGCTTCTTCCCATCTGGTTGCATAGTCTGTACAGGTCAGTATGTAACGGTTGTTACTAAAGACTGTTGGAGGTGTAATCGGGCCAATAAAATCTAAACCCGATTTCTGAAATGGTTCAAGTGGCATAACTGGTTGCAAGGGAAAAAGGTGACGTTGCAGCGGTTGTCCAGATCTTTGACAATTATCACAGTGTTTGACAAATTGTGACACATCTCTGTACATAGTTGGCCACCAGAGACCACTCTGAAGGATTTTTCGGTGTGTTAAGTCTGCTGCAAAATGGCCACCGGAAGGAATCGAGTGAGCCAAAGTAATAACTGAGTTAACTTCATGTGGTGGAATACATCGAAGTAAAATTCCGGTATGATCCACATAGTAGAATTCTCCAGCAATTAACCAAAATTGGCAGCTGAAAATTGCAGTTTTCCTGCATACTGCCGTAGAAGTTTGAGAGGGAAGGCAGCCATCAATGAGAAAGGTCAGGATCTGATCATAGTAGGTAGATAGTGTAGGTGGTTCTGTACTTTCATCATTCGTTGGCTTAGAGCTATAAATCGCTGGAGTCGTGTCATCTATACCTATCGGAGCTTCACCAGAATCTAAGCGAGATAGGAAATCTGCTAAGGCATGTGAACTGACTGGCTGATGAATGACTTCATAGTCAAATTCCTGTAAAAGTAGAACCCATCGTGCTAATTGACCACCTAGATACTGTTGCCGAACCAGATAAACAAGTGCAGCATGATCTACATGAAATGTGAATTTACGGCCCAACAAGTAATGTCTGAATTTCTTGACAGAATATACTAGCCCTAGACATTCTCTTTCAGTCACAGAGTAATTCTTCTCTACAGGCGCAAGTCTCCTGCTAGCATAATAAACAGGTCAGAACCACTCATCTGTTTGTTGCATCAGAATACTGCCAATGGCAATATCTGAAGCGTCGACGAAAACATGAAACGGGTTATCCCAGTCCGGAGGTTGTAAGATGGGAACTTGTGTTAATAAATTCTTTAAACGATCAAATGCTATCTGGCATTTCTGGGTCCATTCAAATTGTCGAGGAGTCTTGGTGATTAGCTTGTTCAGTGGTATTGCCAAATGAGCAAGCCACCGTAAGTGTTGTCCATGCCATCTTACTTGGCCCATAAAGCGCATTAATTCTTTCGGGGTCGTGGGCACTGGAGCTTCTAATACTGCCATGATTTTATCTGGATCTACTCGAATACCTTATGCAGATACGATGTGGCCAAGTAACTTGCCACATGAAACCACAAACACGGATTTGTTTGGGTTTAAGCAGAGTCTGTATTCTCTGCACTTCTGAAAACAGCACCGTAAATGTAACAAATGTGCCATCATTTTACCAAAAATTGAAAAATCGTCAAGATACACGCATAAACGAAGTGAGATAAGGAGAAAATATCTCTTGCATACATCTTTGAAATGTACTTGGTGCGTTTCTCAATCCAAACCACATTACCGTACAAGCAAATACACCCCAGTTGGTAATGAATGCAGTTTTCGATATATCTTCTTCAGCCATTCTAACTTGATTGTATCCGCTGTACCCATCTAGGAATGAATATTTCATGTCCTGCTACTCTATCAAGCATTGTGTCAAGAAAAGGAATCGGAAAAGGATCAGGTACTGTAGCTGCGTTAAGTTTCCGGTAATCTACACATATTCGTAATTGCTTATTCTTCTTAGGGACAATAACAATTGGTGAGATCCATTCAGCATGCTCTACTGGTACGATGAATCCGACTTTAAGTAGTCTATCAAGTTCTCCTTTTACCTGTGATGCATAATTTGGATTCATCCGGTAGCTGGGTTGCTTGATCGGTTTCGCTTCTGGTTTCAGCATGAATCTGTGTTGATAGATGCGCGGGTCCAATCCTTTCATATCTTTGTAATCCCATGCAAAGACGTCAGAGAACTCTTGGAGTAGCTGGATTAAGCCTGCCTGAAATGTTTCCGGTGAGTTTTGCTTTATTTTCACAAGACGTGGATGATCTTTATCGCCTAAATCATAAGTTATCAATTGATCTTCTGGGACATAAAATTGTTGAGGCTTCTCTGTGTCGTCTGCTGGCTTAAAAAGTTGTTGCAGTTGAGCATCATCTATATCAGCAGTATCTCCCTTCTTATCTTCTTCTGTTACAGTCATTACCGTGCAAACTGCAGGGTTCCAGTTATCTACAACAGATTGTAGATCAACAGTTCCTAAGGAGATCAAGTCAATATTATTTTTCAGAAACTCTTCTTCTTCATCATCTGATAATCCATCTAGCATATGGACTGGTTCAACGAAATACGGTCTAGCGTGTAACTCGCAAGGTTGTATAGCATCTAGTTTTACCACATATTTACGATTTGCATCCTTAAAGGTGAGCTCTTGTGCAGACCAGTCTTGTATTACCTTCGCATGCTTCAGCCAAGGTCGGCCGAAAAGAAGGTTGTAATCAAGAGTGGATTCTAGTAAATCTAGTATGACATAGGTCATCTTGAATGTCGTACCTTGTAAAGTGATTGGTACATTTCGTATGAGTCCTATGGGATGGACTCTTGATTGATCGGCTATTCTGACAAAGAATTGAACTGGTTCGATTTCGGTCCATCCTAACCTTTTGCATAGTGCCGCAGTAGCAATGTTGACTCCAGATCCTCCATCAATTAATACCTGTGTGGTTTTATGATTCTTATACCATACCGTAATTAAAGGAACTGAATGATCGACCGTAGATTCGGGTTCCGATTGTAGTGTTGCTGTCGCTGGAATACAAGAAGGCACCGGGCTGAACTGTTGTTGGAATTGTTGTCGAATTCCGGGTACCAATGCGAGTAGTTGGCCCAGAGGCAGGGTGATAGATGCCTTCGATAACATTTCCCAGGCCTGTTGAGATTGGTTGACATGCTCCACCGGTGTTGAAGTTGATGCTTCTCTTAATGATGAAGCGTCTACTGTTGGTAATGTGCCTGTTGCTGATGATGTTCCTGCTGTTGGAACCTGTTGTTGTGTTCCTTCTTTGGTTAACGAGGTCTGAGTTACCGGAATAGGATCTGGGAAGACTGGTGGTTTGGCTGTGGTCCATTGACTAGCCTTTTTATACATTCTTTGTTGTTCGCGTATTCCTGGTTCAAATATTTTTGCTGCTGGCTGCAGCTATTTGTCGGAACGGGTCTGAACTGCAGCGGCTTGTGTTTCCACAGGTGTGATTTGTACCATGTTAGCCATTGGATTCTGACGTTCCTTCTTCCTCTGATCATACTCAGCTGCATCCTTACAAAATCTCCTAATATGACCAAATTCACCACAAAAATGACAGCGCGGTGGTGGTAGATTGGGATTTTCCGGTGGTGGTCTGGTCTGCCAGCGATTTGCATTATAGTTGTTATTTCTCTGTCCTCTGTAATTTCGATATCCTTGTTGCTGATTGTTCCTCATTTGCGGAGGCACATAATGATTGGCTTACTGTCCTGGTTCCTGTATAATTGCATTGACAGTCGCTGTTCCTTGCACTTTTGTGTTGTATGCGCAGTTTTCGATGGTGTGTCCGGTAGTGTTGCAGATAGCAGAGAATAGCTGATTAAGTGCACAAGTGGCACTAGTATGGCCTGAGTTCTTGCATGTGATGCAGTATACTTATCTGGTCACATCTTCAGCGACATTTCTGTTGGTTTTTAACCACTCCAGATCTTCTGTAAATCCTCCAACCTTGTTTTCCAACTGCAGAGCCATTGCAATCACTACATCTAGTGTCATTGCTCCTACACAGCGTATGATCATAATCTGTTTAAGTTGTGGAGTCAAGCCATTGATGAACCACTAAGTGATAACATCATCCGGTAGGTTGGCATGTGCTGGTGGTAACTGCCTTAGATGCGTCCTGAATAGGGTAGCATACTCCTGTAGAGTTTGATTTACCTTCTGTCTGTTGTTTTGCAGATAATCAAAGATTTCGGTTGGATTCTTCTTTAGCCTGAATTGCTGCAAAAAGGCATCTCGTACCGCTTCATAGGTGCCGAAGTGATTAATATCGTATTCTGTAAGCCATCTAGCTGCTTCATTGATCAATGTAGATTGAAAGACAATATCTTTATACGCCGAATCCGGTGGATGGTTAAGAACTGCGTAACTTATCTCGAATGTGCGTACATGAGCATCCGGATCATCTCCTAGGAATCCACCAAATTTAGTGTACGTCACTCCTGTCGGACGCAGCCTAGGTGGACATAACTGTTGTTGCTGCTGCCCGTTCATGATGAGTGTGTTATGACTATCTTCTGTATCTCGGGGCTGAATTTCTGAACTATCAGAATCTGTATCGTCGGACTCTGCACTTTCCGGTGCGATGATCTTGTTTAGTACGCTTCGAATCTCAGTTTCGAACAATTTCCCTTCCTTCTTGATGTCAAGTGAAGGGCGGCTTACTCCAAATAGTGGGGATTGGGCTGAAGATTCACCCGAGGATATCGACTGTTCACCAAAGAAAAGTACTCCGTCGTCTTTACTGCTGTTTTTGACTAATGCGTTCCTATTCGTCAACAAATTTGAATCTTTACTCAATGTTGTCAGATTAACTTCGGGCTGTGTTCTAGTGGATTCTGGAGTTACTATATTTTCGACAGACTGTGCCGAAATAGTACCGGAATCTGCCAGAAATGCAGTATGTTCTACCGGAATCTGGCCGGAATTACTAAAAACGTTCTTTGCTGTCTTATCCAGTGGTTTGGTACTTCCCGTGCTTCTGCCTCTTGGAGGTGTCCTTAACAGGTTAGATACCCACGTTTGTCTATTCTTAGGATACGTTTCGCCGGATCGAGTAATTGGCATATACTGCGCGTACTATTCTTTTCTACGATCGTTCGAAAAATTCTGGGATCTTTACTTACTAGTAATCAACGAACATTTTCGATCCAACTTTTCTATAGGTAATCGACAATCTTAAGGCCACTTTCCCATAGATAGTACTTTCGTCAGGTAACTGGCAATCTTGATGCCACCTTCCCACAGACGGTGCCAGTGTTAACTAGTGTTGACTAGCAGAGTTAAAATGCTCAATTGTTAAACGCCTGGTTCTATCTATCAGAACGGCGTTAACTAGTCTCAGTGGGTTCTTGGGAGTGGTAGGGGTCTGTTAGGCAGAGGCCCTATACTTAGTTCCCAAATCTTAGCCACGTCAGAGACATGTAATGTCACGTCTTAGCTCAATTACTCAGGTACCGCACACACTCAGGTATTCTACTGTTACATGCTACCTTGTGGTACTGCTCAGAACAATAGAATACTGCAACTTTACCGAATATATGTATATACTCCTAATCCACAGTATTGCGACAATCCAAACACGATTCAATCTCAATACACTATATCGCTGCACAGATTTTTTCATCAAATTTCACACATGAAAACTCAACACATTACTAGAAATTCCAGGCCTGTAGCCTTTCACCAAGTACTCTGCACTGGACACTGAACAACATGAATCGAACAAATCACATCAGTAGCGAAGAACGAACTATAGAGCGAATTAGTTACTCCGATCGTATACAGTAACAACACAAGACAGTCACACAGATGAATCACCAAGTTAATGTGACTACGAACAAGCACATCAAGCGCGGATGGATACAGAACGCAAGATCCTGCTCAGATGTTGGACACAGAAATAACTACTCAGATAACTACTCAAATACTGGAGAAACAACAGTAACACAGTAATAACTACTCAGATATCAACGAACAACAAACACAGTGAGATCGGGCACAGCCAGACGGACAGTCTGGTGATTTTGAGAATCGCGCTCGCGCTCTCTTCGCGTATCTTTTCATTGCTTTAAATAGGAATTTTACAATTGAAGCATAACCGCTTTTCGCGCGTGAGATTACACGTTTTCGTTTTCATTTTCCAATCCGACGGCCAACTAACAGGTCGACTGTTGATCTAATTCTCTCAGCAGTTACCTATGCAAATGAAACAGGCAACCGATCATATTCGACATGAATTACAGCACAAAGTGGATACATTAGAAGCAGATATTGCCCCATTACAAGAAGAAGCAAATGCAGTTAAGGCAGAAAATCATGCTTTGCCGGTTCAACTTCTCTAGAACCTTCAAATTAGCAAGAACTATGTATATCCAAGGCATTGTAGATGAGCCTTAGTTTCTTTTCACTGCAGGTTCGAGTCCACCGTGCGTGCCAGTGTTAGGCCGCCGGATTGGCATAATGTAATTATAATATATTTTCATATACCGCACGAACCAAAAGGTCGTAGCGAAGTGTTGTAATCCTTTTTATTCATTAATGAAGAGACATTACGGGGTTCTCTGGTGCGAGAAGAGACAGGATTGCCAGACTGTCTGTCTGGGCGATTTGCGGCCTTGCGGAGACATCGTAATTCAGAGTTGCATATATCTGAGTATGGTTAACTCTGTTCTTATTGAATTCCCGTAAACTAATACTACACAATATTACTGTAGTAACATGAATAGATATGTTTGATTATGTGATTGAACGACCGTGCGATAAGATAATGTGTGATGATACCGTAAATGGAAGATTATCACTGTGTAACAGAAGTAATGCCTGAGTGTATAATTACTGTTTGGGTAATTAGTTAATTGGGAAAATCGATAAAGGGCCTATGCATTGTCCGACCCCTACCATTCCCAAGAACCCAAAAAGAGATTAAAAGCGGATCTATTGAAAAAATCCCTTTTAACAAAGGAATCTTCAATTTTGAAAGTATTGTATGCAATTTAATGAAAGCAAAATAGGAGAGCATTGAAGTATGGAAACACTTATCAAGCATAGGCATGCATACATGAAAGAATGTAGGTACATTTCTCCTTTTCAAAGAATGTTTTCATGCACAAAACACGTTTTCTTCTTGCTTGAAAACGATAGTTAATGCTTAAGTTTATGCACATGAACGGTTATATCTTTTTTAAGAAAAGCTAGCAAGTAGAATGTTTGTGCATGGATGACCGGGAACGTGCATTTTCAACCTCAAGAATTGCTTGATTTAAGTTTGGTGCATGAAAGGAGAATGCCAACACGTGCATGCACTCACATGCATTTGCATGCAAGAAGAGGCATTCACATATGCATGATTGTTTGTTAAGAAGTTGAACACTTATACTTTCATTACGTCCTTTCTCTAACTTGACTTAGATAGCTAGAGAAAATAGCAAACTAGGTAGTTGCAAGGCTCTTGGCTACCATGCAACTCAAGTAGCTAGTTTGTTTTTTTCAAATGTGATACTTAGGTATCACAAATTAGGAGTCTTGATTAGGAAAAGTAGGCCCTTCGAAAGTTAAGTTTTTAATTTTCTTGCTCATTGGAATGGAAAGAAAATAGGGCTGCTTGAAGATTTCCTTAATGAGTCTAAGTCTAGGAACAAACTTAGAGAATCCTAAAAGCCAAGCTTGGTTGTAGAAAGTCACGCATCCAAATAGGATGATAAAAGTTTCCTTAGATACTTGAGCACTTTCTAATGAATGCTCTTATTTGATTTGATCCCAAAATGTGATGAAAATCAAATAAAGCTAAATGAAACTTACACTTATTGAACTTTTAAAGTTCAAAAGATAGATGCTATATTCCATAAGTAACATCCTTGGTAAGGATGCAAAGTGCCAAGAAAAACTATGAAACTTTTGTAAGTCTCACTTGATTCCATCCCAAGGAGTGATGGAAATCAAAGATTTAACCTTAGCATCAATTGAAATTTGGGGTTCAATAGGTGGATGTTAGGTTCCATCATTGCATCTCTGGTAATGATGCAACTTGCTAAGCAAATATGGAAACTTGAAAGAACTCTTTCTTTTAGAAGGATGAGAGAGTTAGGTCTTGATTTTATTTAAGCTAATTAAAGCTTCAAGAGGAAACCTTAGCAAGCAATCTTTAGGAAATGAGATAAGTTCCTAAAGACATGAATCGAAATATGAACTTTTCATTTAGGAATAAAAAATTCCAAGATATGGATCTCCAACCCATGAACTTTTCCTAAACAAGCTATAAAGTTCAAAATTATGTGTTCATATTTACAACATCATTATTGGATCAATCATCAAAAGATGCTTGGACTTTAAACATATTTCGACAATCAAAATTATGTACTCAAGTAACATTTAAAGATTAACCAATAATAATAAATCTTGTATCAAACTCAAGAATAGGAATCAATATCACATAAATAAAAGTTCAAGTAAAACTTTCATAGTGGAATGGGAAACCGTATCCTAAAGGTGATATTTATCCTCTAATTTGATACTCAGGAAATGAACACAATTGAATCAGTAAAGCTTTTGGATATTATTTGAAAATCTAAGAATTTCTTTCAAATATCTTTCCATCATTGCAAAATATTCCAAGATGTATCATTTGCTTAGGTTACTTGATTCCCTAGAATGAATCTCAAGTCCTTGAAGAATAACATTATCCCAAGTAGTGAGGATGAAATTCTTCAATCTCATTAGATAGCAAGTAGTTCCCCAGAAGTCCAAAACCACCAAAAGTGGTACTTAAATTTCAATGGTTGATATCACCTCGAAGTGTATCAAAGATTCTTAGCTTTAGAATCTGAAAGACATTAGTACGTGCTTGGACTTGACTAGGGGAAAGACTCTAAAATCCAATGGGTAAGCAAAGAAGCTTTTGATAGAGATCTTAACAATAAAGGCTTAAGACTTTATTATTGTTGTAAGATCAACTAGACTTGATCCAACTTGGAAAATATTTATCCAAGAACTCGCAATTCGAACTACTTTGATGTTTGCCCAATTATTGGCAATCGAAATAGTAAGCTATTCCAAGTTTGAACATAATAGAAATTCCAAGTATGTAATCGGCAATCGTGTCAATGATAATTAAGTCTGTGGAAGATACAACATAAAGTTTACCTATCGTTAAAGGGATTTCTTAAAGGTGAAATCCAAAAGCGTAAGTGAATGCTTAGACTTAAGCAGTAGAGAGATTCCTATAAAGTCCTCGGGGTAGCTGCCTAAAAGCTTTTATTAGAAAGGAATCTAAAGACAAATAGTAAACCACACTTGTCGCTACAAATTGGTCCAATATAACCAATATGACTTGAAATTGTGAGAATTCAAGTACTTGGAATTACAACTACTTTTTATTTGAAAACCTAAGCAAAGAAGAATAGATATTCTATCAAGTGGTTTTCAAGTTCCCAAAGAAAAGCACAAGATTGTGCAACGATCATGTGAAGGGATCAACATCTAGAATATCAAGTTAGAGGTAATGCCTGAAACTTCAAAATTTTATTAAGGAATTTAAGTGAGAAGGTACTCTATTGAGATATGTTTAAAATTTAGGATAAGTATCACCCACACATTAATATGAATATAAAATAGGGTGGTTTGGGACACCAAATTCTATACTCAGATTGATGTATGAAAGATGGTATGGGACATTCGACTGTGGGATGATAATTATCTTTTAGTCCTAGAATAAATCTTGAAGTTAGATCTGATCCTCATGGAAATCAAAGACTTCAAAGGAGAAGTTTGAATTCAAGGAGGATAAAAGTATTATATCAAGATACTTCAAGATTAAGAGATATGAAGTTAGTGACTTCCAAGATATGAAGTTACTAACTTCCAAGATCTTCTTTTTCAAAAAGACAAAGACTTTTTCTTATTTGAATCATGAAACACTTCAAGATAAAGTGTTGTTGATTCAAAAATATTTCATAAATTTCTGAAGAAGTAGGAATAAAGTGACTAAGTCAAGCACCAAGTTCCTAGTGTAACTTAGTAAATTCAATCCTTTGACTCAATGCAGTGCACAAGAATTGCATTCATAGTAAGCAGTCATAAAGATTGAATATAGGCATGAACTTAGTCTCAAGTGAAGCATTATTTGAGTAAAAACTCATCAATAGAACCTTAGAGGATTGACACATTGATGTTGGATACCACACTAGTATCTTGTGGTTGGATGATGTTCTAGATTTGCTCTGAATCTTTTTGAGGATCCGGTTTCTTTGTCTTAAAGATAGTAAAAGTGCTTCAATGCCTTGTTGAAACAAATCTTTGCAAAGTTAAAGTCTTGAGTCATCTAGAATTTGACTCATAGAAAGTTTATGTATCTTTGAAGTTTGAATTGGTTGTACAGAGTTTTATTTATTTACTTTCACTTTCCGAATCTTTTGGTTTTGACTCACATAAAAATGGTATGTAATTCCTTTCGCAAAATTCTAGGGTTAATTGATTGGAACTAGATAACTAAATTACAAATCCTAGGTAGATGCTCTGTAAAAGTCATAAGACTTGTCCTTTGCAATATAAAGTTATATCTTTTCTTGGAGTTGCCCTAAGCTAAGCTAAAATTATGGAATCAAAATGCCAACCACGGTCTGATACTTGCATGCGAAAAAGTGTTTAACTTTCAATTATTCCAAATTTAGTAGAATGTTACGCATGGATCGACATAATCGTGAAGCCCATGAATTTTTTTCCAACATGCATCATATGGTATGACCATGATTTTAATAAATACTTAGGCATGATGATGATGAATGTGTAATGTTACTTTTCGATGATCTATTGTTTAGCTTACTGAGATGGAAGTAATTCGAATTTGATATTTGGGATGAACTGTGGTTGTAAAATGGTCTTAAACCTTGATAGGAGTTGCTTGAATCAATGTAGATTGTTGATAATATTAACAAGTGTTGGATGACTTAAAGAAAATGTGGAATACTATGAGAAGACTCTCTTTACATTTGTCTAAGAAGGCTCTGGTTTGTTGACAAGGTTCAGTTGATTCCCATGTGCCGCAACAGCGTGTGCTCTCGCATAGGAGCCGATCGCTACGCTCTTTTTTGCGCATTGGTCAATTGGAAACTGGCATAAGCTTCTCGGTGCAAAGCTCCATATGTGCACAACCTTTGCGTGATTCTTACATTGTTGCACGTGTTTGCATATGATAGTTGCATGTCAAAGACTGTTTAGCTTTTATTTATTCCAAATTTACAAATTTAGTGGAATGTGCTGCTCTAATCGGCACAATCATGAAGGACATGAAATTTTTTTGCAATATGCATCATATGCTATAACGATGATTTTAATAAATATTAATTAAGGAATGATGATGAACGTGTAATGCTGCTTTTTGATGATCTACTGTGTAGTAAGCTAAGCTTTTTGACTTGAAAGTAATTCGAATTCAATATTTTAGATGAACTTTGATTTTAAAATATTCTCAAACCTAAATAGGAGCTGCTTGAATCGATGTAGATTGTTGATAATATTAGCGACTCTTGGATGGTTTAAAGCTTTGAAATAGAATACATTCATGTGTACTGTCGTCTTATGTGAACACAATTTTTTTTTTAAAATGGAGGTTCAGTAGAGCTTACTCTTCCAAGCTTTAATTTTGAAACTGCAATTGTACAAGGAAGGGCATAGTACCCATGGGACCTCCTTTATCCCACAAGAACAAGGGTTTATATAGCTGGGTTGAATGGCAGTCACAAATGGCAGTCACAACTACCGCGGGGCAGGACAAACGGTGGCACATCAGCCATAAGATATAACTTTCCATGTTAAACATATCCCAACCACCCGGACAACCAGCTTCGGACTTTTGTTTTTCTCTTTACATCAACAAGCGGCTTGGGAAATATGACATTTATAAAGAAAAAGGGAGAAGAACTTAAAAGTAATAAAAAATACACTGAACTTTGGCAGAACTTCCACAAAACAGTGATATATCATGTGACTCAGTGACCAATTGCACATTTTTGAATTTCACAAGAAGTGTTCTCAATTTCTCACGTAGGCTGCCGCCAGCCGCCATGCAGCGACGTTAGAATCTTCGAGGCAGCCGATTGGCAACTCAAGCTGATTGATAGGCTTCTACGACCCGATGCTTGGAAATTCGAAAAGCTCCGGACCAATCGATGCGAAATCTTGAATTCATTTCTAAAATAGGCGCTTCTATCAGCAAGTTAGCGCGATTCGGGAAGAACCATCATGAAGCGCGGCCTCGCTCCCATTGGTGGAGCTTTACCTGGTAATACCAGGTGCAACCTCCGATAGAGCCACATATTTTAGGCTTTGCCTGCGGGTTCAAGAACCTGAGTCACGAGTCTACTTCTGCACGTCCATACTTTGGCTTATGTTCTTCATCTGCTTTTATGCAAGATCTTTGAACGTTCGTGTCAGCTGCCGAGTTGAGCAGATGTGTCTCTAGAACGATTTTCATCAGACGTCTCGAAGTAAATAGAGTGAATCGTACTAGCTTCAGGGAAACTTGATGTTGTGTGCGGGTATGGAAACCTCATTGGCATCGATCTTTATGGAAGCAAACCTTCCTGGCTCACCTATTGCTTGCCCAGCGCCTGGAGAGGTATTCTGCCAACTTGAATGCTTATTTCTGAAGACATATTTCAATGTGCACTCTTGATCTCCTCATTGTTGACAGTTCACTGAATGTTGCTGAGATCCAGTTCAAAGATCATGGAAAATATTTATTGAACATAGTTTGTATCAGTTCTTATATCGAAGTTATTTAGACATCCCGTTGAAATTTCTTCGTTGGATTATTGTGCTTCGCCCAGCTGCTCAATATCTCTGTCAATCAGGTTGCTCAGTAATATGCTAGTTATTCAAAGGGAATTGATATTAAGAACTGTTTGTATTTATTGTTATATGCTCTGTTAACCTGTCGAGGCTTATTTAAGCATCTGCATTGAAGTTTTTTCATAGATTTAACATTGGGACTTTATTGGGCTGAGCAGACTGTTGAGGAGCTACAACAGAAGTTAGCAGCTGTGAGTATGGAGCTTGAGAGTGTCCGTGAGACTGCCCGATTAAATAGCAGGATCAGTGAGACTAAGATATGCCACCTTCAAAATCTTTTAGATGGTTTAAAGAAAGAGAGGGATGAAGCGGTTATGAAGTGCAGCAAACTCCAAGCATGCATTTTGCACCTTTCTTCATCTACCCAAGGCTCTGTCGGAGCCGCTGCTGCTGCTTCTCCGAATAATATTTTGCTTCCCTCTACATCTGCAACTTCTGCATCTAGTGCTGAACCGACCTATCCTGCATCACCCACGAATGATAGCATTTCATTTCGGGATCCAAGCCCGTTGATCAAGTGGACTCTTCTGAGCCTCAAATAACCACTTTGGAAGTTGATGCATTGCCAGAAAAGGGAAAGCTCTTGCAAGCGGTGATGCAGGCAGGACCACTCTTACATAATCTTCTTCTAGCAGGTCCTATACCTCAATGGAAGTATCCTCCGCCTCAATTATAATGTACAGTTAATGCATTCAAAGTGCCAAGGGCTCCTGATTATTTATCGGATAGGTGTGCCTCTCCAACTTTGAACAACCATGGCACCTAGCAGTGTCATGCATAGCTGCAACCTACATCCACGTTTGCTGCTGTTAGGATTTGTGTACCATCAAACCTTCAGTCTTGAACCACCATGCACTGTCTTTGCATGGAGGTGTCCTGAAATTCATCATGCGTAGGAAAGGAGTATATGGAGGCATAATGACCGTTCGAATGATTGGCCGGAGTGGTCCATTGCAAGCGCACACACAGAATGTAGAGTTCTCTCTTTTGATGGAGTTCTCAGATAACGTAAAATTGGAACCATGAAAGATGTATTCTTCTTTATACGAGCAATATCCACGACAAGGGAGGTACATAAAACGCAACAACCTTATAGTAGCTAGTAGTGTTCCTTACATTAATATTAATTATGCCATTGAAAGAATGGATATTTTAGGCACCGTATTCGTTAAGCTTGTGTTCAAGGCACCTATGTATGGTCTAGGATTGGGATTTTAGCCAAGTTCATTTACAGTTGTATAAGAATGATTTATTTACAGTTGTATTTGCATATAAATTATGATTCTAATATATATTTTTTGATTACAAATACATATAAATACATTTCTCACTACACCGAATGTGATAGGCTCAATTTACAGAAACAGATCTTGACATCAAATCCTAAAATCATTAGGACACAAACTCATTATGACAGCCCGTTGGGGGATTTTCACATTTTGAGTACGCTCTTACAATATCCAGATGTGTCCCCAGACTCAGGTTCATATGATTGCTTGTAGACCAAAATTTTCCTCAACTCAGTTATGTAGACACTAGGTACTAACTCTTAAACATATCTCAAGACGTATAAACTATGCTTGTGATAATATCTCACAATAGGAAATGCACGGATATCTATCTTTCTTCTAGCCAGTAGCTAACAATACAAAAAAACATTCATTTGTGCTTAAACCTTCATTACTTCCGACCCATCTATCCTGGCATATTTATAGGAGAGTAGTAATAAAAAGTTACCCCATCCACCGGTTACATTGAACTAATTTAACAAACAGGAAATCATGCATGTCTTTCTGTACACATGACATTTCGACAACAATTAATGATAGAAAGGGGAGCATAGTAGTGTGAATCCATGGAATATGAATAAAACTATGTACTTTCGAGCAGATTGGTTAAAACCCTCAGAGAAAGTACGCAAGGTAAAATGGGACCGGTGCATTATAAATTACGAATGCCCCCAACTACTTTATGCATCCTCCATATCATTCGGTTATCAAAGAAAACAGCTGGTCGGTTCGGTGCGGGTAATCTTCTATTCAAAAACACCTTGTATTGTGCAAGAACAATGAAAGAGATCTCATCATTACAAAAAGGACCTTCAACCACTTCAATAGATCGGCAGTATACCGAGGGAATTGAACGCGGCTATTTTTGCTGCGACATCGGTGTAGCTGTCGGTATGCACGTCGGTACTATAGCGTCGGTATGAGCATTGGCATGAGCGTCGGTATAAGTGTCGGTAATACCGACGCTCTTACCGATGCCTCTGCTGGGTGCACCGTCGCGTATACCGGCGCCCGCTAGGTGTACCGACGCTTATTCAGATGACATTACTGGGAGTATCGTCGCTTATACCGACGACCATATCTGCAAAAATTTTTTTGGGCAGAGTGTGTTGTCTTTGCTACAGCAACATTACCATGATGTTGCTTAACAAAAGACAATACACTCTGCCCAAAAAAAAACCGAGTACATGTGATGTGTACTCTAATGTCAACCGAAATATGATTTCATAAAACAGAATATTATTGGGCACAAAAGAGATAATCAGAATGAACCATGAACCATGTACAAAGAAAGTGATATATTTCATAAATGAAGCATGTACAAGAGTGTGGCAAACCACTGTCATATATGACACTTTTACAAAATGTGGCAAAGCAATGCGTTGCCATATAAAAATCAAATAAAAAATTTTGGTGTGCCACTGCCATACACATGCAAAGCACGTTCCATATCAACAGTCCTACAACAAAGAACATTAATGGAATGAGATAAATTCACATGAAATTACAAACAACAAGTAAACACCAAGTTTATAAATTAATCACCTCATCGTAAATGCTCCCATGAAACGATCGCACCGCGTCTCTCCAAGTCCTCCAATAGTGTAGTCAATCCGTGCTGATATCCGTTAGACTCTTCCGTTTGTGTTGGAGGATGACCCATTGCCAGCTCCTGCAACAAATATACAAAGCATTAGAGGAACATACATGAGAAACTCAACACAAATAAATTCAATAAATGAAATAGTACTTACAATCTCATGATGCATCGTGTCATATCCGCCGCTGCCCAAATGTGATGGTCCAACCGTATCTAAACGTGTGGCTGAAGCATCTCGCTGTTGGCGATATCGGTCAAGAGTCTGCTGCTGCTCGTTGCGAATCAGATCCCACTCCTCAGCATCTAACCATACAAGCTTTGGTAAGCCTGCTCTGAAAGCATCACGAGCCTCTGACCGTCGATGGGACATAACCTCACGTGCGGTGTGCAGAATCCACTCTGAACTGACAAGAGACTGTCCATCGGCTGGTCGGAACTCCTGATAAATCATTTGCATGATATAATTCTTCTGATCTTTATCCTGTTCACTCCATTTTAGCATGATGGAGTGTCCAAACTGTATGGAGCAAAGCTGTCGTATACGTGCACGCATTTCTTTGCCAGCCGCATCCATCACCGGAGCTCCATCTCGAATACTATATGCCTTTGAGTCATCATGGTCATGAGCACCCCAAGGTGTACGTGGTGTTCCACGTGGTGTATTGCGTGGTGTACCTACATCTGAGGTACTCGTCCTAGGAGTAGAAGCGGGTGAGACAACGTAAGTCGCACTGCCTCCACAACAGCCACCTCCTCCAGACCTACCTGTAGATCCACTCCTAGAACCTCCTGCTCCAGAGCGTGACCTCGATCTACGAGACAGGCCAGAACCTGTATTGCGCTGAGGCCTCGAACGCATATGTATACTACTAGACCCAGTAGGAGATGACTGAAAAGATGGTCGTGGTGGAGTCACAAAGTTAGGAGACATACCTCCTACGGGAGTAGCACCACCCGCAGGAGTGACACCGGCGGGAGTGAGGCCGGCAAGAGTAAGGCTGGCAGGAGTGAGGCCGGCAGGAGTGAGGCCGGGAGGAGTGCTACCACGAGCGATCCAATACTATGACGCAGCGGCCATATACGCGGGAGGTACCTGAAAGATAAACTCTAAAACTGCTCCTCTGTCATGGAATGAGGAGTGACTGGAGGACTGTCTCCCATCGTGCTCTGTAACAAAAGAACTCAAATAATTAGTATGTGATAACAAAGGTAATATAGAGAATATACAGAAAAAAAAAATATTCAAAAATCCTCTAATCTAGCATCCCCTTGAAGATCCAATGCACCGAGAATATCTATCTCTATATTGATGGCTTCTAAATCGCTTGCTATGCTGGTTTCTTCCTGATCACCGTCTATTGCTTCGTCTTCTCGAACAATTATCTCTTCCTCCTCGACTATCGAATGAATCTCTGAGTCCACTACAGATGGACTATCTTGTACATCTATATTCTCACAAATTTGTCTACTATGTGGGGCAACTTGTTAAACAAATAGCCACTCTGGTTCTTTTGAATATGGTATAAAAACAACTTGCTCACAATGTTCGGGAAGTACAAATGTATCCCTTTCATCCGTCCATAATTTTGTGGAGTCGCCTTGAAGCAAACCGCTTTTATCCCGCTTCGCTGTTGCGTTTCTTCCAAAGGTGACTACTTTGAACCATTTCACATCAAAAACAAAATAATCAAACTTCCTAAAAGATAGTTTCAAGATATCTTGAATCACTTCACAATAATCTAGCTGGCCTTCTTGAGCCTTATCATCTCTTGCACTCACTCTAATTTTTTGCAAAAAGTTCACCATCACCTCACTATCAAAAGTAGACCTATTTTTATCGATTCGTCTGATTCGAAAGTGTCGTCCATGAGACCATAGTGCACCGTATTTAGTATACTCCCAATAACATCCCTTTGCAAGTTCTTCTTCTTCTTCAGAGATATCTTCACCCGCTGCCTTTGCTTGAGAAACCGCTGTATCTAGCCATCTGCTCGTTGGAAAAGGTGGAAGAGGTCGAAGACTTTCTGGAAGAGGCAAAAATCGAGTGGAACGATTCTTTTGAAATTGAGCTCTTTCTTTTGCGTGGGTTTCCTAAGCAAGCTCATACCTTTCTAACCACTTCTGCATAGGCTCAGAGTTAACTATGCAAAACTTCATTGCATTGTCTTTGAAAGCTGCATTTTCCTTTGCAATCCTTTACCTTGTGGTTCATCGCCTACGAGACGAACATCTTCATCATCGGTCCATAAGCAAAGCATTTCGGGATCCGATATACGTAGAAACTCAGTTATGAATACAAGAGACTCTTGTACAAGCCATCACTCTACCATGCTACCCTCTGGACGTGCTCTCTGTCGAACAAACCCTTTTAATGTCTTCATAAAGCGCTCTAAGAAGAACATCCATCGACTATGGACAGTTCCTGCTATTGCAACTTCATCTACCACATGAACTAGTAAATGAAGATGAATAGTGAGAATACTTGTGGGAAAGTATTTTATTAAACCTAAAAATCTTACTCCTAAAGACTTAAACTTGAAATACTAAAACCTAAATACTTAAACACCTAAAAAAACCTAAAACCCTAATCTATATATATTTAATTAAATTATTTAAAACACTAGTAATTTTTATATTTATTTATATATATAATTATCCTATATATATATATATATATATATATATATATATATATATATATATATATATATATATATATATATATATATATATATATATATATATATTAATTCAAATTTTTTCCTTAAATCTTAAAACCCTAAAACTCTAATCCTAATCCTAAAAACCTAAAACTCTATTTTATATATATATTTATTTATTTATTCAGATTTTTTTACTTAAACTCTCAAACCCTAAAACCCTAATCCTAATCCAAAAAACCTAAAACCCTAATCCTAAAACCCTAATCCTAATCCTAAAAACCTAAAATCCTATTATATATATATATATATATATATATATATATATATATATATATATATATATATTTATATGTTCAGATTTTTTTTTAATTAATCCTATTTTTATATATTTAATTATATATATTTAATTAAATTATTTAAATTACTAATACTTTTTATATTTATTTATCTACATAATTATCCTATTTTATATATATATTTATTTATTTATTCAGATTTTTTCCTTAAATCTTAAAACCCTAAAACCCTAATCCTAATCCTAAAAACCTAGAACCCTATTATATATATATATATATATTTATTTATTTATTCAGATTTTTTCCTTAAACCCTAAACCCCTAATCCTAATCCTAAAAACCTAAAACCCTAATCCTAAAACCCTAATCCTAATCCTAAAAACCTAAAACCCTATTTTTTATATATATTTATTTATATATTCAGATTTTTTCTTAATTAATCCTATTTTTATATATTTAATTATATATATTTAATTAAATTATTTAAAACACTACTACTTTTTATATTTCTTTATCTATATAATTATCCTATTTTAAATATATATTTATTTATTTATTCAGATTTTTTCCTTAAATCTTAAAACCTTAAAACCCTAATCCTAATCATAAAAACCTAAAGCCCTATTATATAAATATATATTTATTTAATTATTCAGATTTTCTCCTTAAATCCTAAAACCCTAATCCTAATCCTAAAAACCTAAAACGCTAATCCTAAAAAAAATATATATATATATATATATATATATATGATAAACTGCAATCACTAAATGAAATACGGTAGGTACGGTGAATGAATTGCTTCCAATTTACCTTAATTCAGGTACTTCTTCACCCTGGAGATATTCACCAGGGGTATCCTCTTACCCTGCAAATCCTCCAGATGTATTGCTCCATGAGGTAATACCTTTACCACCGTGTAAGGTCCTATCCATTTGGATGCCAGTTTGGTTGGAATTGCTGGGACCTGATGCACTAAAACCATGGATCCTTCCTGAACTTCATTAGACCTCAGATACCTGTCATGCAGTCTCTTGCACTCTTCTTGTGTTACTTGAAGTTTTTGCATTGCTCCTCTGTATTCTTCTAATGCCACCAAATCTCTCAATGGGAGGTTCAATTCCAATGGTTTTGGTTCCCATTTCCTTTTTGATAATGAATTCAAATGGGGCCAATGCCTCTTTTCCAAATACTAAGCGAAATGGACTCTCACCAGTGGTTCCCCTTCTTGTAGTTTTGAAAGCCCAAATTTGCAACGATCAATGCTTTTGGCTAAAAGCTTTGATGATCAAAAGATAATTTGCGCAGCAACCCGATCAAAATCTTATTGGAGCTCTCTGCTTGGCCATTTGCCCTTGGATAGTAGGCACAAGAGTTTTTATGGAAGACCTTGTACCTGTCAAATATAAATTGGAGGAGCTGATTTACAAAATGTGTTCCCTTATCACTAGTGATTTCCAGTGGGCAACCAAATCTTGAGAAAATACATTTATACAAGAACTTAGCTATTGTTAACGCCGTGCAGTCCACAATAGCTTTAGCCTCTATCCATTTAGTTGCATAACATGTGGCCATCAAAATATACTTCTTATCCCCAGGTTGACCAGTTGGATTAATTGGTCCTATGAAATCAAGACCCCATCGTTCAAATGGGAGCCATCCTGTAGATATGACTAATGGTTGGAAATTCAATCTGGTTGGCGTAGGAGCACATCTCTGGAAAATGTGGTATTTTTTAGCAAACTTGATCACATCCTTGTAAATATGAGGCCACCATAGTCCCTTGTGGATGATTCTGTGAGCCAATTCTTCCCCCTTTAGATGCCCTTCACTGTATGCAGATTTTAACAAAAGATTCACCTCCTCTGGTTAAACACACTTTCTCAAGATATCATCTTGACAATATCTATATAAATTCCCATTTATGAGTGAGTATGCCTTGGTTTTAAGGAGTAATCTTCTTTTTTCTATAGGTGTCAAATGCTCTGGGAGTTTTCCAGTAGTAAGAAAATCGAGAATTCCATCATACCAATCAGTTTGAGTTGCTACTAGGAAGAGATTACTATCCACCAGTTCATCATTAATACATGTTTCCTTCTCGCTCATTGCAGTCCTGGACACTTGATCTGCCATGTAGTGCTCTCTTCCTGGCTTAATATGAATATCAAAGTTGAATTCTTGAAAGAGGAGTAACCATCTCCAAATACTTCCAGCTACTCTAGGCTTGTTTATCAAGTACTTCAAGGGCTGATGGTCGGATATGACTATAAAATGTACACCGAGAAGGTAATGGCGAAACTTCTGAAGAGCAAATACAATAGCCAAGCCTTCCCTTTTGTTCAAACTGTAGTTCCTTTCGGCTTGGGTGAGTAGTCTGCTAGCATAGGAGATAGGTCTATCAACCTTCTGTGGTGATGGTTGAGCTAGAACTGCACCAACAGCATGAAGACAAGCATCTATATGCACATGAAACTCTAATGACCAGTTAGGGACACTTAAAAGTGGAGCAATACATAACCTCATTTTCAGTTCACAAAATGCTTTCTCAGCTTCAGCACTCCATGAGAAAGGGACCTTTTTACTGGTAAGCCTTGATAAGGGCTTAGCTATTTCTGAATACATTCGTATGAATCTTCTATGATATCCTGCATGGCCCAAAAAACTTTGCACTTCTTTTGGGCTTTGTGGAATAGGCATGGATAGAATAGTAGTAACCTTTGCAGGGTCAACCATTATCCCTTCAGCAGATACTATGTGACCATGAAGAGTGCCCTTGGTGACCAAAAAATGCCATTTAGCAGGATTTAACTTCAAACCTGTTTTGAGACATTGCTCAAAGATTTCCTTTAGATTTTCCAAATGATCATGGAAATCTTGAATTGATGCTCTTCTATCTGTGCCTGAAAACATTGAAAAGTCATCCATGAAGATGCGGAGAAAGATTGTTAACCACTTGCCCAATATCAGATACATTATTCTATTAAATGAAGCTGGTGCATTCTTCAAACCAAAAGCCATGTGAGTATAGACATAAGTGGCCCATGGAGTAACAAAGGCTGTTTTGTCCCTATCATCAGGATGGATCACTATCTGATTGTAGCCACTAAAACCATCCAAGAAGCTATACAAAGTGTGACCGGCTACTTCCTCAAGTACTTGCTCTGAAAAAGGCTAAGGAAATCCATCTTGAACAGTCACTTTATTTAAGGCACGAAAGTCAACGAAAACTCTTATTTTTCCACTATTTTTCTTGGGTATAATAACCATAGAAGAAATCCACCTGGAATGTTCTACTTGAACAATTATACCTGCTTATTTTAGTTTTGTAACTTCCAACTTTACCGCCTCTGCATATTTTGGATTGATTCAATACGGCCTACTTCTTACAGGCGCGGCTCCCTCAACTAAGGGTATTCTGTGTAATCCCAACTCCTCTGGTATCCCTGTTAGATCTTTGTAGGACCATGTGAAGACATTTTTGTAAGTAAAAAGTAAAGAAGTTACCTTCTGCAGTAAAGGGGGATAATGCCATAGCCAAGAGGCCAAGTGGACTACTTGAGGGTTCTCTTCATCCCCTAGATTTATTTCTTGAACTAGTGTTTTAGGACTAGTCTTGTTTGAGAAATCATCTCCACTGTATGAAGGAGTGGACTTTAACTTATATTTGGCAATATGTTCTCTGGTCCATCCTTGAGGTATATCCGTAAAAGGAAGATCTTCTCTACACTCAAGCTCATAACTTTCCATCCCGGGTACTTCTATATATTTTGCCTCTTCAGAGTTTGTATTCTCCTGCAAACTCTCATTCTCCAACTCCTTGTGATCTTCATGGCCTTTTCCTGCAACTCCTTCATCCGTAACTTCTTCTTCTATTTCACTGATTTCCACCATGCAACACTCTGCACTTTCCATCATCCAATTCAATAATGTATCTTCTTCTTGGGGTAGAGAGGGGCATTACCTGAGTATCCACAGTATACCCAATAGTTTTCCCTGAGTCGAATCCTTCTTCCAAATGTAATTGCAGTTGGCTATTGGTGCTTGTTGAAATCCATAGTTTGTTTTTCCCCCAATCTTGCAAAGCTTTTGCTTGCCTCAGCCAAGGTCTCCCCAGGAGTAAAGGGTAAGAAGTCTCTTGTGGAAGTGCAATAACAACAAAATCTAGAACAAAGTGGCAACCCTGTACTATCATCAGTACCTTTTCAATAATGCCAAGAGGCGCAACCTGATGTTGATCTGTTACTATAACTGTGAATGGTGCCATCTTGTTGGGGTTCAAATTCAGTTTCTTCATTGTGAAATCTGGCATCAAATTGATACCAGAGCCTCCATCTATGATCACACCTGTGAGAGCTTCATCCTTTATACAAACAGATAATCTTGAGCTTTGGTAGTCTGCCAAGGGTGCAGGGGGAACATCAACCATGAAACCATCTATACTGGGTGATTGGATCAAGTGAGCAGAGTGTATAATCTTCAATAAGTCACTTCTTATTTTTGAATCCATCCTCATAAGTTTGTATAGACTAACCTTGTGATGAATACCTTTCAAGATCTGTTCAATGTTTACCTCATGGGTGTCTTCTTGCAGAGTTGTTGGTTGGTCCCTTAGAGAAGTAGCCATCCTTTCATAAGCTCCTTCAATTTCTTCTTGGCCCTTCCACCCAGACTTCTTTTCCTCCTCTTTATCCTGGAATCCTTGTTGTTCCTCTTTATGGATTGTTGCTGCTTGTCTGGCTCTAGTCATCATGGGTATTGCAGAGGATGAAACAACATAAGACTGAGTGGTCATACCTTCTTCTTGTGGAGAGACTGCAATCATGAGGATTGGAGCAGGACGGCTTCTTGGGCAGTCTTTGGTATAGTGATCCTTGGCCTCTAGACAATGTTGAAAAGGAGGTGCATCTTCTGGAAGGGAACACCTATTTTGCATATGGACATACTCACCACAACGATAACACATCAATGGTCTATTATATCTAGGCTTTGTCGTAAGATTTTCCTCTCTATTAGGTGCATTTGAAGTACTAGCATAATATGAATCCAAAGCTTGAGGGTTACTTCGCTGCTGTGTACCCTTGAGGTAGTAACAGTCTCTAGCTTCATGACCATCCTTTCCACAAAATTGACAGCTTACCTTGTTAGGGCAATTAGCATTGGAATGTCCATTTTTGTTACATATTGTACACCAAATCTACCTTTTTATATACTGAGTGGTCCGCAAATCTTCTAACTCACAGCGAAGTTGGGCTACTTCATCATCAGTGAGACGTAGTGGTGGCAAGACCTTCTCTTCTTGTTGATTTTGTTGCATTCTCAATGCCTCCAATTCCTTCCTCAGTTGCCCAATAGGGTCTAGTTCTGCAGCATAATTCGATTGTGTATCCCCTTCAAAATGTTGCCTAGCTTCTTCAATGCGTGATGCTGCTGCAACAAAATCATTGAGGGTTGCATCCAATCTAAGAGACTCACGTAGCTTCTGCTGAGATGACCTGGGCAGAGCTTTTTCTATCCATTTTTTAACCAAGAAGTCACTTGGAGCATGTGGCAGACGTGCAACAAGTGCTTTTGTTCTAGTGTGAAGTTCATGAAAGGATTCACCTGATCTTAGCCTTAGATTCTCGAGCTGGTCTAGAGCTCTTTTAAAGGAGTCACTAGGTTGAAATGTCTGTGAGAATGCCGTCTTCAGAGCCTCCCATGTAGCAAAATGTCCATCTGCATATTGATTGTACCATTTGTCAGCAAGGCCTTCCAATGTGGATGGGAAGAGTACCAACATTACATCCTCTCTATTCTGCAGACCTCGTCCTCGACATAAGGAGATGAACCTCCTCACATGATCATCAGCATCCTCATAAGCTTATCCCTTGAAGGTACGGAACTTGATATTGAGTCTGGAGAGTAAATGAGAGAGATCTTCTATTTGCACTGGTGTTTCTTCTGACGTATCTAAGGAGAAGTCTAATGTTCCCCTATGCTTCTCCTTTGACAGTGGTGTCGCTCCAAAATCAATAGATAAATTCAAAGAGGGTAGAGGGGAGGTAGGTTCACTAGTCGAAGATATAGTTGTCTTGTTAAGGCTCCTTCGTATATGAAGAGGCTCCTTGTCTGCTCGCGTATGGGTCATGTACCTACTTGCAAATGCAATAGGGCAAAAATACTGAAAAAGAGGACTATTTACTATCCTCAGGGCCTCTCACAGAAATGCAAGTGTCCCACCAGGCGTGCCAAACTGTAGAGGATGTACTGGGGTATCTATTTTTAACAGGAGCATGCAGCAAGCACTCCAGTACTTCACCTACTCAAGGGAGGTTCTCCTTAGGGAAATATAACCTTTAACACTTCTATGAGCAAGCAGATATCAATGATTGCACAGAGTTGTGAATAATTAGGGATAATATTAATGGCAAAATGACAATAATGGAAGACCAACCACTCCTTAGTTCGAATCAGTTCGAATCAGACAATAATGGAACATAGGAAAAAGAGATGCTCAAAAGTTTATGCTCTGGGCTAACATGCCACTCCAGAACTAAACAACATCAATACAAGGGATTCATCTAATCCGTACAATGGACACAACTAGATGTAGACTAGCACTGATCAATACAAAGTATGAAGACTTGCTCTAAGGGGAAGAGCACGAAATACCAATGACTCACACTGAATGAAAAGACCAAACCACTCTCTTCACACTATAGTGCTATTAGCCCTCACTGGGAAGCCCAGGCTCTGTATCCTCACCATAGAGTGACTTCCTATAGTAGGCTTGTAGCCACAGAGTGCCAAGAGAGGACCCCTGTACGTACGTATGTATATGTGTATGTCCCAATTGAACACAAATCCATTGCTTTTATAGGCTCCAATAGGCCAAGAGGGCCTTGCCGATTCCTCACATCCACTGATCATGTGCTGGTTGATTGCCCAAGATTGGAGGGGTAAATCAAATATGCCACCAATCTTGAATTCGATCCTCAAAATTAGGCAATCGTCATGAATGGTTGGCGGCAACAGTCATTTCTCCACTTTCACTTTTACCACTTACACTTTTACTGTCACTTTTGCATGCAAGCTGAGATCCTCATTTTGTGCCGCCTGTGATGTTTGAATGACCCTGAGAAGCACATCCTTCACCTAATTTTTGTAGTAGCTTTTGATCCTTCATATTAAGTGGGCGGTGTGGGAGGTGAGTTGTGGGGAGTTGAGGGAGATTACGGGGGTTGTGGGAGGTTGTGGGTGGGAATAGGGGGTGAGTTGTGGGGAGTTGCGGGGGTTTTTTGGGTGTGGTCAAAAATTGATCCAAGATTTCAAAGTTATTATTGCACCATTGGAAAGTACTCGTCGAGAGCTTTCCAAGGATATATAACATTGTAGTGTTTGAATGAGAAATGATCCTCCAAATATCCATCCAAAACTGCATGAGAACATTATGGGAGGTCGTGGGAATTGTGGGGTTTGTGGGGTTCGTGGGGTTTGTGGGGTTTGTGGGGGGGGGGGTGTGGAGGGGTGTGGAGTTGTGTGGGGTTTGTGGATTTTGTGGAGGACTGTGGAGGGGTGTGGAGTTGTGTGGGGTTTGTGGAGTTTGTGGAGGGCTGTGGAGGGGTGTGGAGTTGTGTGGGGTTTGTGGGGTTCGTGGGGTTTGTGGGGTTTGTGAAGGGTTGTGGAGGGGTGTGGAGTTTGTGGGGGCTTGTGGAGTTGTGTGGGGTTTGTGGGGTTCGTGGGGTTTGTGGGGTTTGTGGGGGGTTGTGGAGGGGTGTGGAGTTGTGTGGGGTTTGTGGAGTTTGTGGAGGGCTGTGGGGTTGTGTGGAGTTGTGTGGGGTTTGTGGAGTTTGTGGAGGGCTGTGGAGGGGTTTGGAGTTTGAGGGGTTTGTGGGGTTCATGGGGTTTGTGGGGTTTGTGGAGGGTTGTGGAGGGGTGTGGCGTTGTGTGGGGTTTGTGGAGGGTTGTGGAGGGGTGTGGAGTTGTGTGGGGTTTGTGGAGTTTGTGGAGGGGTGTGCAGTTGTGTGGGGTTTGTGGGGTTCGTGGGGTTTGTGGGGTTTGTGGAGGGTTGTGGAGGGGTGTGGAGTTTGTGGGGGGTTGTGGAGTTTGCGGAGGGGTGTGGAGTTGTGTGGGGTTGTGGTGATGGTGGGGGCCTAGGGGTGGTGGGGGAAAAGAGGAGGGCTGGTGGAGTTGGAGGGGGTAGTGGTGATGGTGGGTGCCGCGGGGGTGGTGGGGGAAAAGAGGAGGTGACGGTGGGGTTGGAGGGGGTCGTGGTGATGGTGGGGGCCGCGTGGGTGGTGGGGGAAAAGAGGAGGGGACAGTGGGGTTGGAGGGGGTCATGGTGATGGTGGGGGATGTGGGGCTGGTTGGGGAAAAGAGGAGGGCTGGTGGAGTTGGAGGGGGTCGATGTGATGGTGGGGGCCACGGGGGTGGTGGGGGAAAAGAGGAGGGCTGGTGGAGTTGGAGGGGGTCGTGGTGATGGTGGGGGCCGTGGGGGTGGTGGGGGAAAAGAGGAGGGGATGCTGGGGTTGGAGGGGGTTGCGGGGAAGAGAGGGAGAGAGAGGGAAATGCCGCGATACACTACCCTATAGTGAGCATTACCAAAAAGAGTACTGACAACTTTAATAAACCTTTTACCTACGCCTATGTCATGTAGAGATTGGAGCACAAAGTCCCACTCAATTCTGTCATAAGCCTTGTCAAAGTCAATTTTAAAGAAATAAAAAGGTTGCTTAGACTCATTAACATACTCAAACCCTTCCCACATAGCAATAATGGCATCTAGAATAAATCTCCCTTTGATAAAGCCTTTTTTCCTCAGGAAGAATTAGGACAGTTAAGCTTAATGGACACCCTCAAAGGAAGATGATCCAATATGCTCAGCGATTGGTCAAGATCAACTTTCATATCCCAAAACTGATGGGATAAAGCAAGGTTAATATAAGCACGATCAAGTCTAGCTGCACAAAAATGGGAGCCTTTCTACCTAATATTCCACGTAAAGCTCATTTGGGAAGAAATATCAATTAAGTCTTGCTTAGTAATAAGTCCGATCCATTCCTGCAACTCCTGACCAACTATAACAGTACCTTTTTTATCAAATCTGTCTTTAATGGCAGTGACCATGTTGAAGTTCCCAACAATGATAAAGGAGCCAGCGAGAAGGGACAACTCTGACCAGTAGAGGGACCTCTGATGGGGAGAGTTAGAGGCATAGAGACTGATAACCGAACAGTCAAAAGGCTTGCATAGGGAAGAACCAACCCATTGATGAGTGGGGCTCTGGATTTTTTCCTTAACAAACTGATTATACCTACTGTTAATACCTATAGCCACCCCTCCCTTACCTTGAGCGTGGGCCGAAATCAAGCAGTCATGATTAGCAGACATGCTCTTAAGACGAAAATTTATTAGCTCCCGAATGCTTAAGCTCCTCAAGGCAAATAAGGTCAGGCAACAGAGACAGGTCATACATCCACTTCTTAAAGCACTTAGCTCTAGCTGGATCAGAGATCCCTTTTATGTTATACGAAATGATATTAAGATTATTCATGGTCAAAATACAAAAGGAAATCGGAGCAGAGAGGGCACACATAGTCATTTCTTTAGATTCCTGGCGATTGTGTTCAACGAAAACAAATTTTCCAGGATGTTTTTCCTTTTTTGTTTCAAAAGACTATCTTTCCTCTTATATTTACAGAATTTCTGACCTGAAGGAGCTATGTTCTCTTCTTTTTGGTAGAGGTTTAGAACATCAACATCATTACCATGACATAGGAGACTGTTAATTTAAGCCTCATCAATTTTAGCAAGCTCCTCACTGAATCTGCCATCATTGGGGGCCTACGGGATGTTAGTCTCCAATCTAGAACAAAAACCAGAATTGTTCAAATAATCAGCAGACAAAACAAAGCTTTTTTTTTTTGAAAAACTGTCCAACCCTTTTTTGAGACCACATCGACCTTGTTTGACGAATCTCCAACATTAATGCCAACATAGCCATTGTTATCAGCAGAAAATGTTGCTCCATCTGGAATTGGCTCAAAAACTTCACCCTTATTTTCTGTCACAAAGAGTGGGTTAGAAACATCTTCTAGCAACACATCAAAAGTGTTAACCCACAATTTATCCCTTTTTTGTTATGCTTAAAAGGAGGTTTTTTTACCATAGATGCTGTTGGCCCTCTATGTACTACTTGATCATCAGCATTTTTAGCTTCCTTATTAACTTTACCCATTTTCAGGAGAGGGCAGTCCTGAACCCAGTGCCCTAATCTGTTGATTTTAAAACAAGCATTAGGCAAGTTTTTGAAAACAACTTTTTGTTCATGCAATAGATGACCTTCCGAATCATTGATTTTCAATAAGTCTTTAAGCGATTGATTAATATCGATTTCTACAAGAATCTGCGGATCCCACTTGGGATTAATGGTGTCTCCAAGCCGTTGACCAAGGACCTTCCCTATTAGACCACAAAGACCTTCAATCCAAGGATAAAAGTCAACCTGAAAATCAGGTAATTCAATCCAAACATGCACATGAGCTGGTTTAGGACCACATGGGTTAAATCTTGGAAACCATTTGAAGAATGAGATAGGCGTGTTACAATAATCCATTGGCCCTCCATTATGACCTAAGCGCACTAATTGAATCATCAAAGAAGAGCATAAAATATCCATTGGGTAGATACTAAATTTGCCTAATTGTTAGCCCTTTGGATTCCCAATTAGATTTGATCCAATGTTTCAACACATCCATAGGTGGTCGAGGACCATGACATAGGGCGATAACTACCAGCTCCCATAGTTGACTTTGCCATTGAGCAAAACACCCCTTGTCAATGACAAGCATAGAATCGTCAAGGTGACCAGTACTAGTGCACATTTCCATGAAGAAACAATGAGGAGTGTAGTGTATAGGTGACTTACCTTTGATGGCATCAGCATTTTGCAAAGGGAAGCCCGTTTTCAAAAGATTTACCTTGCTCAAGCCGCAGAATAACAGTATGAGAATAAGACCCTACTTGAGGGAAGAGGCCCGAGTTGAATGTTGAATCTTCAGCCAAACCAATGCCCCTCGTTTCCGCACCTTCCACAATGTCGTTGAGTTCCTTGTTTGAGCTTACGATGGGGAGAAAGCGAGGCACAAACTCTCCATTAGCACTTAATGCCTCCTTAGAGGGAAGAATCGCCATGTTGGGCACTTGGGATATGAACTGACCACCATCTGCTTTACGCAGATATGCTCCCGTAGCCATTGAAGAAGAAAGCCCTCCCCCCTCTAGGGCAGAGCGCAAAGAACAACCACTCAAAACTCGGTAGAGAAAGCACGACTATCTGCTTGAAAGCTTGAGGAAAGTCATGCAGTACGATTGCATGCAATCAACAATAAAGACGAGGCTCTACAAGAACAGCGAGCCCTCACGCTCCTCCATTATAGAAGAATTAATGTACCCCTATGAAGAAATTCTAGAACATTAGGATTCATCATTTTTAGCAGTAAGTGTACCGACTCAGAAGTGCCACGACTGTGGTATTTTCCCCAAGTATATAATCATGCACTATATGAAGAGCGTGTTGAAAATAAGGTAGGCCCATAGCTCATATCACAGGTCCAAGGTTTCATAGGTCCAGCATCTACAACATAGATTCCAACAATCTTCCAATATTGACAAAACATGAACATCCCACACTTAATCATACAAGTGATGAGACAAAGATAGAGAAAGACTAGACAACATGTGTAAAGTGTTACGTAAGCCAAGGCTTACTCACACTATCATATATACCAATGTTCAATGTACAAAGTGGGAGCAAAACTCTAAACCACTATGTGAAGAGAAATAGATGGATGAGTGAATGTACAAATGTAACAAACATATTCAGATGTATGGACATAAATTTGAATATACATGAGATGTGTGACCTGATAGGTTGTAGAAGAGTGAATATGAGTGACCGAAAGAGGAAGGATCAGTCTAAAACTGATAATCAACAAACCCTCATCTAACCTTAGGCTATAGAAGACCCTAAGTCAGATACGTGTGTGAAAAGATCACATACTTACAAAATTAGCAAAGAATGCTAGCAAGTTTACTACCAGAAATCCTCAAACTCATATGAACATATCTTCTCTAACACCTCATCCAAATATGCATAAAGCATATAGGTACTGATTCTCTTGTACCTATGCCGAATAGGACTCCTCCTGGTATGGATGTTACTGCCTCCATAAACTCCAAGTACTACCTGTGTGCATAAAGAGAATATGTACCTGAATACTTAACATAAGATATAAATCTTATGTTAACCATCATCAAATGTCTTTGAAGTAACTCGAAATCTTCATGTAGAAGACAATCTTCAAATACATCATGTGAATGGCCGATCCTCACCACCAAGCTGCTAATGACGAAGTCCTCTCCATGAGCAAGAGTGTGAGCACACTCTTCTCCTCCAAGAAGAACTCCATAGCCGCTCCTTAACATGCTTCAAGTTAGTGGCTGCCCCATGTGCTAGAAGAAACACCACCTCTATTGAGGTCCAAGCTCTCCAAAGCTTGTGTTGAAAATTAGGTGAAGGATGCAATAACGTGAGCCATGGTCTTCTTATATAGCAATTGTTTACACTTGAAAAGCACATAATAAAGCAAAACGATCGCATAACAAAAAAGCATAACACACTCATCATTTGAAAAATGCTATCGCGATCTGTAAAACAATTCCGTCATCGAATTTGTTCATGTGTTTTTAATAAAGTAAAATCTCATGGCAGAAGGTATCATTCACACTGCCGCCATCGGGGATTGAACCCGGGTGGGTATTTTGGGAGGAAATTGGTGTAGCCACGCTCCCAATGCCATTTCTTTGTAGAAGACCTAAAAAGGACTACTACACATGTTGTGATCTGAACAAAATTTGTCCAATGGACATTGTTTCCAACAATCCCCCCTGCAATGTCATATTGGTACAAACTAAACTGGATCTACAAACTTCATAATCACAATCTGTAAACTTTCACAAGCTTCAAGCTTGGATTCACGAACTGACCTTCAAACCTTTTCTTCAAAACTGAATTTTACTTTTCTTCAAAAAACCTGAACTTGCTAAATATGAACCATAATACCTGAGAAAATATGCAAACTAGATATCGAATAGTGTACACATTAAGCAATCACTGCTTGACAACAAATGTAGCAAGTACTGATTCTGAATGTGCTATCTCATGTCTTCATAAACCTAAAAACATACACTAGGATCCACATATTTGCATTTAGTTTATGAAAGCTTTCTCAACATACTTCTGTTGTGTCATGTAAATACACCAAAGAAAATCAAGAACTGAATCATGGAACCTGTGATTGAGAACTCACAACTTAGTGTATTATGAACACTACTGGTTCATCTCTGAGTGTACTCAACTCAACTCAACTCAACTAAAATCAACTAAAATCAACTCATGAGTCTTATCAAAATATCATATCTATGATGTCATCATGTCTTCATCCATAAATCATTGATACCTCTTTCCTTCAAAACCTGGTATAAACATAAATGTGAGAACTTCTCAAACATACCTCTCTAAAATATCAAGCTTCTCTTCGATAGAACTCTAGAACCTTCTCTTGAATAGGAACACCTAATCGGAACTTTCTCCAGACATTCTCCTTCTTCCTTCTTCTTTCAAAGCTATAACATAAAGAGAAACTGACAAAGGAAATATAGGAATACTTGAAATATGAATACCTGTAGGTATGATTTTACATTCTTTCACATATGGCTGAAAAGAAGTCTTCATGTTTCATCATCCCCCTGGATGACTTAACACTAGTATTCAGAATTTCTTCAAATATATCAGACTTTATGAAATCTGGAACGTCTTCCTTCTTTCAATAAATCTGATCTTCAGTGATCAATATGTGTATCTGAAACAAAATATCTGAACCCTTTTTATTAGCACTACACAGTTGCTAATAGCTTTCACTATAATTCTTCAGCTTCCCAAAATCTAGAATAAGGTTAGCTGATCTATTATAAAACACTTTGCTGAAAGCATTTTAGGATTCATAATCTTCTGCAACATAACAAGTATCTTCTTATATCTCTCTGCAATACAAATCTAATAGAACCTAAATCTTTGACTTACTTCTTCTAATACTAAGAAGTTTCTCAAACAAAGGATAGACAATTGACTCATAAATACTCAAGATCTTCATGATCATTCAAGATCATCCAAGATCATACTAGATCATACAAGATCATCCAAGATCAATGATCTCTCCTGGGTAGAATCTGCTCCCATCAAACCTTCATGACTGAATGTTTGATTTGTTACCTGAATGTCTTCAAGTGTCCATGATTCTTACAAAAAGTTGTAAAACTTTTCTTTGACCAAATCCTTCTCAAGAATCTGCAACTCCTACTTGAAACATAAGTGGACAAACTTCTCACCTTGAGAATTCCAAAAGCTGCAAGTTGATACTTCATCTTTTCATATTCTACCCAGGTGAAATGTGATAGTACCTGCTTGATTTTCTTTTGGCTAACTCCACTTCTCAATCAAGTAATAGGATCTGATGGAACACCTTTCTGAATACAAGCATGTATCCAAAAATCAAGACAATCATTGAAAGTAGATTCTTCAACTGACTAGTACATCAAATATCTGAATTTTTTGAGGTTTTCTGAAAATACTGAATATGAGGTAACTTTTCCAAACACAAAACCTTAACCCAAGTCTTCAACATCTGCCACAGGAAACTCTTTTAACTCAAGAGTTAGATAAGGAGGAAATATACTTCTTTGCAACTTGTCATATACCAAGTAGCTCTGAATTAACACTCCAAGAATTCTTTGAGGGAACATATAAACTGCCTGCTTAAAAGCTTCAACTAAAACATAACTCATACATATATGAGTCAAAACATATATCTGCTGCTTTTGTTTCTATCAATCCAATTCTTTGTCAAAACTACTAAATCATGACCAAGTGTAATGCGAAACAAGAAACTGCTTCTTCTTTAAACAAGATGTTCTCGTAGACTTGTCTTTGGATGTAGAGGATAAAATAGGAAAAGTATATGGAAAATACATGAGAAAAGGAAGTCTTACTTTTCCTTTTGGAAATATTGGACTTTCTTCTTCTACATCTTTCTTCCACCTGATGATGTCAACATCTTCAAACTTCTCTTCCATGTGTTCTCTTCATCTTGAAGTAGCAAGCACTCTGCTCCTTCAAATGAATTCTTTCTCTTCCTCTAGTGCTAAGAGTAAGAGACAAAACAAAACATGGTATACAAATGGAAGTGAATATAGAATTATGTTTTACCATCTCCTCATATCTCTTGAATCAAAATTCTGCTTCAAATGACTGATATGACTAAATTCATCAACCTTTTGTCTGATTGATGAATTACCTATCTAGAGTTACCTCTCTAGATCAAATTTTGTACCTAGATATCCAACAAACTTACAATCGAAAATTGGTTGACCACAAAACTCATCCCATCTTCACATTTGTCTTCTTAGATGAACTTTCTTGCCATGAAATAGATCTCTCAAACTCTCTAGAAAAACCTCTAGATACCTGTTTTGATGTAGCTTTTAACTTTCAACTAATGAAAGTGTATAAAAGCACTCCCTGAATCCTTGAAATCTCTTCATAATTGCTCTTCTAAGATATGACCTGCAAATGATAATCTAATTGTAGAAACTGATACCTGTGATTTGATGTTGATCTAATTCCTTCATCTTCTCTAAACCATTGTTCTTCCTTGAATTTGAAGTAGCCTTCTCTTCATCAAGTCTTGGTCTTCAAATAATACTTTTGTAAAGTATTTGCTAACAAATCATCAACTTCATACTTCACACTTATGAATATACATGTAACTGAATTGTCTAATTCTCAAATCTCTACTCATCTAGATTAAGTGTGTATGTCAAATGTCAAATGTTAGAAGATGCTCTTAAATCATATGTTGTAAACCTGGAAGTCTAGGAACCTAGGAATTTGAATGAGCCTTAATGATCTGATGCCAAAGCCCTAAAGCTCTGAAACCAAAACCTTAGTGCTCTGATACCAAAACCTTAGTGCTCTGATGCCAAATGTTGGAAATAAGGTAGGTCCATAGATCATATCACAGGTCCAAGGTTCCATAGGTCTAGCATCTACAACATAGATTCCAACAATCTTCCAATATTGACAAAACATGAACATCCCACACTTAATCATACAAATGATGAGACAAAGATAGAGAAAGACTAGAAAACATGTGTAAAGTGTTACATAAGCCAAGGCTTACTCACACTATCATATATACCAATGTTCAATGTACAATGTGGGAGCAAAACTCTCAACCACTCTATGTGAAGAGAAATAGATGGATGAGTGAATGTACAAATGTAACAAACATATTCAGATGTATGGACAGAAATCAAAATATATATGAGATGTGTGACCTGATAGGTTGTAGAAGAGTGAATATGAGTGACCGAAAGAGGAAGGATCACTCTAAAACTGGTAATCAACAAACCCTCATCTAATCTTAGGCTATGGAAGACCCGAAGTCAGATACGTGTGTGAAAAGATCACATACTTACAAAATTAGCAAAGAATGCTAACAAGTTTGCTGCCAGAAATTCTCAAACTCATATGAACATATTTTCTCTAACACCTCATCCAAATATGCATAAAGCATATATGTACTGATTCTCTTGTACCTATGCCCAATAGGACTCCTCTTGATATGGATGTTACTGCTCCATAAACTCCAAGTACTACCTGTGTGCATAAAGAGAATATGTACCTGAATACTTAACATAGGATATAAATCTTATGTTAACCACCATCCAATGTCTTTGAAGTAACCTGAAATCTTCATGTAGAAGACAATCTTCAAATACATCATGTGAATGGCCGATCCTTACCACCAAGCTGCTAATGACCAAGTCCTCTCCATGAGCAAGAGTGTGAGCACACTCTTCTCCTCCAAGAAGAACTCCATAGCCGCTCCTCAACATGCTTTAAGTTAGCATCATGGCTGCCCCATGTGCTAGAAGAAACACCACCTCTATTGAGGTCGAAGCTCTCCAAAGCTTTTGTTGAAAATTAGGTGAAGGATGCAATAACATGAGCCATGGTCTTCTTATATAACAATTGTTTAAACTTGAAAAGCACATAATAAAGCAAAACGATCGCATAACAAAAAAGCATAACACACTCATCGTTTGAAAAACGCTATCATGATCTGTAAAACAATTCAGTCATCGAATTTGTTCGTGTGTTTTTAATAAAGCAAAATCTCATGCCAAAAGATATCATTCACGCTGCCGCCATCGGGGATTGAACCCGGATGGGTATTTCGAGAGGAAATTAGTGTAGCCATGCTACTAATGCCATTTCTTTGTAAAAGAACTAAAAAGGACTACTTCAGATGTTGTGATCTGAACAAAATTTGTCCAATGGACATTGTTTCCAACAGAGCCCATATTAAACCCTCTCTAATAGAAGCTTCATTCAAGCATTATATAAAATGGTAATGAATCTTCTAGTTGTGGTGTATGGTATCTTTCTATGCTCTTCAAAAGAACAAACTGATGTCATAGAAATGCATAAATAATCTAATATATCTACTATCATGCTCCTTTGCTTCCTCCACAGTTTTTTTGAATTGTGTTTAACTATGAGGGGAGTGGTAACCCTTCATGCCTTTGCATGGTGGAGTGGCTATGAGTGCCATGAAACATCAGGGCAACAAGCACTAACGGGGATATTGTTGCTGCAAATATCAAACCTACACATTTGGCCAAAGTTTATGTACAATTGAAGCTCCATGGAAACCATTGCTAGGAAGTTTTTATCTTTTTACTATTTGTTAAAGTCATTGTGACTTGAAAAGAATATTTGTAATCACCACCAAACTTGTGGATTTGTTAGTTGGAAAATTCACGACTCCACTTGAGAGAATATCTCCTAGATTGGAGGACTACTTTTTAGTGAGAGCCAATGGAGGATTCAAATAGGAATTCAAATATCCTATTTATAAAAGATGTCTAAAAATCTCGCGGGATAAGTGACTCCATTTTCCAAGTTCTCCTTGACCATATTGTAAGAGAGTGAGGCTTACATTGTAGCCTACACTTCTCATCATCATTAGGCTTCGATTATCATGCCTATGATCTTGGACAACATTGTGATCTAATAGAATAGATCAATACTTTTCATCTATGGTCTCTGTGTCATAGTCACTCATAACAATCAACTTGTACTGCTTCTATCTCAGTCGTTTCTTTACCATTTTCAATGCTCTATAGCTTGTTGTAATTTGCTTCAAGTTCTCTACATGCTCACAAATTTTAAAGATAATCCATATAGCAAATTTGGAGAAAAGCACCTTAAAACACTCACTGGTCAAACTCTACAGAGGTCCTAAAAAATCGAGGCTAATGATTTGATTGCTAAATTGATTGCTTTGTGTATAGTGCATCATTTTAAGTGATTTCACTTGGAATCATTAGCTCATTAAAGAAAATTGATATCTCTAAAAGGAATGTTTCTAATTCCTACTGTATTGGAAGCACTAAGCATAACAAGCAGCAGGTGTGTGAACAAAAATAGAAGGTTTTCATTAATCTTTCAACTTGGAAGTAGTATGTTTTGGTTCAATAATTTCTCACATCATTTCCAAAGTACATAGGCACTTGTATCGTGTCATTGGGAAGCTAAGAGGGTCTACAACTCAACTCTGAAGTAAGAAGGGGCTGGTACAAAGCAAGATTTGGCAGTACCTATGCATTTCTTGGAGTGTCCATCCATCTTTCCAAACAGATACGTGTAGAGCCTTCCATTCATCAATTTTCATGGGAATATGCGAGTTGTCCATTGGATCGTGGGTAGATGGTCTGCAATGGGAACACCCCTTTCAATCCCTTGGTAGGCCTTGTATCGTGATGGCTGGGCTGACCGGCACTAGGCTGGCCCATCCTCATCTTGCCTCACTCAAAGGGAATATAGACCTCTATGACAATGGAGACCTAATATTCCCAAATGGCATTCGGAATTGATGGCATCTGTAAGCAAAGACTTGAATGATGTGTGTGTGACTCTCCTCCCATCCATATATACCCTCTTGTATTCAAAAAAATAGCAATGATCTAGAATAATCTAGTGCCATGATGTGTACATCATGCAACACTTATTCCCATTACTATTGAATACCTTAGGGTATCCCTCGAGCTTGGGACCTTAGCTAGTTGGCCCTTGTTCCTCACACACATAGAATGATCCCTATGGACCAATGTCATGATCCCTCTTGATCAATGTCAGACACTCCCCCCCCCCCCCCCCTTCTTACCATCTGTTTGAAGATGATCACCACTGCTCATCTTTAATGACACTTTGAGTTTGTCAAATACAAACTTTCAGAGGTTTCCTATAAATCTGACATCCATATTTAAAAGTATGGATGTCAGTAACCCATGCAATATGAAGGCATGCTGGATAAACAACTCCACTACTTGTGGAGCTTCTACCATCTCTTATGTGGGTATGAAATGAGCCATCTTGCTTGATATGTCTACCACAACTAGGATAGTATCCCGATTCCCTTGGATCCACAGTAACCCAACTATGAAGCACTATAAAGGATTCAAACGACCTAGTGTCTTTACACTTTTTGCTTTGTTGACTTGACACATAAGCATTATTGAACATCAGTGTGGACATCTCTGGTTAATCAAGGCGACCAATTTTTTGGTCATATTTCCTTCATCACCTCATTTCCCTCATTCCACTTGTGAGAGAAAGTGAGACAAAGCTATTGTGCATTCTATTTTCGTGTTGTCGGGAGCTTTTGTTGCAGGTTTCAGCTATCCCATCATCTCCCGTAGCTTGTCCAGGTAGGATAGACCTCTGAATAGTCTCTAAGATGACATAGAGAAAGTTGGTATTTCTTGTTTTCATGCATGGCACAATAAACCGCACCACTAGAGCATTCCAAATGACTAGAAACATCAAACAAAATTGTGTTTTTTTGGTCTATCATGACATACCAAAACCATGATAGACACTGTCTATTGCAACAAACACCCATCTATTGTGACAGATCGAAATCCACGACAGATGATAGATGATAAAGGACGGACGATAGATACCATCTATTGGGACAAACACCCATCTATCATGACAGACACTATGTATCATGACAAACAAGACCCCATGAAAGATGATAGACATTGTCCATAACGACAGACACCCATCTATCACAACAGACACCCATCTATCATGATAGAAACCATCTATCATGACATACTAAGATATGTGATAGATGACAGACAGATAGATGACAGATGATAGACGACGGACGATAGACACCTTCTATCATGATAGACACCTGTCTATCATGATAGATGTCGTCTATCATGAGAGACACCCATCTATTGTGATAGATAGGATCCCACGATGGACAAATGCCATGACAGACGATAGACAACATCTATGATGACAGACACCCATCTATCGTGATACACAAGTCTATCACGACAGACACCCATCTAGCACGACATATAGCCATGTAGGATAGAGACCATCTATTGTGATAGGCACCCATCTATTGTGACAGACAGGTCTCTCACGATAGACACCATCTATCGTGATAGACAACCAATTTTGGCAAAAATTAAGGTGTTAATTTGTAAAAAATTAGGGCTAAAAATTGGCACTTTCAAGATTTAACACAATTACGAAAGCCTCAGATAAATACAAAAATATCCTGAGACATCTTGTTTGCCTCTTTGAACCCTGAGAACCCTGAATTGACATAAAGTTTTCATACAAAAATCCATTTTTTGAGCTCTAGAGTGCATTGGAAAGCTCGTTTTAAATCCCACATAGCTCATTGATTTCGAGATAGGGTAATTTGAAGTTGACCCTCAAGTGGGATTAGGAAACCTAGGGAGCTCTAGAAATTTTTATGCAATATAAAGGGAAAAAATGGGTCTTCAAACATGTCTGAATCAAATTGTCATTCAATTAAAGTAAAAAAAATTTGAGCTAAACTTATTTTACAGGTCCATTAAGACATCTTGGAGGGTGTCAAATCAAGATGCAAGTGTGTGCAAGCTTGGGAATGTGCATCTCGGGCATACAAGTGCAAACAAGGAGAAGTGAATTGAGGTTGGAAGATCTCTCAACCCCCACAATCAATCTTTAGCATAGGCTAAGAGCAAATAGTGGTTTTGATTGATAGGGGCATGATAGGAACACTCAATTGATAAGAGCCTTTAAATTCTCAAGTTTAAGAACAGGTTAATTGCAGTAAAGGGAAAACTTAAGGGCAAAGAATTTAATCTGATTGGACAAAGAACATCAAGTATGGAAAAACCAAGTTCTCCTAATGATGCATGTTTAAAAACAAGGAAATACATACTAAAGAAATTAAAAGGAACAAGTAATTGATATCAAAGAATGAGCAACCTGGTTGTACAAGGGTCATTGGGCTAATCAGTGAGGCATATGAACCTTAGATCAGGTAGACACCTAGGGAGAGACTGATGAAGTATTAGATCATATGAGGCCGGTTTCAACCATACAGCTAGGTCATGGGCCAAGCAGCTTAGTGATTATCCCTACACACTCAGTTACGAAATGAGTGATTCGAAAACATCCCTTAACATGGAACGATCAATAAGTAGTGCAAGCACAACCTATTTACAGACCCTAGAAGGTCCCTGTAAGATGTAGTTGGAGTATATGAGGACCAATCGATTAGGTGCATGCATCTATGAGGATAGTCTACACCGATTAGTTGTCCAACTCAAAAATCTTGATCAACCCTTTGGACTTGAACACCTAGTGTTCAAATCCAAGAGGGTTTGTATACTGATAAGCAAAGGAATCATGTATGTGGTTAGAAACTTACCAGACAAGATAGATGAGTTCAGAAATGTCATTTTTGATAATGAATAGGAGACCTAAAGCAATGAGACCTAGGATGAGAATCCAAGACTCCTCAAGCAAGTCCATCTTGATGAGAGTGATTACTCTAGAGTGGGTTCCCCGAGACAACAAAAACATAGAAATATTTGTGAATAGAGAAACGTAGGAAGCTTTTCGGAGATTCAAGACAGAATAACTTAGTGAAATAGGCGGAGTCACCATCTACGAGTTCAAAGATCTAGAGATACTAGGAAATGTGTTCTACTTCGATAACACATCAAGGAGAATGTTCTTGGTAACAGAGCATGGAAGGCATGCATACACTTGGAAGGGCAAATTGATTTTCCCTCCCCCAAGATCTAATGTTTCCCATGGCCATCAAGGAGCAGGATCATCCTAAGCTCATGAAATCCAGAGGGAAAGAACTAGAGATAGATCTGAAGTGAGCTTTGCAAACCTGTTAGGGAGAGAATGGTAAGGATTAGACGTAAAAAGACCAGATCAAGAGAGACACAGAAACTCGAGACATCAAAGAGGCATGGTTGAGTTTCCCTTGCCTAGGCCTAGAGAACACCCCAAAATCTTGAGGCCTACCCAACTAGTTAAATCCAGGAAGAATTACTTTGATGTCACTCGAGATCCTTATGATCATGTAGTAGAGTTTAGACAAGTTTTGAGAGCGGAAAAAGTCGAGGACCTATTCACTCAGTATAGTGCCTTTGGTATAACTCTCAAGAAAGATACCTTAAAGTGGTTTCAAGCACTACATCAAGGTCAATTCAGGAATATAGACCAGTTGCTAGAAGCATTCATTACTGAATTCTCCAAAGTGACATCATACACAATACTTCATTGCTTATACATAGCTTCAAACAAACCCCTCAGGAAATATTTTGACTTGCAGGAAGATAATTAAGAAAGTACTTAGAGAGATTCCATGTTCCAAAGTTACCCACACCAGCCAAACATGTGGCTTTATTCCTAGACGCTTTGTTAACTACCAAATTGAGATCTTATGTGTAGTTGAAGGACCCTAGATCCATAAAAGAGTGTGTATGTATGTGCATTGACATTGATGATAATCTAGGGGATGAATTAGAACTATTAAAAATCTATAAAGATTCAGATAGCTCTATTAGCCTCACTTCTAAGCCATCTACATCTTTTGAGGAACTTGTGGAGAAGGTAGGTCATAAGTTAGGTGTCTCTAGCAAGCAAACACCTAGATTTGACGCACGAAAATGATGTTATACCTATGGAGGAGACCATATGTCTAATGTGTGCCCAATCATGGCTCAACGAGAAGTGATCCCTAACAGCCAATACTGCGCCATAGAAAGGAGGTATACTAACCACACCGCATAAGATTTCCCATATAATAAGCAAGTGCTTAACCAAAACTATCCACAACCATATCCACAACAGGGGAGATACTAGAATCAATATCCACCATAGCACTATGTTAGGCCCCAACAACCGTATTAGCCACCCTATCAAGCTCAACAACGGCCTCAACCAGTGATAATTCAACAACATCCACCTCTAGCAAATGTGATCCTAGTGAATTATGAAGCTATCAAAGAAAATTTAACTAGAGACTTAGTGCCAACATCACCATTGACTTTAGACAGTGACCCAAATAATCATAGTTTTGACTCAGCTCACATGGATTGTCCATCAGCCTACTATACACACTCACCCGAGCATAACAAGATTTACCCTTACAAAAATCCGAGAGAAACTACTTGGAGCCAGAATATGCTAATGTCATGTATGCAAATCTCAACTCTAGGCCCCAACCTAGAGAGATAAGACCCCCAACACCTGGAGGACCATGCTACAAATGTCAGGGAGATCACTTCATTCATGATTGCCCTATACCTGCACCTATGCAAGCCCAATCACTGACAATTCAACGTTTTTGTGTAGATTGTGGGAAGGATCACCTTTTACGGGACTGTCCTAAGAATTAAAAAAATGTACCAAAGATAAATCCTATTAACATCATTGGGTTAGTAGTAGATTCTAATGGAAATGTGTCTTCCACTACCCTAGTGCAAGTAGTCATTAGAGCTCAAGCATTACAATAGAACCAAGGCTTAGGTCAGGACAAGAGTTTTGAGGTTAGTGAGGTTAACAGCCTAACTAAGAAATGGACAAGAGCTTGGAAGGAAAGCCATGAAAGAATAAAAGACAATGGTCAAAGAAAATGAGCAAACTTGAGGAAAGACTAAGAGAAAAAAAATCCAAGATAATCAAAATTTCTTCTCAAATGCACTCAAAAAATTCCCCCTCCCCATCCATCCCAAACCCTCCCATTCATTCACCACCACCTAGAATAGGATCAGTCCTAGTAGATCCCACTCTCAAGGACTTAGACATGATGTTAAAAGCATATCAAGCTAGAATCCAAGAAGGTCCAAATGTGACACAACCTGAAAACTATTATCCTAGGGCTGACATAGAAATTGAAAGGATAAAGCTTTGTGCAAAGATGATAGAATTGGATCAAACCATGTTTGAGGCCAGTCGTGTTTTCAACTACACAACCTCAGCCAAAACATAGTTACACTTTGATGGATTATTAGAAAGATTGGAAACGATGATAGATGAGTCTTGAAAGCAAGCTACATCACAAGTGAGTAACACCAGAAGTGAAATGATAAGTCTTCCTCCCAAGGATGCTTACGTTCCAAACTCCACTGAGTCAGGAATCTTCATTTCTGTGAATCAATACTCACAAGAATTTCTAAGAAAGATTCAGGAAGAGAAATGGGCAAAAGAAAGTGAAAATCCTCCTCTTATTGAAATTGTGCATGCGTTACATGATCAATTCTCACAAGATATTCCTTCTATTTATGGAGAACAGGTGGATGCCTAGTCTAGTGAACCGTTAGACTTTGAGTCTAACTTACTACAAGAATTGCAACATTTCACAGGTCGATGGGAAGCAAAGTCCACCTGGATGAGAGCACCCACTATCATGGTAAGGAATGAGGACTCAATTTTTCCAAGAAATGTAGAGTTAGTAAAGAACATTAAAGTGCAATGCAATCTCACTTTAGAGGAGCTACTCAAGGTTAAGCTAGAACTGTGGAAAAACATAGCAAATCAAGTGCCTAAGGTAGCGAAAACTCATTCCAAAGTAGGATCACATTGAACAGTTCCAGAAATACCTTTGGATAAGATAGGTGACATGACTGAAGGAGAATGAAACACCTATCTTCCTATCACTCATAAGGGTTACAAAACCAAGGCTATTTTTGACTTGGGTGCATGTGTTGCAATTGCTACCACTTCCCTATGGAAGCATTGGGGCAAACCAACACTCAAGTATGAATGGCCGATGATCACAAAGAGAGACCTTTAGGACTGCTAGAAGGGATAACTCTCACAACTTGTGGTGTAGAGTTTGTCACACTTTTTCCATATGTGACTTTAGTAAGAACCAAGCCTATGACATGATTTTGGGAAGACCATTCATGAGACAATTGCAATTAGTATAGGATTGGGGAACTTATTCCTTGTATTTGCAACACTTATGTGTTACAATATCAAAGACTACTCTCATAAAGATGTGCCCCCTATAAAGTGGAATCCCATCCATAGAACCACAGAAGATACAGACCCACTGCACTCCATAGGATCAGGATCCTCATGGATGCATGAAGACACTCACTTATGGATGTGAAAAGTTGCAATGGAAGAAGAGAATAGAGAAAGCAAGAGAGAGATAGGTGTGAAGGAAAATCATAGATCAATTTGAGACCCAAGCTATGCACCTGTAGTATTTCCTGACAAAGAGCTTGAACCTCATGGTTGGACGGATATCCTAGCCACTATGGATGTAGCTATCAATGAAGAACAATGGAAACCAAAATGTGATGAAGATGGCTATGACATTTCAATCTTCAGTATAGAACCAATCATGTGTGATTTGGTTATTGAAGAGTGACTTGGATTTAGAGTCAATTATTATGAATCCTTTTTGTGCATTAGAAGAGGAATATATGTACATAGTGGAAGTCAATCCTCAAGGACAAGCAAAGCTTACGAATGATGTGAGGTTAACTATATAGGTAAGCACCAAGAGTGAAGATGTAGTGGTGCCCAAGAAGAATGGCAAGTTACATGTTTGCATTAACTTGAAGAAGGTTAACACACCCACCATTAGAGATAGTTATCCGCTTCCTATCATTGAGCATCAATCGGAACATGTAGCAAGCAAGGAAGTCTACAGCTTCCTTGATGGATTTTCTAGCTACAATCAAGTGGCCATTGCCCCAGAAAACCAGCATAAGACGGATTTTTCCATAGAGTGGGGCATATTTGCTTTTCGGGTAATGACATTTGGTCTTATCAATGTGCTAGCTACCTTCCAAAGGCTGATGTGTCGTGCATTTAAAGAGTTATTGCATAAAAACTTGGAAGTCTATATTGGTGATCTATGTGCTCATTCCAACATTAGACAAACACATATACCTAAGCTAAGACAAATCTTTGACAAATGTAGAGAATATCAGGTCTCCTTGAACCCAAAAAAGTTTGTTCTTATGATCAGGCAAGCCAAGATTATAGGACATTTAGTGTCAAAGAATGGAATGTCCATGAATGAGGAGAAAGTTAGAGCAATTACAAAGCTAATTAGGCCAAATAATGTCAAGGAAGCATAAGCTTTCATGGGGCATTGTGGTTATTAATGATGTTTCATTCATGTATATGGGATCATTGCAAAGCCTTTATACTCCCTTTTAACTAACTTTGAGTGGATGGAAGAATCTGAAAACTCCTTTAGTGAGCTTAAGCTATGCTTATGTTCAACGCCAATCTTGACTACACGAGATTGGAACAAGCCATTTCATGTTCATGTGGATGCATCCAATTATGCTATTGGGTGTGTGCCAGCACAACCTACTAGTGAAGGTAATATGGGTCTTCCCATTGATTATGCCAATAGAAACTTGAATGTGATTGAAATAAATTATACCACTACCAAAAGAGAAGGATTAGGCATGGTGTATGCGATTAAAAAGTTTAGACATTATTTTCTTGTGAACAAGTTTAAATTTTTTACAAACCATCAAACACTATTATATCTAGTGAGAAACCGTCCAATACTGGTAGATTGGTAAGATGGTTCCTCTTACTAATGGAATATGACTTTGAAGTTGTGTTTAAGAAAGGTAGGACTCACCTTAGGGCAGATCACCTTTCTAGACTAACTTTAGGAGAGTCCCCTCAAGAAGTGTCAGATGAGCTTCCTAATGCTTACTTGTTCAATCTAGAAGTAGTGCTTGACTGGGCCAAGAACATAGTGCCTATTCTAACATTTGGATCCAAGCATCCCATATTGAGAGCAAAAGATAAAGAAGTAGTGAGTTCTCAAAAATACCACATATTGGTAGGCAATATGTACAAGCACACAAATCAAGGCATACTAGCTTGTTGTGTAGATGAAGATGAACATGCAAAGTGGTCCCAAATAGCACATGTAGGTGCACTACAACAACATCACTCTAAACACGGAACCCTATAGAATCTTCAAAGATTAGACATGTATTGGCCTACCATGGAAGTAGATGTCCATAGGATGTGCAAGGAATGCCAAATCTGTGCTATAAGACCACCAATAGAAGATGCCACTCTATATCAAGTGTCTTTAGTGCTAGATTGGAGAAAACCTATGGTAGACTTCTTGAGGATGAAAAAATTTTCTCAAGAAATGACATTGGCTGGAACAAAGAGCTTAGAGCAAGAAGCACTAGATTATTCAGATTGGATATAATTTATACAAGCGCTGAAGAGATGGATACCTCAGATTGTGTGTCCATGAGAGCGAATAATTTAAGGTCTTGGAAACTACTCCCCAAGGGGTGGTAGGAGGACATTTTGGACTAGACTGTGTGATCAAAACAGTTCTATTCATAGGTCTTAGGTGGCCAACTCTTCACATGGATGCACATAACTACGTGAAGATGTGTGATATTTGTCTCCAAACTCAGTACCCTATACGAAAGGATGAGATGCCACTAAAACCCATGATGGGAGGATGAGCATTATCTAAGTGAGGAATAGACTTTGTAGGTCCTATTAATCCCCTAGCTAAGAGTTCACATGCTAAATACATTATTGTTGCCACGGACTATCTAACCTAATGGGTAGAAGTAAAAGCCATGATGAAGAACAATGCTCAAACGATAACTAACTTCTTATTTGAGAATGTGTTCACCCAATATGAGTTACCAATAGAGTTAGTAAGTGATAAAGGCACACACTTCTTGAACTAATTGTTGGTGGTACATAGGAAGTCTGCCACCTATCACCCACAAGCTAACAGACAAGCCAAGATCACAAATAAGATCTTATGTAACGTATTGCCAAAATCAGTAAATAATAAATGATCTGATTGGGATAAACAGCTACATCATGCTATTTGGGATTATCGTGATGCCTATAAAATAGTACTCCAAGCCATACCTTTTCATATTGTATTTTGCCAGAATGCAGTATCGCCACTAGATTTTTTGATCCCTACGTTAAGATTAGGCCAAGAGCATCGATGGACCAGACATGAGCTCTCGTCTAAAATGTTTGATTTGGAAAGATTAGGTGAAATGAGATTAAGAGCACCTACAATAATATAGGTAGCCAAGAAAAGTCAAAAGGCATACTTTGATGCCCATGTGAAGGATAAAGGCTTGAAAGTACGAGATTTAGTGTTAGTGTACACCTTGAAGCAACATGCACGAAAGTTGGAGAATCATGTCTATGGAACCATGATTATTAATAGAATATCAACAAGTGGAGCGGTCCAATTAGCCACTCTAGAAGGCGACATCGTACCTAGTTGCATTAGTGGATGTAGAGTCAAATTATATCAAGAACCCCTCATAAAGGAAATGCTAATTCAACTCAACACTGCAAAGTCACATAAGGATGAGGGAAAATGAGTTCAAGAAGAATCATAGGTAGTAGCCTTAGAATGCATCCAATGAATGAAATTGAGGAGATAGGGTAGAGATCAACCTAGGTCAAATACTCATGATACTCTAAAATATCACATGGCCATATGCCAAGCATTAGGTGTAATTTCTCCTCCAATTATTGATTGACATCCTTTCCTGACCCTAGAAGTAGGACAAGGAAAGAGTGCGAGGATTGTAAGAGCCTTGATTGACTCAGGTGCCATTAGTGCAGTTAGACTTTCTTACTGTCAAGAATTGAAATTAAGTATCAATCATATAGAAGCATATCTCATAGGATTGGGAGGTGTGGAAACCCCTTGCATGGGCGAGATGGAGCTTCCCATCTACCTTCAAGATGTTTTGATGATAGTCAAAGTGGTAGTGTGTCAAGATGAGGATCTCATTGAACCTCTTGTCTTGGGTCAAGACTGGATCCATGATCATGCAGTCAACCTTAACCTAAGAACTGTACTTCTTCAGGTCTGTGTAAATTACAATTGGATCACAATTGAGTTAGAAAATAAAGCATTCAAGGAGCTAGGAAAGGCACCCACACTTGGTCCTTCCAGTAGCACAAATGAAGATAACGATGTTATTCTTTTCCAAAGTTCTATGGTGCAGAATAAAGCCACTTATGAAGGAGCCATAGAAGCCAACATGGAACTCCCTTCATTTCCAAAAACGGTCCCAAAAAAACAAGCAAGGCAACCAAAAGCAAATAAAATGGATAAGGAAGCTGCATGTTCCACAATGGAAGCGAAAAAAAGTACCTCATAGAGTGAAGCAGATATGGATGTGCAAGGGTGAACAACCCTTTTCTCAAGAGGAACAACCTCATGGATGCACCAAACAAACTACTCAATCAAAGTCTACAATGAAGGAGTAATACAGGAGTCAACCAAGGTGGACTATCTCCATCTATATACCTGAGCATTCAAGGATGACATATCCCAATGCTAGAAAAATCTGGGTGCCTAATACCTACTTACAAGCTCAGGTAGCTACACATAAGGGCATAAGCTTGGATCACCGCTCACAAACTTCATGACAAACATCTGCACTCAATACCTCCACACTTCAAATTACACCTGGGATTATCTAGAAATGGGTACCCAGAAAGTACCAAGTCCAAGAAGATCTCATCCAAAAACCTCTAGAAGTTGCCACTACCAAAAAGTTGTAATTCCATGCTGGAATTTTGGAGAGTTAAACCTTGCATCAAACCCCCTGAACCAATTTTTTAACATAACTCGCACCAGAGTAGATGCATTATGAGTACAGTGCACACCCAGAGTATGCATCTAGGGAAATCATTGATCTCCTGACCAACACTCATAGATGCAGAAAGGTCTCACTCACTAAATCACTAACCAATATGGTTGTCATGTTAGTATTGTAAAGGGGACAAGGTATCATCACGTTTTCGATACAATGCTAATATGATCTCCTCTTCTAGCAGATTCAAAGAAAAACACTATGATTAGCATCATGGCTGAAGTAGTAGGCACTAGTTCGCATGCAGGGACAAGTCAAATCGGCATTAATATGGAAAACCTGCCTATTGAAGTGCCATCGATCGAGCAACCTATAGAGTTACAATGCCTCCAACAAATGCCAATTCTCGATCCACCTATAGGACATACAGAGACGATTAGCGGTCATTCTCATTGGTTCAATGGGATGCTAAGGCAGTTAGGAGACACAACTTATATATGGGAGTCAAAGTGCAAGTTCGACAACATTTGGGGAAGGTTTCAATTTTTCTTTAGAGAGTTTGAGAAACTCCATAACACCCCTGAAATACAAGTAATCTAGCAACATGCAATGTAAGCCAAATATTTCAAGGCCCCCATACCAAAGCCAGACTTCAAACACTGTTATTGTCTGGTTTCTACCCTGCAGGCTGTTGGAGATAGATGTCTGCAGAAGCACGCGAATAGCACAAGGAAGAAGAAGAAGCTTGGAGCACAAACACACAATAGTGAATGTATTACTAGAGAATGTACAAAGATAATTAGCCCATTAGGGCAATAGGCGTATATACAAGCCAGGGGAAAAAAACCCCCTAAAGAGGGAAAAAAGTGCCTCGACGGTCCTAGTGTGTTCACACACATCACTACCTAAATATATCAACAAATCCCCCCTAGGAGTAATGCGGTGAACAAGGAGCTGGCACTCATGTATAAGGAAGTGCCAAGCTATGTGGAAATCACTCCACAAAAGGAAGTAAGCCCAAAGCTTTGCGGAAAGCTTCAAACTTCTCCCTAGGCAGAGCCTTCGTGAAAAGGTCTGCAATGTTCTCCTGTGTGGGCACATATGCCAAGCTGATCTCCCCAGCAGAGAACCTCTCCCTGACATAGTGATAATGCACCTCAATGTGCTTAGTGCGAGCATGGAACACAGGGTTCCTTGCAACTGCCAATGCGCTCTGACTGTCAGTGAAGATGGTGGTGGCAGAAGACTAGCCAACACCCAAATCAGCCATAAGGCGTCTGAGCCACACACACTCAACAGCCGCTGTGAAAGCTGCCCTATACTCAGCCTCACAACTGGAAGTGGCCACAGTAGGCTGCTTCTTGCTCAACCAAGATATACATGAGCTACCAAGCATGAAGCAAAAACCACTGGTGGACACACGAGTGTCATAGCAACCAGCCCAACCTGAGTCCAAAAAAGCATGCAAATCTGGCGGTAGTGATTCCCCCTTGGGATAAAACAACCCAAGTAGCCGAGTATCACTCAAGTAGCGAAAGATGCGCTTAACCGCCTTCCAATGCATGACTCATGGGCAATGCATAAACCTGCTCATCTGTGAGACAGCAAACTAAATATCTAGCCGAGTAATGCATAAGTAAATCAAGCATCCAACAACCTGCTGATAGAGAACAGCATCAAATGCATCTCCAGCATTATGAAGACTCAATCGTAAACCTGTCTCCATAGGAGTGGCAATAGGCTTACAGTCTTCAAGGCCAAAACGCTGCAATAATGTGTCAATATATTGCATTTGACACAAAGCCATTCCACCATCAACTTGCATAAACTGAACGCCCAAATAGTGATGCAAATGCCCCAAATCAGACATCTCAAATGAGGCATGCAAATGAGCCTTAAAATCAGCAATATGCTTCTCAATAGGACCAGTGAGCAGCATGTCATCAACATAGACAACAATGATCAGAAGCACATCATTAGCACGCTTAACATATAAGGTGCTTTCAGTTGGACTGTTCTCAAAACCATGTGCAATCAGATAGGCATGTATCTTCTCATACCAAGCACGTGGTGCTTGCTTTAAACCATATAACGCCTTCTTTAACCTGCACACCTGGTTTTCATGCCCTTTCTGCACAAAGCCACAGGGCAGAAAAACATACACTTCTTCATGCAAGTCACCATTCAGAAATGTTGTTTTAATGTCCAACTGATGTACATTCCAACCATGATGGGCTGCAAGTGCACAAATGCTCCGAACAGTAGTCATACGGCATGTAGGTGCAAAGGCCTCATCAAAATCAATGCCTCTTTCCTGTGCATAACCCTTTGCAACAAGCCTAGCCTTATACCTGTCAACTGTACCATCAGGTTTACGCTTGAGCTTGTATACCCACTTAGTGCCAATGGCCTTCTATCCAGGAGGCAACTCACATAAAGACCATGTACCATTCTTCATTATAGCATCATATTCAGATTGCATAGCAACCATCCAATTTTCTGAATTCTGTGCTTCATCAAAAGAAACAGGCTCATTCTCATCACAGAGGCTAGACGCAGCCATAGCATAGCAATCTGATGCAAAGGAGGCACTATGAGAGCCTAAACGAGTACGATATGACAAAGGTGCATCTAATTTGCTGTCACGCAAAGTCTGCACCAGCCATTTTGGCATAGTTTTTGCCTGCTCAATATCAGCTCTCTCATCAACAAGTGCATCATGTAAATCTGCATCAGAAATGGAATGATCTGCATCATCATATGAAACCTGCAAAGGCTGAGAAGTTGCCTCATTAGGACCAGCACTAGACTGTCCACCTGTAAAAAGAGGCATCAAAGTATCATACATGTCTTTAGAGCTAACAGATGTCTCCTTAGTACATGAAAGTAATGGCTCAATAGCATCTTCCACAAAGACAACATCACGGCTAACCAGAATGCGTTTAGACTGTGGATGATACAGACGATAGCCTTTACTTTCAAAACTGTACCCAACAAAAATACATTTTATTGCCTTATCATCCAATTTTTTGCGATGTTGTTCAGGCACTAGTGCATATGCCAAACAACAAAAAACCCGCAGATGAGCAACAGATGGCTTGCGATCATGCCAAGCCTCATATGGAGTGATAGACTGTAGCGCTTGAGTGGGACACCTGTTAAGTACATATGCTGCACACATGACAGCCTCAAGCCAGAAACTATGTGGTAAAGTCTGACTCTCGACCATACACCTCGCCATCTCCATGAGTGACTTGTTCTTCCGTTTAGCAACTCCATTCTGTTGAGGTGTATACGGCACTGTACACTGGTGTTTTATCCCACGTTCAGCCAAAAATGCATTAAAATTAGAAGACATATATTCCCCCCCTCGATCAGAACGGAGGGTGCCCATTTTACATGCTGACAGATTTTCAGCCAAAACCAAAAACTGTTTGAAGCACAAAAACACTTCGCACTTTGCCTTCAATGGATATACCCATGCATGCCTGGAAAAATCATCAATGAAAGTCACGAAGTAAAGATAGTTTCCAAAAGAAGGTGTCTGCATAGGACCACAGACATCACTATGTACAAGCTGTAATTTCTGCGTAGCCCGAACTGATCCATCTTTTGGAAAGGAGGAATGCTGCATTTTGCCCAAAATACAGCCTTCACATACATGTTTTCCAGGTGCCTCAAGCTTGGGAAAAGAAGACACCATATCAGATTTCTGTAGGCGTAGCAAACTAGCAAAATTCAGATGACCAAAGCGTGCATGCCAAAGCTTTGCATCTGAGATAGCCTGAGAATCATGAACTGCACATGCCGAATCATTCACAGATCTTTCATAGTCTATGAGCTTATACAGCCCACGACATAAAATGCCAGAAGCAATAATAACATCGCCATTTGACAGATCATGAACTGTACATCTGTCATCAACAAATTTCACAACCAAGACAATCTTGGCTAATGCAAAAACTGATAACAAATTCTTCTTCATCCCTGGCACAAATAAAGCATCTGACAAGGTGGAAGAACTACCATCAGCAGTAGTCAGAATGATCTTACCAACTCCCATAACAGGATAAGAGGAGTTGTTGGTGCATGTGACAGTATTCCCTGTAGGGGCAGGCTCGAGTGAAGAGAAGAAACTACGCTGCGAGGTAATATGTTTGGTCGCCCCACTATCAAAGTACCAAACATCTAAGTCCACTGCAGACATGCACTGCTCATGAGAAGATGGGTCAAAACTGCAAACAGTAGTAAACGCCCATTCTTCTTCCTGCACAAGATTTGCAGACTCTGTTTTTGGTGTAGAGGCCTCTGCAACAACCATTCAAGCCTCTTTCTTCTTTGCCTCTTTTGCAGCCAGTTTTGGATAGTTCTTGATGATATGATCATTCCCTTTATAGTACTTGCAAAACAATTTCTGCTTTTCTGATTTCTTCTCATCTTTATCCTGGTTCTTCGAATGTGCAGCATTTGCAGATTTCTGCTTACTAGTAGAAGAGCTCCATTTTCCTTGGCCCTTCTGACTAGCCAGGAAAGCTTGATCTGCAACACCCATAATGGACCTGTTCTGCCTGGACTGGGAGACTAACTCCTCAAATGATAAGGCATTCGGATTGCCTTTCATCATCAACCGAAGAGTAGAAGCAAAACTCTGATATGAATCAGGAAGACCATTAAGAACGGTCTACACAAGTGAGCTATCTGGTATAACCTCATCAGCAGAAATCAACTGTTCCTTCAAATCTTTGATCTTTGTTAGGAAATTGTCCATAGAATCACCTTCATTCATGTGCTCACTCTCCAACTGTTTTCGGAGGTAAGCAACACGAGCCTCATTCCTAGCTTGCTACAATGTGGTTAGTGTATCCCAAGCATCCCTAGCTGTTCTGCAAGAGCGAATATGAGGAATAATGGCACGTTTGACAGACAAGGCTATCAATGCATGTGCCTAGGCATCTCTGCTATCCCAAAAAATTTTCTCTACAGTAGGTGCAACAGACACAACAGCACGAACAAGAATCTGCAGAATATCATCTTCGACACCATCTTCATCAGCTCCAGCACCTGTATTTGCAGTACCTGTAGTTGCAGGTGTAATAGGACGTCTTTCAACACCCTGCAAAATGTTCCACAGTCCTTTTGCAACCAATACATGTCGCATCATATAAGCCCCAAATGGGTAGTTGGTACCATCCAACTTATCCTCAACAGCCAACATACGGAATACATCACTGCTTTCAGCCATGGCCGGTGACTAAAATACCTTGATGCAGAAAATTGACTGTATCTCAAAAAGTTGAACAGAAATGCCCAGACGAGTTCTGCTAGACCTGTAGCAGACTCCGAGACGCTTAAATTGGCGAATAGAAACTGGTATATACCTTTGGCACAAAAAGACAAAATAGCCTGCATAAGCGTTGCGATAGTGCGTTCGGAGGCCGAAACGAGCTCAGATCGCGATTTCGGCACCACACAGCAAAGCTGTTTTGATCTCGGAAACAGGCTGAGTATGCTCACCAAAATTCGTGCAATTCTGAGACTGCAAACGGAGGAGTGTCGACGGTGCCCTAGATGAAGTGACGACATGCTCTGATACCAATTGTTGGAGATAGATGTCTGCAGAAGCACGCGAACAACACAAGGAAGAAGAAGAAGCTTGGAGCACAAACACACAATAGTGAATGTATTACTAGAGAATGTACAAAGATAAGTAGCCCATTAGGGCAATAGGCGTATATACAAGCCGAGGGAAAAAAACATCCTAAAGAGGGAAAAAAGTGCCCCGGCGGTCCTAGTGTGTTCACACACATCACTACCTAAATATATCAACACAGGCTAGTCATGTGAAAGATCGACCCGATACCTAATTCCTTCTCTATCATGAAAAAATGAACTAAAGAATTTTGAACTCACCCTTGAATTGGTAAGAGATGCACTTAACATGCATGGTACACATATCCCATTACAAAAAGAAGCCTTGGTACTAGACAACATGAAGGACAGGAAAATATTCAAGCTCAAGGATATGGCAACACTCACATTTATGAGGTGGATCTCCTCAGATTGGTACTTACCATTGTGCTAGAGTGACAGTTCTCCATGCAAGAAAGCAATTTTCACTAAGTCCTCCATTGCAATGAATCCAAACAACATTCGCAAGGTAGTCATCTTGACCACTAAAGAGAACATTTCCTCAAAATCAACATGATGTTGTTGCTTGAAACCCTTTGCAACAACTCATGCTTTATACTTTGAAGAAGCACTATCTGATGTGATTTTTAATTTATATACCCATTTAAATGATAAATCTTTCTTGCCCTTTGGCAAAGGTACTAAATCCCAAGTACCATTCTTCTGAATAGAATCCAACTCACTCTTCATGGCATGCTACCACTTGACATGAGCCTCTGTCAGTATTTCGTGGAGCCATTTTGGAGTACTTTCATTCATAGTTATCTTAACACAGGTTCAAGAAGATCAAGAAGACTGCCCTTTGTACTTCTTGGACAATGAATGTTCACTTTATGGGGCTTTGTTTTCAGCCACACTAGTAAATCTATAGGTTTCTTGAAAGGTTTTAGTTGTGGTGGGACTAGCCACCACAAGTTTTTGCAAGTTTTTGAGCCTAAAGAATAGAGTTGATGGACACTTGTAGGTGTTGTTGGCTAGTGTTTGGGCTATGAGTTCAGACTTTTAATGCCATTTTATTGCATATATTGAGCACATTACACACTATTTATGCCTCTGTGGATACCGCTTATGTACATCCATGTGGTCTTTGATATAGTGGTTACATTTTTGCATAAAGCCTTTTACATCATTTGATAAAGAGAGTGGTGGTGAGGTTTTCTTAACTAGGAGATACATAGACGTTGGGGTCTCTTTGGTGATGCAAGTGGAAGACTTACCTAGCCTTGCCATAGGAGATGTATGATAGTTGTTCATAGGTGCTCGATAGCCTAGTTGGCTTCTTTCGGGTAACTAATTATATGCAATTGAGTCAGTGATTCACTATGCAGGTTAACATGTCAATACTTGTAGTCTTATGAGATTTTGAAACTGTTCATATGCTCATTTTGCAGAGGATATTTTGGCAAAAGTTTTCCAAATGTTTTTGTTTCGTCAATTGTACACTGGTCAATTTACTCCTTGATACACTTATTGGTGTGAACACATTGATTCTCACATAATACTTTTGGTTTGTCATTATTGTTCATTATTTCATTTTCTTGGGAAGATTGCTGAATTTTTCCCCAAAATCTGACACTTGATCATCCTTCTTTTAGCCTTAGTGGTGTTTGGACTCTTCTACCTCCATTAATATTCTATTCAGTTCTCTATCATCATGGCGTCAGAGGTCATAGGCACATCTAGTGGATTAGGTTCTAGTGCTAGTGTTCCAAGGAGGAGCTTAAACTTAGAGGGAAAAGACCATTTTGAGATTTGAAAATTTGATGGCACAAACTTTGCTCTATGGAAGAATCAGATTAAAGATGTGTTGATTAAGAGGAGACAATGGAAGCTAGTAAATGGAATCTCAAAGAAGCCTATTGACATGGATGAAGATGATTGGGATGAGTTACGTGAAATGGTCAGGTCTACAATTCGATTGCACCTAGCAAATAATGTTTACTTTATATTATTAGACTCTGAAAGCGTCGAGCAGCTTTGGAAGAAGTTATCCACTACATATGAAAATGAAATAGCATTTTCAGTTCCTTTGATTGCCAAAGCTAGACTTCATGTACACTTTGTTGATGATAAGTGTATGGTTCATGATTTCAGCAATGGTGATGTTATCGTGATGTCCAGTACATTATGTAAGGGCTTGTATCACATGGATGCATACAAGAGGGCTATTTCGAATTGCCATGGTTGCTCATACTTCTTCCATGGCTGAAATGGAGCTTTGGCATGCTTGTTTTTTTTCATTTAATCTTCAATAGTTTGCTTAACTTGCAAGAAAAGGACATGGTTATTGTCTTGCTTACACTTGAGTCCATTAAAAAAGCATGCATTCTTGGAAAAATGCATCGTGCTTCTTTTCCAAAAGATAATCATACACACACTAGAAGAAAATTGCAGCTTGTTCATAGTGATGTATGTGGTCCCGTCAAGACTCCATCTTTTGGGAGGCATGTATATTTTGTTACCTTCATTGATGATGCTACTCTCCATACATGGTTGTATCCTATGAAAGCAAAGAATGAGGTATTTTCTTGCTTCAAAGCATATTTAGCTATGGCTGAAAATTTTTCTTCACAAAAACTTTTGACTCTATGCACGGATCGTGGTGGTGAATACATGTCACATGAATTTAATGATTTTCTTCGTGAAAGAGGTATTTCACACCAATGTACGGTGCCATATACACCTTAGCAAAATGGTGTTGTCGAGCATAAAAATAGAACTCTACTTGAAATGGCATGATGTATGGTTAAAGGAAAGCATCTTCCTGATACGTTTTGGATGGAAGTAGTCATGTGCGCAAACTATGTGTTGAATTGCTACCCTACAAAAGTATTGAGATTCATCACTCCTTATGAGGCTTGGAATCGTCATAAGTGTGTGTTTGGTTGTTTGGCATATGCTCTTGTGCCATCATAGAAACATCACAAACTTGATGACAAGGCAAAGAAAACTATATTTGTTGGTTATAGTGCTAAAAGTAAGGGATATCATTTGTACCATCCATTGACGAACACAATTATTGTGAGTCGAGATGTGGTATTTTCTAAAAATTCAATTTTCTCTCTACGTGAATGCAAAAAACAACCAACAGTTAGCTCACAAGATGTATTCGATACACTCATGCCTTTGTTCCAAAATGGTGCACTTGACTATGGCCATGTAGACCAGTCAACTGAGGCTCAAAGGGCTGAAAAAGTCCAATAAAAAAGAGCTGAAAATGCAGAGAATTCCCAGCCAAACATGGCTGAAAATTTTCAGCCAAAAAATATCAAAACTGCTCGAAATTTCCAGTCATATATGACTGAACATTTGCGACAAAATATGGCTGAAAATGAGCATGAAATTCAGCCCATGCATGATATAAATGTTGATGATGTATTACATAATGAACGCATCTCTATCAAGATTGCACAAAGTATGCCAAAGTGACTGAAACAAACTTTCCAGGATAGCAAATTGAGTGCACGTTTACGTTGTAGAACAAGATCAAGCTCTCGCCATGCATCAAGTAGTTTTGTGGATTATTATCTTATTGCTACAACATGTAATGAAGAGCCACTTACTTTTGAAGATGCATGTGATGATCCACAGTAGATGAGTGCTATGCAATCAGAAATGGATTCCATACATAGGAATGGTACTTGGGAATTGTGTGAATTTCCAAAGGAAAAGAATGCCACTGGTACAAAGTGGGTTTCCAAAATTAAGAGAAAGTATGATGGTAGAATTGATTGCTACAAAGCTAGATTGGTTGCCAAAGGATATGCACAACAATATGGCATTGACTATGAGGAAAAGTTTGCACCTACTACACACATGACTACCATTTGTACCGTTGTTGCACTAGTTGCCCAGCGAGGTTGGAGAGTGCATCAGTTGGACATAAGAATAGCCTTCTTGAATGGTGATTTGCAAGAAGAGGTCTATGTGAAGCAACCTCCTGGATTTTCTATGGAAGGGAAAGAGCATATGGTTTGTCGCTTGCATAAAGCCTTATATGGTCTCAACCAAGCTCCCGTGCATGGTATGACAAAATCCATAAGCACTTGATTGCTCTTGGCTTCACATGTAGTCTGATTGAAAGGACACTCTATGTATGCAAAATGGGGCTCATCTTATAGTGCTTGTTCTTTATGTGGATGACATACTCTTGACTGGGTCACGCCATGCAAAACTTGATATTGTTATGGCTAATTTGCAGCATACTTTTGATGTCACTTATCTTGGTCTTTTGAGCTACTATCTTGGCATCCAATTTGTATCTATTGAGGGGGGAATTGTTATGCATCAAGCAAAGTATGTTGAAAAACTACTTCAATGTTTTGACTTTGAGGATTGCAAACCAGTTTCCACACCAGTTGAGACAAGATTTAGATTCTCAGTTGAGGATTCCAGTGATGGATTTGACACTTCTCTTTATCAACAAGTTGTGGGATGTCTTATATATGCATGCAACACAAGGTCGGATATACAGTATGTAGTTTCCTAGTTGAGTCGATTCATGCATAGCCCTTGCCATAAGCATTGGCAAGCGCTAAAATGTGTGTTTAGATATCTCAGAGGAACTTTGAGCTTAGGTCTCTTTTATGGCAGAGATGTTCAGCCATGCTTGCATGCTTTTACAGATACTGACTGAGCTGGTTGTTATGAAACTCGCATGTCCACTAGTGCTAATTGCTTTTTCCTTGGAGACTCATGCATATCTTGGTTGAGTAAGAAGCAACCTACAGTGGCATCATCGAGTTGTGAAGCTGAGTACAGGGTAGTTTTCATAGCTATAGTGGAGTGTATATGGCTGAGATGCCTATTGATGGATTTTTGCATGGAGATTGATGCTGCTATGCATATTCTCACTGATAGTTAGAGTGCTTTGGTTGTTGCACAAAACCCAGTGTTTCATGCATGGACCAAACATATTGAGGTGCATTGTCACTATGTGAGAGAGCACCATCATGTAGGAGATATTGATTTGGTATATGTTCCTACACAAGATAATGTGGGAGACATATTCACCAAAGCTCTTTCATGGGAAATGTTTGAAGCTTTTCGCAATGCTTTAGGCTTATTACCTTGTGGGGGCTGAACTGTCACTCCCTCTAAGTTCACATCATTCGCTCCAGGGGGGTTATTTACACTTATGTGTTCCTCAAGTAGCTTTGATGTGAACCTTTTCCCTATACATGGGCACTTTTTACTCTAGTGCTAGCTAGACCCTTAACCCACCCACCACCCAGAGTAGGATCCGTCCTAGCCGATCCCACTCCCGAGGACCTAAACATGATGCTTAGAGCATATCAGGCCAGAATCCAAGAAGGGCCAAACGTAACTGATCATGAAAAGTGTTACCCTAGAGCAGAACTAGAGCTAGAACGAACCAAAATTTGTGCTAAGATGGTGGAATTGGCTCAGACTATGTTTGAAGCCAGTCGCCTCTTTAACATCTCTAGTTCCGCTAAGACGCAGTTACACTTTGATGGACTACTAGAACGAATAGAGAGGCTAATTGCACAATCAGAAAAGGAACCCGCCTCTCAAAATAAGGGCAAGGCAAGTGAGAACGTGAGCCTACCTCCCCAGGAAGCCTACGTGCCTAACTCTACGGAGCCAAACACATCATCTTCTATGAATCGGTTCACACTAGAATTCCTACGAGAGATTCAAGAAGACGAATGGGCTAAAGAAAGTGAAGTCCCTCCTCCCATTTTACTTGTGGATGATGCACACGAGCAATTCCCACAGGACATCCCATCCATTTATGAGGAGCATGAGAGCATCCACTCTCAAGAGAGATTAGACTTTGAGTCTAATTCTCTACAAGAATTACCACATTTCACAGGCCCATGGGAAACCAAGTCTACTTGTCTGAGAGCGCCCACAGTCATGATAAGAAATGAAGATTCTATCATACCTAGGAATACAGAGGTAGTAAAGAACACTAAAGTGCAGTGCAATCTCACTTTAGAAGAGCTACTCAAAGTTAAACCAAAAGTGTGGAAACATGTAGCCAAACAAGTGCCAAACATAGCAAAATCGCGCTCCCAAGTAGGATCTCATAGAATAGTGCCTGAAATACCACTGGATAAGATAGGAGACATGAGTGAAGGAGAAGAAGGAAATACCTATCTCCTAGTTACTCATCAGGGTTACACAACCAAGGCGATTTTGGACTCAGGTGCAGGAGTTGCAATTGCTACAACTTCCCTATGGAAGCGATGGGGCAAGCCAGCACTCTGACCAACGAGAATGAAATTGCAGATGGCTGATGGTCATATTGAAAGGCCCTTAGGATTGCTAGAAGGAATAACTCTCACTACATGTGGGGTTGAGTTTGAGCATAGTTTTGCTATATGCGACTTTAGCAAAAACCAAGCCTACGAGATGATTTTGGGAAGGCCATTTATGCGGCAATTGCAAGTAGTCCAGGATTTAGGAACCAATTCCTTGTATTTGCAACATCTAGGTGTTACAACCAAAGTCAATCTTAAGGATTACTCTCATAGAGACGTACCGCCTATTCAATGGAATCCCATCCATAGAGCCAAAGATGAGACTGAGTCTGTGCATTCCATAGGATCCGGATCCTCGTGGATGCATGAAGACACCCACTTATGGATGTGTAAGGTAGCAGTAGAAGAAGAGAAGAGAGAGAAAGCCAGAGAGGTAGGTGCAAAAGAAAACCATAGATCAATTCAAGACCCAGCCTATGCACCTGTAGTCTTTCCTGATGAGGAATTTGAACCCCATGGCTGGGCAGAAATCCTAGCAACAATGGATGTAGCCATCCATGAAGAGCAGTGGACACCTCACTGTGATGAGGATGGCTATGACATTTCAGTCTTTTCAATAGAGCCAATCATGGGAGATGCAGTTTTAGAAGAATGTGAACCTAGCCCTGATTCATTTGAGGATGCGAGTGACTCCGATCTAGAGTCAATCATTATGGACCCACCTTTTGCATCAGATGAAGAATACTTCTATGAAGTAGAATTTCAACCGCAGAGGCACGGAGAGCTTACAAATGAGGTGAGGTTAGCCACACAAGTAGCTACTAAGAGCGGAGGAAAGAAAAAAAAGAAGAAGGAAGTCACTCCGGAGGCAGAAGAATCCTTGTTTGAGGTCCCTGAAAATTTTAAAAAATATGAGATAGACGATAGGAGAGTCATGATAAGAATGCCTAAACGTGAGGCACAAGAAGGAGAAGCCTATGATAGCAAGGAAACTACCAAGAAAATAGTTGTAGCCATCGAGGAAGGAGAAGAAAGATGCACGTACATAGGTCATGACCTGACAGAAGAGGAAGAACAAGAGCTAATAGCCTTGCTAAGAGAATACCGAGATGTATTTGCTTGGAGTTATAAGGACTTGAAAGGGGTAGACCCTGATATATGTTCACATACAATCCCCATGACCTCAGATGCCAAACCCTCGAAGCAGAAGCCCTACACATACAACGATAACTATGCTGCTAAGATCAAAGAGGAGATAGATAGACTGGTTGAAGCCGGATTTATCTATGAAATTGAGCACACTGAGTGGGTATCCCCCATTGTAGTGGTGCCCAAGAAAAATGGAAAACTGCGTGTGTGTATTAACCTTAAAAAAGTTAATGCCGCCACGATTAGAGACAGTTATCCTCTTCCTATCACTGAGCACCTATTAGAAAGGGTAGCAGGCAAGGAAGTGTACAACTTCCTAGATGGGTTTTCGGGCTACAATCAAGTAGCCATTGCTCGAGAGGATCAACATAAAACGGCTTTTTCCACGGAGTGGGGCATATTTGCCTTTCGGGTAATGCCATTCGGGCTTACTAATGCACCTGCTACCTTTCAAAGATTGATGTGTCACGTGTTTAAAGAGTTCTTGAGGAAGAATTTGGAAGTCTATGTTGATGATCTGTGTGCTCATTCCAACATTAGACAGACCCATATACCTGAACTCAGACAAATCTTTGATAAATGCAGAGAATATCAAGTCTGCTTGAACCCAGAAAAGTGTGTTTTCATGGTCAGGCAAGGCAAAATTCTAGGACACATAGTGTCTAAGAACGGCATATCCACTGATGAAGAGAAAGTGAGAGCCATCGCAGAACTACCTAGGCCAAAGAACGTCAAGGAAGTACAGGCTTTCATGGGGCATTGTGGTTACTACCGCCGGTTTATACACATGTACACCATCATAGCAAAGCCTCTGTATGGACTTTTGACTAACTTTGAGTGGACTGACGAATGTGAGAATTCCTTCAATGAGCTTAAACGAAGATTGTGTTCAGCACCAATCTTGACCACACCGGATTGGAATAAGCCATTCCATGTCCACGTGGATGCATCCAATTATGCTATTGGGTGTGTACTCGCGCAACCTACCGGTGAAGGTAATATGGATCTTCCAATTGCCTATGCTAGTAGACAGTTGAATGCAACTGAACGAAATTATACCACTACGGAGAGAGAAGGACTAGGCATGGTATATGCAGTTAAAAAGTTTAGACATTATTTGCTCGCAAATAAGTTCAAATTTTTCACTGATCACCAAGCTCTACTGTACCTGGTAAACAAGCCATGTAATACGGGCAGATTAGTAAGATGGTTTCTCTTACTAATGGAGTATGACTTTGAGGTAGTAGTGAGGAAAGGCAGAACTCATCTGAGAGTAGATCATCTCTCAAGGCTCACATCAGGAGAAGCCCCACAAGGAGTGTCAGATGACTTACCTGATGCTTACTTGTTTAACTTGGAAGTTGTACCGCAGTGGGCTAAGCCATTAGTGCCAGTATTAACCTACGGGCCTAACCACTCAGTAATGGCCACACAAGATAGAGAGGTAGTAAAAGCCCAAAAGTATCACATCATGGCAGGAAGTATGTACAAGCACACGGATCAAGGGATCTTGGCTTGTTGTGTGGAAGAGGACGAGCACGCGAAGTGGTTGCAATTAGCACATGTAGGTGCATTAGAGCAACACTACTCAAAACAACAAACCCTACAAACATTGAGGAGACTTGGAGTGTACTGGCCAACTATGGAAGCAGACGTCCATAGAATGTGCAAGGAATGCCCAAATTGTTGCACTAAGCCACCAGTGGAACATGCCACCCTTTATCGCGTGTCTCTAGTGCCAGATTGGAGCACGCCACTAGTGGCGTTTCTGAGGACGAAAACATTCCCTCAAGATATGACCCTGACGAGACAAAGAAGTCTAGAACAAGAGGCCCTAGATTACTCACTCATTGGTGATAATCTATACAAGCGCGGAAAAGATGGTTACCTGAGACTATGTGTTCATGAGAGTGAATATCTAAAGATCTTGGAAACTGCTCACCAGGGTGTAGCAGGAGGACACTTTGGTCCAGATACGGTGATCAAAGCAATTCTATTTGCAGGATTTTGGTGGCCCACCCTTCACATGGATGCACATACCTATGTGAAGAGGTGTGAGATTTGTCAGCGAACCCAGTATCCTATACGCAAAGATGAGATGCCACTGAAGCCTATGATGGGCGGACGTGCATTCTCTAAGTGGGGAATAGACTTTGTAGGTCCTATTAATCCCCCAGCTAAGGGCTCACATGCGGAATATATCATCGTGGCCACAGACTATCTAACCAAGTGGGTAGAAGTGAAATCTACTACAAAAAATGATGCTCAAACAACAGCAAAGTTCTTATTTGAAAATGTGTTCACAAGGTACGTATTGCCAATAGAGTTGGTGAGTGATAGAGGCACACACTTCTTGAATGAAGTCATAGAAAACCTTCTCCAAGAATTCTTGGTAGTACATAAGAAGTCTGCCCCCTATCACCCTCAAGCTAATGGCCAGGCTGAGAGTACAAATAAGATCTTATGCAATGTACTGACAAAATTAGTGAACAATAAACGCTTTGATTGGGACAAACAGCTACACCATGCTGTTTGGGCATACCGAGTGGCCTATAAAACGGTACTCCAAGCCACACCCTTTCAGATGGTGTTCGGTCAGAATGCGATGCTACCCTTGGACTGTTTGATACCTACATTGAAGGTAGCACAAGAGCATGGCTGGACAAGCCATGAACTCTCCTCTCGAATTTTTGATCTTGAACGTCTAGGCGAAACATGATTGAGAGCTGCAGCAGGAATCTATGCAGCGAAGAAGAGGCAAAAGGCATATTTTGATACACATGTGAAGGATAAAGGCTTGAAAGCAGGAGACCTAGTCCTAGTCTACACATTGAAGCAGCATGCACGAAAATTAGAGAAAAGAGGCTATGGACCTATGATCATAAATAGAATTTCAACTAGTGGGGCAGTACAACTAGCCACTTTGGAAGGCGATATTCTCCCTAGCTACATAAGCGGATGTAGAGTCAAGTTATACCAAGAACCCTTGAGTGAAGAGATGTTAAATCGGCTCAACACGGCCAAGAAACGTAAAGAGGAGGAAAAACGAATTCGAGAAGAAGCACAAGCAGAGGCCTTAGAGCGCATCCGACGAATGAAATTGAGGAGGCAAGGGAGAGATCAGCCTATGATTGAAACTCAAGAGTCTCGAGGCTATCACATGGCCATGTGCGAGGCTTCAGGTGAACGTACCCATAAGATAGTGGATCGGCGACCTTTTGTAACCCTAGAAATAGGACAAAGATACAACACAACAAGCGTGAGAGCTTTAATTGATTCAGGAGCAGCCACTAGTGCAGTTCGGTGTTCTTATTGCCAGCAGCTGCAATTGGAGGTAAAACCCCTAGAGGCATATCTGATAGGATTAGGAGGTGTTGAAACCCCTTGCATGGGAGAGGTGGATCTACCCCTCTACATTCAGGAGGTACTAATGACAGTAAGAGTGCTAGTATGTGAAGACGAGGATCTTACTAAGCCTCTTGTCTTAGGCCAAGACTGGATCTATGATCATGCAGTCAACCTCAACCTAAGAAGTGGACTTCTTCAGGCTTGGGTAGGCCAAAGCCGTCTTACGATTGAATTAGAAAATCAAGCACTCAAACCAATAGAACAGGCACCAACTCCTGGTCCCTCCAAGAATCCACATAAAGATAATGATGCTCTTCTTGTCCAAACTTCTATGGTGCAGAGGATTGTCAATCTTACCAAAGGTACAGGAGTCAATGAGGAGTTCGCAGCGGGGTCAAAGGAGATTCTAAACATGAAGACCAAACACTATACAACACGAAGGAGGCCATTGATCAAGAAGCAGGAGTGCCAACTAGTGCAACACGGAGTACCTTGTGGCGCGAAGCAGATCTGGATACGCAAGGATGGAAAACCCACAACTCTAATAGCAGACTCTTGAGGAGGCCACAAACAAGCCACACCATCACGGACACAAGTGAAGGAGTCCCCTAGACAACCTCCTAGGCACACCACGTCTATTTGGGTCCCTAAGCGGTCAATGAAGGCTAGCCCCAATGCTAGACACATATGGGTGCCCAAGGCCTATTTACGAGCCCAAATAGCTCCAACTCTAGTTATTGGCATAATTCAACACTCACACGTCCTCTCGACTAACAACGCAGGAACTCTACCTAAAGACCACCCTAACCCACACTCAACCAAATCGAGAAATGTCTGGAAATGGGTGCCCAAAAGGCCCCAACTCCATCACACTCTAGTTCATAAATCTCTACCTGTCTTTAGCTCTAAGAGCTATGAACCCTCTAGCAAAGTTTGGAGACTTAAACCATGTATCAAACCCCCAGACCCTATTTTTGTAAATCCATCCTCTCTGACATAGGTGCATTCTGAGTCCATTGCATAACCAAAGTAGACATCTAGGATGATACTGACCTCTAATCACCACCCACATCTATCACAAGCACTTCACCTCTGACCACTAACCTTCAGGATTGTCATGTTAGTATTGTGAAGGGAACACCATTACATCCTGTTTCCTATGCAACACTAATGTGCCTTTCTTCTTCTAGCAGATAAGCACCCGATTCCCATGGCAACAGCAACAGGCACGAGTTCTCATGCAGGCACCAGCACTCAAATCAATTGGGATACCATGCCTGTGGAGGTTCCACTGACAGCTAGGCCGGAGGAGCTTTTGAACGTAAGAAGAATTCCCATTCCGGATCCACCAAGTGGCCTAACAGAAAGAGTAAAGGGGCATTCTCATTGGTTCAATAAGATGCCAGGGGATTTGGGAGACGCAGATCATATCTAGGAATCCAAGATGGAATGTGGAGGAGTGTGGTGGACCTTTCAGTTTTCTCACGAGAATTTGAAGCATTGCAAAATGCAGCTCCTCTTCAGGATATTTGGCAGAAAGCAGGATTGCAAGATTACTTTAGTGCAGCCTTGCCTAGACCGGATTTTCTTAGGTGCTACTACTTGATAGCCACACTGAAGCCGACAGGGGATAAAGATCATTCAAGCACATTCTGGGTGCCCTCCCTATCAAACCAGGAGGAAATGAAGAAGTTTGAGTTGAATGTTACCTTAATCAGGGAAGCTCTTCAGATGTATGGCACCCACATTCCCTCTGATAGAGATCCCTTGATACCAGAGTCAATGAAGAGCAACAGAATCAAGAAGTTGAAAGAAATGTGTGCCCTCACCCCTAACATTGCCATACCCCTGTGAATGTGCCTTCAACACTTCGCATTTCCAGCTCAAGTCCGTTTTACCCAACCTCACAAGAAAATATGGTATGGATTATATCTAGCAGAGACAGGAAGCTTGCCAATTAAGATGCCTGTATGGATTCTAGACCAATTGTATGAAGCAGGCAAGCGGGGTGTGAGGAAGCATACGTTACATGGCTGTTGTGCGATCACCAGAATTATTTATAGATGTCTTGCATATGACGTGCCAATAGCCAGGGCCCTTAAATACTCACAACTGGAGTTTTTCAAGGGGCGGAAGTCAGGGAATCAACCGGCGAAACGAATGTGTGGATCACTCTCCCAGGTCATGATCCCTCACGAGGCCACAGCCGAAGCTCCCCCTAGAGAAGAAGCCCACGTGGCACCTTTCACGGTACATCTCCAAGGAACTCAATCAGGGGGTGTGGTACAGCCCACTCCATCCGCCCCTCCACTACCTACCGATGCCGAGATTGCATCTATGGCCACCTTAACTGAGGATCCCAATTTTGATTTTGAAAGATTCCTGCAGACGGCCCACTTATCTGATAGTGAAGGTTTTTCTGACAATGCCGATCCGGGATCATCATTCCAAGGAGAACAGCCACAGGGCGAGACAAGCAGGGTACATTGGGAAGAAGAGGCACAACATCCTCATGGTCCAAGCACACAAAATCAGGAAGAAGAACGGGGGAATGAACCAGAGGAGAGTGAAGAGGAGGCCCCTGCCTACACGGCACAACTCAAACGACTATACAAGACAATCAAAGCAGGTACAGAGAAGACATAAGATGACAGAAGAGGCGAATAGAGCTCTAGTGAACCAAATGCTTCAAGCCGAGAATGTCAACTCACATTTTGTTGAATCATTGAATCTATTGGCGGAGACATGTGGGATCGGGGAAGCATTGAGGACAATGGTCTATCAGGAGAACCCTACCTATGATCAACGAAGGATTGATACACGACCACGACGAGGAAAAATGATTCAAATGGAAGTCTCTACTGCCTTGCCTACCACAATTTCAGAGGATGTTCACATGACGAGCCCAAGTCCCACTGACGAACAAGATGTAATTACACAGGTACCATCTCCACCGTCACCTTCCATTCAACCCTCAGAACCCTTCTCCACTAGTCTTTCTGAACAACCGATATCCACCCATCATGAAACCATTGTACACACCTCTGTTTTTACATCCTTCCCTTTACCCACATCCATCGCTTCCACCCAAATTTTTGAAGCTCACACCGATCATCCTGCCACCGATCAAACCATAATAGGTCACCCTTCCTATCTCCCCGCCCTTGGACAACCACTTGCCACTAGCCAGACCTTATCCCATCCTTTTCCATTCACCCACACCCAAACCCTATCCACCACTTCCCTAGTAACTGCCTCATACTCAACCCGAGTCACACAACCGTCATTCTGGACAAACCTTGTAAATATACTCCAACAGGTCGAGAACTATAATAAAAAGTCCCTTTCCCAACCCCACTCCCCCACATTCACTGCCACCACTAACACACCACCTACCGTTCCCGTATTCACAATTCACACTCCACACACTCTCACATCCGATCCCATGGATATTTCACCATCCGCAGGAGCACCCACCACCACGTCTGTTCCACCATCAGCACATCTCACTTCACTCATAGGCACATCATCCACTTTTCCCTTTCCCACCTCTCGACCCTTTGCATGTTCCACCTCTACCCCTGCATCCACATCATTTAGTAATGCACTAGACACCATGGTTGAAGCGGCCACTCAGCTTAAGCAAGAGTATAAGCTATTAGAAGAAAATAACACAGAGCTGTGCAATCTCTCAGCTCAACTCCAAGCACGAGTCGATGCCTTGGAACTAGGTAATACAGCACTACAACACCAGGTGACTGCCCTCCAACACTCGAAGACAGAACTCGAAGCTAAGTATGCAGAGACAAGCAAAGCTATGGAGGAACAACTCAGAGAACAAATGGGCCGCAATGCGAGACTTCAACGCAACATGGCCCTACTACGTCGCCATCTAGCAGCGGCTCAAGAAGAGAATCGAAGGCTACAGCAACAAAACTAGGAGAACCTAGAAGCGGCCATGGACAACACCCCGGGAGCACCTATAGACCCTACAAAATTCCAGGCTGTCCCCTCAGAGCATATTCAACAGGTTTTAGAAGGTTATGCGACCCTCTTGGAAGCCCATGATCAGTTGGCAGACCAGATAAAGGAACTACAAGGATCCAAAGTACCGACAACACACCCACCCACACCTAAAGAGACGGTCGATGCCGCTACTTCGCCAGAACCTGAACCTTCAACCAACAGTGAGGTACTTGAGCTATGACAAGAGGTTGCAGAACTAAAAATCAAGTTGTTACAGTATGAACGACCTCCCTCTCCACCTGATCAAACCATAGAAGAAGAAACAGTAGTCATTTCAATGGAGGAGACATTTGAAGACAATTATGAGCCTCAACCCCTTCGAGGAGGCAGAATTACGGAGGAAGGCCAAGACACATATGAGGAGCCCCCATCGGCATGGATGAAGCAGGTAGAGGAGATGGGCTACACTCACGAAGAGCGCATAGCAACTCATATGCTGGCCATGAAAACCATTGAGGAGTCTATACTCAAGTCTGAATATTTCTCGAACTTGGCTCCTAGGCGGTTGATCACCAGTTCAGAGTTACAATATAAGCCCTATTTTGTACTGCTGGCTGACTATAATGCTGAGATCAAATGCATAACCAACCAGTACCCTATGTTTGCAACACAGTTCGAACCCGAGGACATTCCAGAGGCAGCCAGAAAGGGGGCCATATTCCAACCCATATGGAGGCAAAAGTTACTGGAGACCTATCCGGAGATGTTACGAACATGGGATCACGCTCCCATGCATTTGAATTATAACCCTTGCTTTGGTCTAGTACAAAGAAGAAGATCATGGAAAGCATTCACCATCAAGGTTCACAACAACGCAAATTGTAAAGAATGGCTCAATTACCCCGCAATCGCACCCCCAACCGGCACACCTACAGTATCATACATGATAGCCACCATCAGACATTGGATGCCACGCCTCCACCCCATGCCGGATGTCGCCGCTCAAATGATGCTCAAAATTTTGGACATGATGCAAGTGGTGCTAAAGACCTTTCAAAATGTAAGTAACATCAAGCCTTCAATTCCGGGCTTCATCAATGGTAATTATGATTTGCTGTATGACATGAGCACGACCCCGAGCATTCGAGTAGCTTATGCATGGCATGCACGGATAAGATATCTCCCTGCCTGCTACAAGCAAACCTTTGATGATATGTTCACCACGGGGTTTTGGGAGTCACACTCAGAAGTATTCGCACCACGCCCAACCCACCTGCTACAACTATTTGCGTGTGAAAAAACCATGCACTCGGAACTCTACACCACACCACATCCTGATCTGCCAGGAGCAGTCAATTGGGATGCCCTTCAAAGAGATTTGGTCCGGGGACTACGCATCAAGGAACAAGAAGTGGCAACCGACCTCCTGCAGAGGTACATTGATCAAACAATGGAGCAGAGGTCTGTCAGAGGTGACAGACGCTAGGGGGGGGGAGAGTGTTGGTAGTATACGGGAAGAAGCAAATACGGGCATACATGCAGATCTAGCACTAAGGCAACCCTTTATTTTTTTTCCAAACCCCTACACCATTTAAAAGTGATTCTTATCACTAAAAACCCTTGTAAATATCATTTCACCTTTTTGTAGCTCCATTTTGTACAAGCCGAGGAGTCCTTGAGCTTGGGGAGCCTTAGAAGTAGTTGCCTGCCAATTTTCATATTTTTTAGATCTCGTTTGAGCCCTCAAATAAACCCTGGAACCTAATTTTTAACTAGGCCGGACACTAGGTGTGGACAAGGCCAAAGCTAGTCAAAAACTATAAATAGAGCTAGAGAGCTCATTTTTGGGGGAGCTTCTTGTAGTTTTGAGCTTGTATGAGAACTTTTTTGCAATAGAAGTGATTCCATTGTCTGACTCTCTTTGTTCTTGCTGTGTGTGCGCGTGTGTGTGTATGTGTGTGCATGTTAGTGTGCTTCGCATTCACACATTTGTGCCTTCACTTGCTCGAGGTCTTCATACCATCCTCATGTCTTCCCGGATTGACATTAAAGGAGGTGCTACTCATCACTGAGCTACAACATGAGAGGACGACTCATTATATTATGCATGTGATATCAGGTGATGAGCCTTTGGTAAATGTCCACATGAGGGAACATTTTGAGGGACACTCGGAAGTTTCTAAGGACATGCATCCCCTTGGCCTAGACGTATATATGGGTGGACTTGTTTTGGTGGATACATGTTGTTTCTTCTCTATGGTGGTTTTTCTAGCTAGATAGATTATCTTGCTAGATGGTTTTCTTGTAGTTATGCTGAATATTCAATAACTACATAGGTTTGTTCATTGATCCCCTTCGAAATGGTGCTGAATAGTGTCACCTCATGGTAAAGGGCATGTAGAGCAGAGGATCTATGAGGAATTCAAGTGGAAGGATCTCCTAGTAGAAATTGGGTCCTTGTATGCAGCAAATGGTGTTTTATCTTCAAGAGCATATTCTCAGAAATGGTTGTAACTGCAGTCAGGTTGAGTTTGGTTCTGTGATGTTCATACAATTGAAGTTGAATGATGTAGAATGTTGAACCTTGGTGAGATGCCTACTAGATCCCACCTCTCCTAATTTTTCTCTCTCCATTGACCCACCACCCCATCCTCCTACCTTTCCTCCATCCCACCATGCCCCCTCACCTCCACCACCCCTACATCTCGCACCCCCTCATTGCCTCCATCCCACACCCCCTCACTTCCACCATCCCTCACCTCTCATCCCCGCCATCCTTCACCCCCTCACCTCCATCCTCCACCATCCCTCCATGCACCCCTCTTACCTCACCCCCCTCATCTCTGCCATCCCACCATCCCTGAGCCCCTCATCTTTGCCATTCCTCCACCCCCTTACCTCACCTCCACCCTCCACCATCCATCCATGCACCCCGCTTCCCTCACCCCCTCATCTCCGCCATCTCACCATCCCTCACCAAATCACCTCTACCATTCCTCGTGACCTCCTCACCTGCACCATTCCTCCACCCCCTTACTTCACCTCCACCCTCCACCCTCCACCATTCCTCCATCCTGCACCCCCTCACCTCCATCATCCCTCCCTCCCACACACGGATCTCTTTGTCTCTCTGTCTCTGTGTGTGTGTGTGTGTGTTTTCCATGAACATAGATGGAGAAGTAATTCATTACGACACTATCTATGAGAGTATTTGAGGCGTGTGTCATTGGATGAAACGCTAAGGCACAGGCCAGAGTAGGATTCAGATAGGAAGGCATATTGTGTTTGAAGCATTCAATAATCGATTGCCAAGTCTGTAAGCTCATGTATAGAGTATAGGACATTTAGATGTGCGAGATTCATATCATCATCATTTTTCTCTCACTCCTCTCTCTCTCTCTATTCCCCCCACCTTGCCATCCCTCATCCCCTCACCTCCACCTTTCCTCTAGCCCGCACCCCCTCACCTCCACCACCCTCCTGCACTCACCCCTCCCTCATGCAATCACCTCCTCCCTCTCTCTCTCTCTGTGCCACCCCGCAAGTCCTCTTATCCTCCATGCATGCGCACCTCTCAACCCATAGCCATCGTTTATAATTCTCTCTCTCTCTCTCTCTCTCTCTCTCTCTCTCTCTCTCTCTCTCTCTCTCTCTCTCTTCTCCCCCCTCCATAGATCTCAATCTATTGACCTGCCACCTGCTAGACCTCCCTTCTCTCTCTCTAGCTCTCTCTCTCTCTCTCTCTCTCTCTCTCTCTCTCTCTCTCTCTCTCTCTCTCTCTCTCTCTCTCTCTCTCCCTCTCCGTCCCTCTCTCCCTCTATAGATCTCAATCCATACACCCACTACCTGTGAGCCCTCCCTTCTCTCTCTCTCTCAGTAATTTGATGGAGATGCACCATAGTGCACTCTCCTTCTTGAGAGCTACATGACATTATCCTTGGATTAAAAAGCTGAGCTCCTAGGGCTGCACACGCTACTCGGCACAGAGGCTATGGAATATGCAGGAAAAACATAGTACACCGGGAGCACAAAGATAGACTTCTTAGGTCTTACAAATGTGGTCGAACTTACAATCTGTGGCTGACCAGCCACTATATGTTTTATTAAAGAACATATACAAAGAAGTGTCTGGTGGCCATTTGGCCTTTCACATGGACACTAATAGTAACAATCTCCCACTAAAGGCCAATATGGCCAAAGTAACTATGGGACAAAGATAAAGAATACTTGAGTGTAAGTATACAAGCTATACCTCCCACCTGATGGGCATGTTAAAAAATATACAAGTGACTGTGTAAGATCATGAGTCAAGGAACCCCCATCAAGTGACAGCAGTGTGGAAAGCTATCGTGTGGTAGAGCTTTAGTCAAAGCATCTGTAGCATTATCTCGAGTGTGAACCTTCTCGAGAATAATGTGCTCAGTGGCTAAGAAATCTCTAATGAAGTGATACCTCACCTCAATGTGCTTGATCTTTGCATGATAGACCAGATTCTTAGCCAAAGCAATGACAATCTAACTGTCACTGAGCAAACGTGGTACATGCTGAGGTAAACCCATATCACAAGCAAGATGAGAAAGCCACAATGCTTCCTTACATGCCTCACTTGTTGCAACATACTCTACTTCTATGGTGGAAAGAGCTGTACATTCTTGAAGACGAGATCTCCAAGAGATAGCACCTCTGACAAAAGGAAAAATGTACCCTGATATAGACTTACGATTGTCTACACAACCAGCATGGTCAGAATCTATGTAACCAATAATGGATGATTTCCCTCTACCTAAGCATAAACACTTGTCCTTAGTGCCACTCAGATATCTCAAAATCATATGGACTGCTTCTGTTAAAAGTGCTTTCTGTCAAGCTCTTTTAATCTCGTTTCGGGTTCTTGAGTTGGGTAGGGGTCTGGTAGTACAGAGGCCCTTTTTAATTTTCCCAAATCACCATTCAATTAACAACTAACTATCTTCCGATTCAATGATTATTACTGCACAGTGCTTCTACCACGCGAATCAACACTTACGAATTTGCACAACTGTTAGTATTAATCGTAACGTTACTGTGATTAATGATTAGTTACCAGAAACTTAATAACCAAAACATAGTACTCAGAATTCTGCAAATCTGCAACATAGTTCCTCCAGCGCAATCGCCTAGATAGATAGTCTGGCGATTCTTCTCTCGCCCGAAGAACACCGTGCTTGCCTTTTCATTACTCAATAGAAAGTTACATCTTTTCGCCATGCCTTTTTAGTTCGGGCGGATATAGAAAATAAAAATACAACGAGATCCAATCCAGTCGCTAACACTGGCACGCATGGTGGACTCAAACCCAAAACTAAAAATTACAATCAAGGCTCATCAATAATGCCTTGGGTATACAAAGTTCTGGCTAATTTTCTGTTTTAGAGAATCTAGCATATTCTTCAAAATGTCGGGCTCAATCAGTTGTGCATCAGTTCGAACCGAACTGGCAGCAATGACTTGATTCATGAGCGATTTTGTTTGTGTCTGCAAAAAGGCTTCCTGTAAGTAGAAGTCATTAGCGATAGCAGCATCTCTTCTCAGCTTCATCTCAGCGATTTCTGCATCAATTCTGGAAAGCCTATCAGCCTGAGCGCCTAATTGTTTCTCTCGTCTTTCCAGCTCCTCAGTCTGAAACTGCATTGTCTTATAATAGGCATCTTGCTCTCGTTTAAGCACTTCTATCTCTTTCTTTAACCGTATAGTCCGGCCAACTTCTGATTCCAGCTCACGACTTTTCTGAAAAAGTTCTACGGACACTTTCTTTAAATCTTCAGTGTTCTCCATAGCCAAGTCTGCCATTTCTTGTCCTTTCTGTTCCACCAAAGCAAGGTCCGCGCGTGTTTCCTCCAGGAGATTCCCCAGCGCAACTTGAGCATCTTCCTTATCCTATACCAGTTGTTTCAAGTGAGCGATTTCATCATCGCGAGCAGTAAGAAGGACAGTCTTTTCCTTCAATTCAACAATTGCGGTGTGCCATTGAGTAATCAGAGTGTCCCTTTTTGCTAATTGGTCTTGAAGTTGCTGGAGCTGAATTTGCAGTGCATGATTCTCTGCTTTGACCGCAAATGCTTCTTCCTAGAGTGGAGCAATGTCTCCTTCGAGCAAGTCCACCTTACTCTGCAACTCTTGCTGGATGTTCTGAGTTGTTATCTTCATCTGCAGGGGCAATTTCTTGGAAAATTGTATCAGGAGCTAGCCCATAGATGCCAATTTCGTGAACATAACTACTGTTGGGGGAAGAGAAGGAGGGGGTTGTGACGACGAGGCAGAGAGCAGATGAGGGGAGGATGGTGGAGAGTAATCAGGAGAGGATAACGGATGAGTGGATGCCTCGCAAATGGCGGTGGAAGGTGCACCAGGAAGAACTGCAACAGGCTCAGAGCTAGTAATTGGCGGAGGAAGAGGGATAAGGGCGGTTGGGACTAAAACTATTCCGATCTCAATCATTTTGTCATCCCCAACAGCTTTGGTAATAGTCTCAGCATTTCTAGTCAACTGCGTGACTGCATCTGCTTTGACTATGATTGCATTTACTTGGATCGTGACTGCATTTGCTTAGACGTCAACGGTTGGTGAGGAAGGAGGTTGACAGTCCATACCCACAGTAGCTTCCGCTATCTCCTTCATAGCCTCAGCATCGGATTGATGAGATTCGGCTCACAATGATACTTCATCTACATCTTCCATGAGCGTATCCTGATCCGACTGCTTGAGAGAAGAAGACGGGATGGAAGACTCTACCTGTAAGGAGGTAGCAGTATCGTGGAAAACTTCAGCTTCTTGTCCTACAGTGGAACCCTGTACCTGGCTTTCGGATGGACTAATGCGGCTCCGTTTGCGGTGGAAAAAATGAAGTAGGTCTTCATCATCGTCGTCTTCAAGCATTTGTGTAGATTCTTTATGTAGCAGCATGGTAGTCGGGGGAGGAGGTGGCTGCGCGGCTTGGAGCACCGGAAAGAGAAAGCTTAGGAGATGGGGTAAGCGAGTACGAGGAATATCATGCTTGGCGATCTATTTTGTAACCGCTACACATTTACGCTTAGGAGATGGGATAAGCGAGTACGAGGAATATCATGCTTGACGATCTGTTTTGTAACCGCTACACTAATCCCTCCTGAGGGAGGCGGAATCCCTCAGCCACCGGGTTCAGAGTAACAATGACCCGGGGGTTTAAACACGTCACTGGCTAGCACTACTCTATAGCAGGCATGGCGGCAATGGCAGAAATGATCTGCGCATGGAATGGATGACACTCCACTGAATGCTAAGGCAATTCAGCGAAGGTCAACAATCCGTGAACACGCAAGTACTCACTCACATCTGGAGTGAGACCTGCACGGAAGGTTGCTATGTGAGCCTGAGCCTCCATGGTGCGTGTAGAGAGCAACAAAGACACAGAACACACACAAGGCACAATGATTGCAAACACACAAACACAATAGCGATTAATAGTGAAAGAAACAAGATTAAGTAAGAGCACAGGGAAAATTAGGCGGCAATAACCCTAATCATAACGCAGTATTGGAAATAGATTCTTCATCATGGTGTCATGCATGCATGAACAAAAACAGCGACACAGAGGCGGCTATTAATCATGATTAGATGAACAAAATGGAAGGATTACGGTAGGTGGTCAACCGAAACACAGGGAATAGAAAAGAAAAGCAAGTGTCAAGGGAAAAAATAAAAATACCGAGTACACCTCATGAGTTAGTAGACGGCGGGTGATAGGGGCGGAGCTTGGAACCATTAATCGCTTTAGGGAGAAGGTGACCAGCCAAGGTAGATAATCGAAAAGTGGTAGGTCCCACTTGTTCAGCAATCCGGTATAGTCCGAACCACCGTAGCTTAAATTTTCTGGCAGATCTATTAGATTTAGCGTTATAGAAGAGGACCAATTGGTTGACTATAAGCACAAGGGTTTTGAGAAAGCCATCATGAGTACGGGCTTGGGGTTGCTGAACTTCTTGAAGAATGATAAAGCTTTCCAAGCGTTGTTCATCCAATGATCTGAGAACATCTAACCGGAACGTAAAAGATTCTTCCGAGAGCAATTTCTGAGAGAGGGCTACATGCAGGCTCGACACCACCACTTCCATTGGCGCAATAACTTGTAATCCATAAGCAAGTTTAAACGGAGTCGTTCCGGTTGCCACTTTATACATGGTCCGGTAGGCCCACAAAACGGCAGGTAAGAGCTGGTCCCATCGTTCTGGACATTCCAAGATCACTTTTCGGAGGATATTCAGCAGAGTCTTATTAGTGCTCTCAGCAAGACCATTCGCACATGGATAGTACGGTGAGTTGAATTTATGCACAAACTAGAAAGTCTGAGTCAGCAGTCGCATTAAGGTATTTGCAAAATGTATACCTTGGTCCGTCACTATCTCCAGAGGTAATCCATATTGAGGGAAGACATCTTTCATCAAACATTTGGCCACCGAAACAGCTGTTGCAGAACGTAGAGCCCAAGCTTTTGCCCACCTAGTGGCATAATTGGTACAGGTCAAAATATATCGGTTGTTGGTGAGGGTCATTGGGGATGTAATTGGGCCAATGAAATCTAAACCCCACTTCTGAAAAGGTTCAAGAGGTAGGACAACCTAGAGGGGAAAGAAATGTCGCTGCAAGGGTTGTCCAAACCGTTGACAGTCATCACACTACTACACAAATTTAACAACATCTGTGTACATTGTGGGCCACCATAGCCCACTTTGCAGAATTTTACGATGAGTAAGGTCAGCTGTGAAGTGTCCTCCAGTGGATGATGACTGAGCCATGGAAATAATTGATGCCGATTCATGTGGAGGGATACATCTGAGCAGGACACCAGTCTGATCTATGTAATACAGTTGACCCACAATCAACCGGAATTGTCAACTGTAGAGTGCAATTTTTTGACGCAGAGTAGCGGGAGTATTAGGAGGGAGACAGCCGTTAGTAAGAAATGTCATTATTGTATCATAGTATGCAGGGGCAACAGGAAGGTCTGCAGATTCTTCAAGAGCTACCTCGGTGACATAAATAGCCGGTGTAGTGTCATCAACACCCACCGGAGTCTCACCGGAATCCAGTCGAGATAAAAAAATCTGCCAAGGCATGTGTTGTACCTGGTCGGTGAATAACTTCATAATCAAACTCCTGTAATAGTAAAACCCATCTTGCCAGTCTGTCGCCTAAATGTTGTTGGCGAACCAAATACACCATTGCGGCATGATCCACATGGAAAGTGAATTTTTGTCCCAACAAGTAATGCCGAAATTTCTTAACAGATTATCCCAGACCAAGACACTCTCGTTCTGTCACAGAGTAATTCCTTTCTATAGGAGCTAATATGCGGCTCGCATAGTAGACTAGTCAGAACCACTTATCAGTTTGTTGCATCAGCACACTGCCGATCGCTATGTCTGACGCATCCACAAATACATGGAATGGATGTTCCCAATCAAGAAGTTGAAGGATTGGAACCTGCATCAATAGGACCTTCAACCGATCAAATGCATTTTGACACTCATTAGTCCATTCGTACTTACGCGCGGTGCTTGTCATAAGTCGGTTGAGTGATATCGCTAGATGAGCCAGCCACCGTAAGTGTCTACCATGCCACCTGATCTAGCCCAGAAACCGCATAACTTCTTTGGGTGTTTTTGGGACCGGTGCCTCCAACACTACTGCTATCTTATCAAGGTCGATCTGTATTCCTTGTTTGGAGATGATATGACCGAGTAGCTTCCCACAGGAGACCGCAAAGACCGATTTGGTAGGATTCAAACATAATCGATACTGTCGGTATTTTTCAAAATAGCACCGTAAATGATATAGGTGTGCGGAAGTATCGCCAAATAATGAAAAATCATCCAAATAGACTTGCTTAAACGTTGTCAAGTAAGGTGAGAGCACTTCATGCATACATCTTTGGAATGTACTCGGGGCGTTCTGCAAACCGAACAAATTACGGTGCATGCATAGACGCCACAGTTGGTGATGAATGCCGTCTTCGGTATATCCTGTTCTGCCATCCTCACTTGATTGTATCCACTGTATCCATCCAAGAAAGAATACATTTCGTGACCAGCTACCTTATCAAGCATCCTATCTAGAAAAGGAAGAGGGAACGGATCTAGTACAGTGGCTGCATTAAGCTTCCGGTAGTCGACACAAATACGTAACTGTTTATTTTTCTTAGGCACTATCACTATTGGCAATATCCACTCAGCATGCTCAATTGGCATAATAAATCCCACCTTCAACAAACGATCAAGTTCGGCCTTAACCTGTGCTGCATAGTTAGGATTCATCCTGTAACTAGGTTGTTTGATAGGTCTCGCATCCGGTTTCAGCACCACTCTATGTTGATAAATTCGTGGGTCAAGACCCTTCATGTCTCTGTAATCCCAAGCGAAGACATCTGAGAATTCGCGCAGGAGTTGTACCAAATCATCTAGGAATTTGTCTGCTAATCCTGCCTTAATTTTTATTGGTCTCGGGTTGACCGTGTCACCTAAATTATACGTTACTAGCTGATCCTCCGGTACATGGAACTGCCGAGGCTTTTGCACATCATCCACTGGCTGCAACAGTTGTTGTAATGTCGATTCATCCATAGTTAAGTCGGCATCTACTTCTGCTTCTTCAGCTAGTGGTACGACCGTATAGGCTGCCGGACTCCAATTATCGGCTACGGACTGTAAGTCTATAGTACCTAATGCAACGAGGTTCTTATTGATCTTGAGGAAAGCCTCCTCCTCATCATCAGATAACCCATCCAACATATGGACTGGCTCTACTACATATGGGCGTGCGTGTAGATCACAAGGTTGCATAGCATCCAACGTAACGGCATACTTCCGGTGATTATTCTTAAAAATTAACTCTTGAGCTGACCAATCCTGCAGGGCCTTTGCTTGCTTTAGCCATGGTCGAACGAAGAGTAAGTTGTATTCAAAGCTAGATTTGGGTAGCTCCAGGACTACAAAAGTCATTTTAAATGTAGTTCCCTGTAGGGTTATAGGGATATTACGCACTAGTCCCATCGGATGGGCTCTGGATTGGTCCGCCATTCGCACAAAGAACTCCATTGGTTCAATTTGGGTCCAACCGAGTTTCTTACAGAGTGTAGCTATTGCAATATTCACTCTAGATCCACCATCAATTAGAACTTGTGTGATCTTCTGGTTTTTATACCAAACGGTGATCAGCGGTACCATATGATCTACCGTAGGATCCATTTCAGGTTGTATAGTCGTAGTCACCGGAGTACACGAAGGTCTGGGGTTGACCTACTGTTGGAATTGCTATCTCATACTAGGAACTAGAGCGAGCAACTGTCCGAGAGGAAGTGTGATTGAGGCCTTAGATATAACGTCCATACTTGGTCTGCTTGTGTTGTAGTCATCACCGACTCTGATTGTGATGCTGATGCTGTCGGGGCAGAATTCTGTGCATCCGGTCTTGCATTTGGCAGAGGAGACTGAGTTACCACAACCGGGTCAGGAAACACTGTCGGCTCCTTAGTTGTCCATGGATTGGCCTTTGTAAAAATCCGCTGTTGCTCATGAATTCCGGGTTCGAAAACTTCAGCTACTGGTTGCAACTGTTTTCCCGATCTTGTCTGTACTACGGCTGCTTGTGAATCAACCGGGGAAATATAAACCATATTTATCATCGGATTTTGCCTTTCCTTCTTTCTTTTTTCATACTCTGCGGCTTCTTTACAAAATCTACGGATATGCCTAACCTCGCCGTAGAAAATGAGGGGGTGGGAGAGAGGTACCTTCAGCCGATGTACCTGCCTGCCATCAATTTTGATTGAAATTGCTACTTCGCGGACCCCGATAATTCTTGTATCCCTGCTGCTGATCGGTCCTCAACTGTGGCGGTACGTAATGGTTGGCTGGCTACTCCTGCTCTTGTATTATGGCGTTTACTGCTGCTCTACTCTGCACCTTTGCATTGTATGCACAAGTTTCTATTGAGTGCCCTGTCGTGTTACAAATGGCACAATACATTTGGTTGAGAGCACATGTGGAACTAGTGTGATCGGGATTCTTACACTTAGTACAATACACTTGTTTGGACGGATCCTCGATCACATTCTTACTTGCTTTCAACCATTCCAGATCCTCTGTAAACCCTCCAACCTTGTACTCCAACTGTAAGGCCATTGCAATGACAGCATCCAATGTCATTCCGCCCACACATCGAATGATCATGATCTGTTTTAACTGTGGCTTCAATCCATTGATGAACCATTGTGTTATGACATCATCTGGCAGGTTGGCATGCGTCGGTGGAAGCTACCGCAAGTGAGTTCTGAATAGTGTCGCATATTCCTAGACACTCTGGTGTGGTTTCTGCCGATTGTTTTGCAAATATTCAAAACTTTCTGCAGGGTTCTTCTTCAAGCGGAACCTCTGCAGGAATGCATCCTTCATATCATCATAATTACCAAAATGATTAATATCGTATTCTGTCAGCCACCTTGCTGCTTTGTTAACCAGCATGGCCTGAAACACTATGGCCTTATACGTCGAATCTGGTGGGTGGTTCAACACTGCATAACTGATTTCAAATGTGCGAACATATGCGTCGAGGTCATCCCCCGGAAATCCACCGAATTTCATATAGGTCACTCCGGTTGGGACCGGTCGAAGTGGAACGACTAGCTGTGGTTGTTGTTGTTGTTTCTGCTGAAATTACGGTTGTGGATGTGGTGGTGTTTATTGCTGTTGCTGTGAACCACTCATGGTGTTGTTGTTGCTGGCGTTGTTGCTTCTTCAATTTTGAGGAGGTGTCTCTTGATCTTCTGAGTCTGTATGGTCAGCCTACTCACTTTTCGGTCCAAAAATGTCGTCGAACCGTTTGCTTAACTCCAAATCTAGCAGCCTTTCCTCAGCTTTGGTGTCCAAATTTGGTAGACTTGCACCAAAAAGGGGTGAACACAGTAAGTGTTCACCACGCAACACCGTGGTGTCACCGAAAAACTTCTGAAAAACTTCAAGCTGCCACCGAGTGACACCGAACATCCACCGAAACTCGTCGAAGTTTCACTAGACTAGGCTACCCTATCACCGGAAACATTCTCACCCGGTACCATGAACCTATCATAAAAAATGGTCGAATTCTGACCAGATAGTGCAGAACTGACTTCGCACTGCATCTCTGTACAACCAGAAGTCACCGTACTTTCTCCCAAGGGCACCGAACTCGCACCGGAATCTCGTCACGTGCTACCGAACTAGCACCAAAATCACTACTAACTGGCTCCGATCCTTCTGCAACTGAACTAGCACCAAAATCACTACTAACTGGCTCCGATCCTTCTGCAACTGGACTTAACTGTCCTACACTCCTACCACCAGGGGGTCTTCCTAATAAGTTTGGAATTGCCCAAGGATGTTGATCTTTGCGATATTTGGGGTATGATTCACCGAAGCGTGTTACTTGCATATAGTAAAGAAATCTTCGTCAATCTTAATCTTCTGTACAAGCAACTACTCCAATTCCCACAGACGGCACCAGTGTTAAAAGTGCTTTCTGTCAAGCTCTTTTAATCTCATTTCAGGTTCTTGGGTTGAACAGGGGTCTGATAGTACAGAGGCCCTTTTTAATTTTCCCAAATCACCATTCAATTAACAACTAACTATCTTCCGATTCACTGATTATTACTGCGTAGTGCTTCTACCATGCGAATCAACACTTACAAATTCGCACAACTGTTAGTATTAATCATAAAGTTATTGTGATTGATGATTAATTACCGGAAACTTAATAACCAAAACACATTACTCAGAATTCTACAAATCTACAACACAGTTCCTCTAGCGCAATCGCCCAGACAGACAGTCTGGCGATTCTTCTCTCGCCCGAAGAACACCGTGCTTGCCTTTTCATTATTCAATAGAAAGTTACATCTTTTCGCCACACATTTTTAGTGCGTGCAGATATAGAAAATAAAAATACAACGAGATCCAATCCGGCGGCTAACACTTCCCAATGTTTCTTGCCAAGATTAGACATATATCTGCTCACAACTCCCATTGCAAATGCAATGTCTGGTCTCCTAGCTACCATAGCATGCATGAGACTACCAACAGCAGATTGATAGGGAATTTTGGTCATGAATTCCTTTTCCTCATCTAATTTGGGGCAATCATCCTTGCCCACTTTCACATATGTGGGTAAAGGTGTACTAAATGCCTTTCCACCCTACATATTGAACTTGTGAAGTACTTTGGATATGTACTCACTTTAATACAATTATATGCATCTTTTACTCCTATCAAGAGTAATGCACATGCCCAGAATATGTTTGGCATCCCCTTAATCCTTCATATCAAATGTCTAACTCAACTTCTTTTTGAGAATTGACAAGTCATAAGAGGACTTCCCAGCAATCAACATATCAAGCATATCAAGCTACCATATGAGCATCTCTTTGTGTAGAGACAATGATCCTCATTGCTTTGAGAATAGACTTGAGACTTCATAAAAGCATCAAACATTTGGTACCATTGTCTGGGGGACTGTTTAAGTCCATACAAGCTCTTCTTGAGCTTACAAACTAGACTTTCCTTGCCAAGAACTACATAACCCTGTGGTTGTTCCATATAGATCTCAAGATCTACATTTGGACTAGCTCTAAGTCCTCCATTGCAACGAATCCAAGGAACATGCATAGGGTAGTCGTCTTGACCACTAGAGAGAAGATTTCCTCAAAATCAACACCATCTTGTTGCTTAAAACCCTTTGCAATGAGTCATGCTTTATACTTTGGAGAAGCACTATCTGATGTGAATTTCAGCTTATATACCCATTTACATGATTGCCCTTTGGCAAAGGTACTAAATCCCAAGTATTTTTCTTATGAATAGAATCCAACTCACTCTTCATGGCACACTCCCACTTGACATGATCCTTACTGCATAGCCTCTTTGTAGCAAGAAGGCTGACCGGCATCTTTTAGCATAACAAAAGCTAAACCTGGAACATATCTATCAGGTTGATGTGAGACACATGCAGAACATCTCAATGGTTGCTAACATGAACATATGCATACTGATATGATCGGACATTGTCTTGAACCTCCCTATGTGCAACATTTTTATGCATGCTAAGTGGAGGATTAGTATCCTCAAACACCACTCTTCTCACTTCAACCTCCTTAATGGGTTGTTTATGCATCTTAGACTCATTGAAAATTACATCACTACTTTTGATCACTGACCGTGTTTTAGGATCCCATAAGGGATATCCAAATTGTCCTTTTCAACCATATCCAAGAAAAATGCATTTCTTTGACTTATGGTTCAAATTTTGTCTACGATTCTTGGGTATATGAACATATGATTCACACCCAAAAGCTCGAAGATGATCATAATATGGTGGCTTCCCTGTCCATGAATCTTATGCCACTTTAAGAACTTGGTAGTACTAGGTGCAAGGTTAATCACATGAACTACAACCAATACTACTTCTACCCAAAAACCTTGTGAGAGGTTTGCATGATCCAACATAGAAACTACTCTATCTTGAATAGTTCTATTCATCCTTTCAGCTACGCCATTCTGTATAGGAGTATAAGGAGTTGTAAACTCTCTACGAGTCCCTCTAGATTGACAAAAAGGCTTAATTCATGTGAGGTATACTCACCCTCATTATCTAAACGTAAAGCCTTAAGCTTAGTTCCTTTTTCAGTCTCAACTAAAGCAAGCCATTTTTTGAAAGTAGGGAATACCTCATCCTTCAATCTGATTGGATATACCCAAACTTTTCTAGTAGCATCATCCATGAAAGTGACAAAGTAAAGAGAACCACCTAAGGACATAGTGGGCATAGGATCACACACATTTGTATGAACGAGTTCTAAAGGCTGAATTGAAGAGTCAATGTGCATTCTATGCACATTTCTAGTTTGCTTTCCATATCGACAATGCTCACAAAACGAAACATCAGAGAAAGATAACACAGGTAAGTACCCAGAATGAGAAAGGTTTTCCATTCCACTACTAGATATATGGCCCAAATGACCATGCCAAATACAAGCCATAAGTTGTTCAGTAACAACTAACAAGTGTTCTTTCTGTGATACAAATAAAGGATAAAGTGAGCCAACTTTGAGAGTATCCTTTGCAAAATGAGCATATGAACAGTGTCAAAATATCATAAAATTTCAAGTACTGACATGTTCACCTACATAGTGCATCACTAACTCCACTCCATATAATCATTTACCCAATAAAAGCCAACTAGGCTTATCAAGCACCTATGAACAACTATCATACATCTCCTATGGAGAGGTTGGGTAAGTCTTCCACCTGCGTCATCAAAGAGAGCCCGACATCTGGGTGTCTCCTAGCTAAGAAAACCTCACCACGACCCTCTTTATCAAACATAAAGGCTTTATGCAAAAAACATAACCGCTATATCAATGACCACATGGACGTACATAAGCGATATCCACAGAAGCATACATGGTGTGTATGTGCTCAATATATGCAGTAAAATGACACTAAAAGGCTGAATGCACAGCCCAAAAACTAGTCAACAACACCTGCAAGTGTTTGTCAACTTTGATGTTTTATGCTAAGAAACCTGCATAAATTTGCAGTGACTGCTCCCACCAAAACTGAAAACCTTTCGAGAAACCTGTAGTTTTATGAGTGTGGCTGAAAACACAAACCCAAAGGTTGATATTTATTGTCGAAGAAGTACAAAGAATACTCTTCTGGATTTTCTTGGACCTGTGTGAAGAGAAGTATGTGTGAAAGTACTCCGAAATGGGTCCAAAAGACACCCCAAAAAATGGTTCAGAAACATGCTTTGAAAGCAAGGAATGAAGCTTTGAGGGACCAAAACATGTTCAAGGTAATGTTAACCTTAGTGTTTCCCCTTCTTCAGGCACCACAAGAGTGTAGTTTAGTGGCAAGAGATTGCCACTGTTAAGTGAGCTCTAGGGGGAACAGTACTGGAATGGGTGACCTCTCGAGAAGTACCAGGAACCTCTATCTTCCTTGATCATTGAGGTCCACCTCCACGCGCAGGCAACGGCACCAATGGTGACTTCGGTGACCCGGATGACAAGGTATGCCAAGGTCTATGCCTTGATCGCCACCTTGGTCATAAGCCTTGGAGAAAGTCAGGGGGGGGCGAGGCTAGTGTCGCTCGCACAAAAGGAACAAAGCTTTTGCATCGAAGTGCTCTAATACCAGTGAAGTAATTCGATGATGATACACCACAGTGCACTCTCCTTCTCGAGAGCGACACAACGTTATCCTCGGAGAGAAAAGTGAGCTCCTAGGGCCACACATGGTACTCTGCAGAGAGGCTGCAAAATACACAAGAAAAACACAATACATCGGGAGCACGAAGATAGACTTCTTAGGTCTTACAAATGTGGTCAAACTTGCAATCCGTGGCTGACTAGCCCATTATATGTTTTATTAAAGACCATATACAAAGAAGTGTTTGGTGACCATTTGGCCTTTCACATGGACACTAATGGTAACATCTCTCTCTCTCTCTCTCTCTCTCTCTCTCTCTTTTCCCCAACTTGAATGTGCCCACCATCTCCCATGACCCCGCCATACCCTATCTATTCTCTCTCTCTCTCTCTCTCTCTCTCTCTCTCTCTCTCTCTCTATGCCACCCACTACCTCCAACCCATAGATCTGCGTGCCAACCCTCTACCTAGTTCTCCCTCCCCTCTCTCTCTCTCTCCTGCCTGAGTTGTAGTCGTCTTCTCCTTTTGCCATGCTCCAACCGCCATCCCACTGGCACCCACTGTAACATAATCCTAGTAGGAGATGGTTGAACTACACCCTAAGAGAGAGGATTAGGAAGTAATCCTCAACCATGGCTTTTGAGGCAAGTGGTTAGCCCATCACATTCCTAACCAAGAGGTTGTGAATTCAATTCCTTACATTGGTATCAGAGCCTAGGAAGTAGGCTTGGGCAAGGTGGCGTGGTGCGGTGCAGCGCATTGCAAGGTACATGGTGCCAGGGTACATGGTGCCAGGATACACGGTGCCAGGGTACACGTTGCCAGGGTACATGGTGCCATGGTACATCCTATGAGGGTACATCCCGAGAGGGAAGCACTTGATTGAGGGTTCAAGTTACCAAACATGGGTGAGAACAAGGTTCAAGACTGAGGTTGAGAACAAGGGCTCAAGACACCAAGGTTGCGAACAAGAAGGTTCAAGACACCAAGGTTGAGAGCAAGGGTTCAAGAGACCAAGGTTGCGAACAAGGTTCAAGAAACTATGCGAGGTTGAGGGACATCAATTCAAGGGTACCTAAGGAGTTCAAGGGGTTGATCACTAAGGCTAGAGGGATACAAGAGCAGATCATTGGGGACAATGATTGACCAAGGGGGGAAGAATGTAATAAAGTGATAAGTAGGAGAGGATTGAGCCACACCCTTGACAGATAGGAGATGGTTGAACTACACCCTAAGAGAGAGGATTAGGAAGTAATCGTCAACCATGGCTTTTGGGGCAAGTGGTTAGCCCATCACATTCCTAACCAAGAGGTTGTGAGTGCAAAGAAAGTAAGTCTATGGTCTAGGGATCCGACTGCTTCAGACAGATCTGAAATCGGATACCGTTTGGTCACTCGTGTGTAGAACCAAAGATCTCAAGAGTAGACTCAAGCATAAGTCATGTGCTCTCATATTCAAGTGATCCACTTAGCCTAGTGGTTAAGTCTCATGGTTGTGAAGGAGGAGGTCTTGGGTTCAATCCCCATGGGGAGCATGGGGAGAGAGTTTTGCCCAAAGAGCTCTCTTAACTCAAGAGGTGAGTACACCAACCACTAGTGGACTTCAGTGGAAGGTAGGAAAGGAGTGGTGGAGATCGCACATGCACTTGTGGATTCTAGTTACATTTGTGGTCCTCATTGATTCAAGCAACTATATATACATGCATAAGGTTGTGAGTTTGATTCCTTGCATTGGTATTAGAGCCAGCTTTCATGGTGACCTTGGTGGCACATCATCCTCCCTAAGCTCTCATGGAGACCTTGATCTTATCATCTTCATTGAGCATTCATATTATGCTTTTGTTCTCTTGCATGGTTCTCGAAAATCAGACATCCGCGTGCATAGCTCTCTTTCGAATTACTACTTGCGGCACTGGCTATAGCTCAAGGAGGAGATAGCCAAAAGAAATATCTTTGCTGTGTTGAGCAGAGGTCTCGAACCCCCGTCTTCTCCTTGAGGAGTCTTTAGCCTATCCATGAAGCTCCAAGCACTCGCGAACAATATTCCAGTCTAGTTTATAATGAGCTGGGTTTTGGGCTGAAGAAGCATCCATCCAGAGCAAAAGAGAAGGAACTATCTCTGCCGTCAGCCCGCAAGATAATCAATCTCAAAACCTCTCCTTCAGGGAGCGCTGCCCTATTCACGAAGCTCACAAGCGTTCGCATACTGGAATTAAGAACAGTATAAATTCGTCTCGATTTTCCGCTGAAGAAGGGCTTCATCCAGGAGAAAAAAGGAAGATTCGGCAAATCGGGAGTTGGGTTTCGAACCTATGATCTCATGGGTCCACGAGTTCTCCCTTAACCAAGGAGACAAGTGTTGGTGGTAGTTTTTACTCTCGCAAAATTTTTATAATTCCATTCGACGTTGGAGCTTGGTTGAGCAAAAGAAGAAGACTACAGACGATCAGCGACGGGATTTGATCCCATTATCTATCAGGGAGAAGACACGTCTCTTATCCAACGTCCTCAATCGTTTAGTATATTATACAATAATATGCAATAGAATAGATTAGGATCTTTTCCTGGTGTAGTAGAAGATCCGGAGGCCTTTGGTGATCAAAGTCAAACCAACTTTGAATTCGGACCAAAGTCTTTAGAGAATAGCTCTTCCAAAGGATCAAGGGAAGGACGTAGCTCTATGTGAAGCTAAGTATTTTCCAAATTATGTTTTCATTTTGATATTTGTTTGCTCAAATGCTTTCATTTAGGATGCATTAAGTAGGACTAAAAGCATAGTCCAATTATGATTATCTCAACATGAAATCTAATTAGAGAACTAAACGGTATTGAAATGACACAAAAGTATACAAAGTACTTTTTAGTTTTGGTATGCAATTGAAATTTTTATTTTTATTCATGCACAAAAATGAAAAGATTATTTGTGCATAAAAGAATGTTTTATGCACATCAAGTTCACACTTGCTTGGGAAAGGTAGTTAATTCTCCAGTTCATGCACTTGAATAGTTACCTTTTGCTAGAATAGCAAGCAGGTTGTTTTTGCATGGATGCTTGTTTGCATACCTAATAAGCTTGAGATTTGCTTAAGTTCATTACACTTGCATGTACTCACATGCATTTGCACCCAAGAATGGGCATTTGCATACATGCATTTGTATGCAAGTAGATGCATGTGCATATGCATGATCTTTTGGTAAGTAGCTGAACATGTATACTTTCATTCCTTTCTTTTTCTAACTTGACTTAGCTAGGTGGGAAAAATAGAAAATTACCTAGTTGTAAGGATCTTGACCATCATGCAACTAAGTATCTAATCTATTTTTTCCCAAAAACGTGATACATAGGTACCACTTAGTAGGAGTCTTTTTGAGAAAAAGAAAGCATGTTGAAAGTAAGTATTCATTTTTTCTTGTCATTAAGATGCCAAGAAAATAGAGCTACTTTCCAATGTGCATGCTCAGTCTAAGTTTGGGAAGAAACCTAGACATTCTTAGCAACTAACGTGGATTTAGTTGTTTTTGGATGTTCATGTTCATGCACCCAAGTAAGGAAGTTTCTATTGAAACTTATAAGTTCAACAAAATTTGGAAGTTTAATACTTTAATATTCATCAAACACTGATGAAAATAAGAAGAAGTATTGAACTTCTAGAATCCCTGGAACTCTAGTATTCATAGATGTTAGTTTCCAGAAATGCATCTCGAGGCATGATGCAAGGTCTTTAATCGATGCAAAAACTTTTGAAAGAAACTTGCTTGGTTTAAGCTAACTCAAGGCTTAAAAAAGAAACCAAGACAAATATTAATTGATCTTTAGGAATCAAGTAATTTCCTAAAGTCATGATAATTAATGAAATGATTCAAATTATTTTCATATCTTAGGAAATCACGATATTTCCTAAAGGAAATTTTGGAAACAAGTTCTTTCCTAAAACATTAGCTTCAAGTGGTAATGCCTTGAAGAGATCCAATAGATGCTTGGACTTTAAACATAATTTTGATTAGTGAAATATGTTTAAAGGACTCTAGTAACATCTCAAGATTGATCAATAATAATGAATCTTGTATCAAACTCAAGAACAGGAGTCAATATCACATAAATGAAAGATCAAGCGTAAACTTTCATAGTGGTATGGGAAACCATATTCAAAAGGTGATACATAGTCTCTAGTTTGATACTCAAGAAATGAATACAGTTGAATCAGTAAACCTTCTGGATATTCTTTCAAATATCCTTCCAACATTGCAAAAGATTCCAAGATGAATCATTTGCGCAAGATATTTGATTCCCTAAAAAGGAATCTCAAGTCTTTGAAGAATAACATTCTTCCAAGTATTAAGAATGAAGTTCTTCATACTCTTTAGTTAGTAAGTAGTTTCCTAGCAATTCCAAACCTCAAGTATTGGTACTGAAGTCCTAATAGTGATAGCTTTTGAATCTGAGAGGCATCAGTGTATGCTTGGACTTAAGTTAGAAAAAGATCTCTAAAAATCCTGCAGGTAAGCCAAAAAGCTTAGAAAAGCTCAAGAGATCTTAATGATAAAGATAAAGTCTTTATTATTATCGCATGATCAAAAAGACTTGATCAATCTTGGCCACGGTTATCCAAGATAATTGCGATTGGAACTATTGTGAATTTTGCCCAAGTATTGGCAATCAAATTAGTAAGTTGTTCCAAGTTTGAACAGAGTAAATATTCCAAGTATGTAGTCTGCAACCGTGTCGACGGTAATTAAGTCTTTGGAAGGTAAAACATAATGTTTGCCTATCCTTAAATGGATGTGGGTACGAATCCAAAAAGCATGAGCGGATGCTTAAGACTTAAGGAGTAAAGAGATTCCTATTTAAAGTCCCCGGGGTAGGTACCTAAAGCATTTCTAAGAAAGGAATCTTAAGACAAGAAGTCCAAAGCTCTTGTCACTACAAAATTGGTCAAGAATAAACCAATTTAACTTGAATTTAAGAAAATTTAAGTACTTGGAATTCTAATTGGTTTTTATTTGAAAACCCAGTAAAGAAGAATTGTTTAGACTTTAGGATAAATATCATGCACACATTAATGTGAATATAAAATAGGGTGATATGGGACACCAGATTTTATACTCAGATTGGTGTAGGAAAGATGGTATGGGACATCGGACCGTGGATGATAATTATCTTCTAGTCTGAGAATGGATTTTGAAGTTAGATTTGACCTTCAAGGGAATTAAAAATAAGTTTTAATTCAAGAAGGATAAAAGTAGTATCCTAAGATACTTCAGAATAACTTCAAGATCAAGGAAACTGAAGATATGAAGTAAGTAACTTCCAAGATCTTCTTAGAACACTTCAAGCTTAAGTGTTATTGATCAGAAATATTTGATAAATTTCTGAAAAAAAAAGTTGGACTTTGATTTTCAGTTGATCTTTTCAACCAAGGATTTGATTGACTAAGTCAAGTATCAAGTTCCTAGTATAACTTGGTAAATTCACTCTTTTCATTCAAAGAAATGCACAAGAATTGCATTCACGATAAAAAGTCAGAAAGACTGAATGTGACTTGAACTTAGTCTCAAGTTAAGCATTGTTTTAGTAAAAACTCATCAACAGAACCTCAGTGGGTCAACACACTGATGGTAATTGCCACACCAGTATCCTGTGGTTGGATGATATTTTTGATATTCTTCTGATCTTTTTGAGAATTCAGTTTATTTCTCTTAAAGATAAAGAAAATGCTTCAATTCCTTGTTGAAATAGATCATTCAGAAGTTAAAGTCATGAGTCATCAAGTACTTGACTCAGATCAAGTTTAGATCTGAGAAGTTTAAATTAGTTATACAGAGTTTTAGTTGTTTCATTTCACTTTCCAAATCTTTTGGAATTGACTCAGATAAAGTATCTGATTCCTCTCGCAAAAGTCTTGGGTCAGTTGATTGGAATTAGATAACTAAATTAAACATCCTAGATAGATGTTCTGTATAATAACATATTCACTCTTCAAAAAGATAAAAATCCGGTTATTAGGATACCTACATTGAAGTTAGGAATTGCTCACCAGATTGACAATTCCCAAGAACTTTCAATTAAAATCTTTGAGAAAAGTGTCCTAAGTTGAATAATTATTATTTTGAATTTAAATTGGTCAAGTTAGTATGGTTGAATCAACAAAAATGGTAAACTTTCTCCTACAGTTTACATAGGATTTTTAAACTCATTAGGACAAAGTAGTCCTCTAAGTCGGGTAGAAAAATCAAGTAACTGTTGGAGAAGAATAACCGAACGCGACCCCGCTCATTCAAAGTCTCTGTGCACCAACTACTCGGATATTCAGCTGACGCCTACACGCGTAGAGCTCAAATAACTGTTGAAGATAAATGTACAAGCTCATTTTCATATGAGCCATGCTTGGATAAATTTACCAAATATAAAGATAAAGGAAAATTAGAGGAAAAAAGGAAAAAATAATAAAAGAAAAAGTCTAGTCAAAACTTCATGATGAGTAAGAGATACAATATCTTGCCTTGTAGTTAGTAGCATGTAGTGGAGAAAGTGGTGAGTTAAGAAGACGGCAAAAACTTCTTCACATGCTCACTGGTTATAAAAGTGAAGTGGGAGCACATTCAAAACAAGAAGAGAAAGAGGCAAGAGCTCCGAGTAGTCGGATCTAGCCATTTTGTCATTTTGGTTTTCCCTTAGACTCCTTCCAGTCGCACGTCAGTTTTTACACAGCTCTGTTGCAGAGCTCATATCTCAGTGCATATGTAACCATTTTGTGCGTTTAAACATTCATTGGAAAGCTTATCTTGTTTACTTTTTGCATATCAAATATCTCTTTGAAATCTTATGTAATTTGTGAGATATCAGTGAAAGAGTGAAGTTCCATTTTTTAGTATACCTGTGTAGATAGGTAGTCTATTTTGGTTGGTTCAGTTGCCCGACCAAAACATATCAAAATTGCATGATTTTTGTCTTGTTGGAAAGCCCTTGGCATCTACTTTTATTATCTCAAATATCTCATTCCGATCGTTCATATTCTGTGAGATATCGGTCATAGATTTCATATTCTGTGAGATATCAGTCATAGAGTAAAGTCCAGGTTTATAGTGTACTTATGTGTGCAGGTGGTCTATCTTGATGAGTTGAGTTTCCTGATCAAAACGCATCCAAATTACTTGATTTTTAGCTTGTTGGAAAGCTATTTGTGTCTACTTTCTCTATACCAAATATCTTTCTCAAAGGATATATATTCAGAGAGCTATCAGTCCGAGAGTGAAGCTCAGTTCTTTAGCATACCTGTGTGGACAGGTAGTTCATCTTTGACAGTTGTGTTTCCTAATCAAAACTTCTCCAAATTAATTCATTTATAGGTTCTTAGAAATCTCTCTTTGTCTAATTTGATTGACTAAAGTATCAAGTCCATTTGAGTTTTGTGTTGAGAGCAGCAAGCTATCTAAGGTGCAGATGTTTGTCCAAGTGTTGGACATACAAGGGTTCACTACACACTTCAGTTGCGCATAGGATAACTCATTCTCCACAGTTGGTATCAGAGCGAACTTGGTGCTGAAGCTTCATCATCAGAGCTGGAGTTGAAGCAAAGTAAAAGAGGAGCTACAAAACAAGAGGGAGCTTCACAAACGCAAGAGCAAAGGACTATAACTATTCGAGGTAACTCTCAAAGTCTTTGATACTCTTCAATGGCTGACTTGGGTCAACAAGTAGAGAAGTTGGACAAGGATAACTATCCCGTGTGGAAGTTTAGAATGAACAACTACCTAATGGGCAAAGGCTTATGGGGTATTGTGAGTGGGGATGATGCTCAACCTCAAATCAATCAAGCTATGGCCACTGAAGTCCAAAGGAGGCAATCAAAAGAATGGGAAGAGAGGAATAGGAGAGTCATGTTCCTCATTTCGCAAGTCATTACTAATGCCATGGTAGGTCATATTCAACATCTAGAGAAAGCTAAGGATGCTTGGGAAGCTCTTGAAAGGATGTATTCAACAAATACCAAAGCTAGGAAACTTCAACTCAAGAATGAGTTGAACACAATCAAGAAAAGTTCGAGTCAATCCATAGCTGAATATACTTTGAAGATTAAGGAGCTAAGCGATGCTTTAGCTTCTATTGGCACAACGGTTGAAGACGAAGATCTTGTGTGTTATACTCTCAATGGCTTGAGAGAAGACGAAAGATGGAAGCCTTTTATAACTTCCATTAACTTGAAAGATGTATATCAAGGTTTTGAACAACTAATCCCTCATCTTGTCATAGAAGAGCTTAGCTTCAGTGGTCCCAAAGGAAAGGACAACCACAACCAAATGTTATATGCAGGTCGAGGTAAAGGAAGAAACTCAAGAGGAGGCTCAAGAGGAAAAGGAAGAGGTCACAACCACTCCAACTACAATCAAAACAATTCGGAAGACAACAAGGATGCATCAAATGCCAACACACAAGGAAGAGGTCGAGGTAGAAGTAGAGGAAGAGGCCAAAGCTCCTACAATTCTCATAAAGGTATAACATGCTATCATTGTGGTAAAGTAGGACACTATGCTAGTGATTGTTGGCTAAAGAATGGAAGCCCAAACGGAGGAAATCAAAGGAACCAAAGCAAATATGCAAGCACCTCAAGTGAAGGAAGCAAGGACACACTACTTGCAATGAGACATGAGTATAGAACCTCTTGTGAAGATGACAAAAAATGGTACATTGATTCAGGTTGTAGTAACCATATGTCATGCCAAGGAAGTTTGTTCACTAATCTACAGGTACCAAGTGGAAAAGGATGTGTTGAAACAGGTGATGATACTCAACACGTGATTGAACACATTGGAGATATAAGGCTTGGAGATACAAGCAGAGCAAAGGTACTATCTAATGTTCTTCATGTTCCTACAATTTCAAAGAACTTGATTTCAGTAGGACAAATGGTAGAGAAGGGTTATCATGTCATATTCAATGAGAATGGGTGCTTCATAAAGAATCCAAAAGAAGGCTTCAAGGTCATTTGCTCGAGGTAGAAGAGAAGGAAGGATGTTCACTTTGGATGTCCAACATCCACATGGAAAGGTCATGTACATTCAATGTGGGAACAAGAAGATTTCAGAGCTAGATTTATGGCACAAAAGAATAGGACACATCAACATTCCAAAGCTGAAGGACATGAGCAAACATGAAGTGGTAAGAGGTCTTCCAAAATTTAATAGCATTGGACTACATGAGTTATGTGAAGCTTGTCAACTAGGAAAGCAAACGAGGCAGCCATTCAAGAGGAGCAATTATGTGGCTCCAAATGTCTTGGACTTGATACATACAGATGTATGGGGACCACCCCAAGAGGCATCAATGGCTGGTAATAGATTTTTTGTCACCTTCATTGATGATCACTCAAGAAAGGTATGGCTGTTTTGTATGAAGCAAAAATGAGAGATGTTTTCTATATTCAAAAGATTCAAAGTTGAAGTTGAAAAGGAAACAAGAAGGTCTATCAAAACCTTAAGGTCCGATGGTGGAGGAGAATACTTCTCCAAAGAATTTTCAGATTTTCTACAAGAGAATGGGATCAAAAGGCAATTCACTTGTAGGTATACACCACAACAAAATGGAGTAGCTGAGAGGAAAAATAGGCCAATTGCTGAAATTGCAAGATGCATGCTCAACGAGATGAAGGTACCATTGTACTATTGGGCTGAAGCTACCACAACCGCCATTTACTTGATGAATAGGTGCATGCTTTGTTCACATTCCACAAGAAGTTAGAACAAAGATGGAACCAAGGTCAGAAAAATGCATTTTCATCGGCTACTCGATGAAGCAAAAAGGATACAAGTGCTACAACCCTCGAACAAAGGAATTAAGAGTCTCACGAGATGTGGTCTTTGATGAACTAAGACCATGGTATGAAGATAAAGGAAAGGAAAAGGTTCTTGAAGAAGATTGTGATGATTATGCAGGAACAAATCAAAGAGAAGCTCAACAATCAAGCACAAAGGCTTCAGGTCCAGAGGCATCTACATCAAATGAAGAATGTTCAACATGGAGGGGGAGTCATTCTTTGTCTCCAAATTCAGCTCATAGTAGAGCCAAAGAGGCAAATGCTACTCCAAACAGTGAGGTAGATGCAAGTGAAGAAGAATATGAAGAGGTAATCACAACGATTGTAAAGCTAAATAGGTTAAAGAAGCAACTCTCTAAAGGCAATGAAAGAAGATCTTCAAGGACAAGGTATCCAACTCAAAGGTTGAGTTATGATAGTTTTATGGCGACACATTTTGCATACATGATGCAGGTTATCAAAGACAAAGAGCCTGAGACATATGAAGAAGCTTGCACACAAAAGGAATGGAAGCAAGCTATGAAAGAGGAGATCAAAGCTCTCAAAGATAATCACACATGGGAGCTAGTGCCAAAGAAAGAAGGTATGAAGATTGTTCCAAACAAATGGGTGTTTAAAGTAAAGAGGAATGCTGATGGTTCACTAGCTAGATATAAAGCTAGATTAGTTGCCAAAGGATTTAAACAAACACAAGGCATAGATTATGATGAAGTTTTCAGCCCTGTTGCAAAGATGGGAACTATCAGAACCCTAATAGCAATTGGTGCTTCAAGGAGATGGCCATCATATCAACTCGACATCAAAAATGCCTTTCTCAATGGAGAACTACAAGAAGAGGTATACATGAGTCAACCGGTTGGATTTGAAGATGAAAACCATCCAGATTTTGTTTGCAGATTGAAGAAGGCACTTTATGGCTTGAAGCAAGCACCAAGAGCATGGAATCAAAGATTGGTAGAGTATCTAACTAAGTGTGGATACAACCCAAGTAGTGCAGATCCTTCGTTGTACATGAAGAAGGAAGAAAATAGAGAGGTATATATTTGCATATACGTCGATGACCTCATCATAACAGGAAATGATGTTATAGGGATTAAAGATATCGAAGGAAGCTTGGTAAGGAGTTTAAAATTTCATATCTTGGAGATCTGAAATATTTTTTAGGAATTGAAGTTGTTTATGCAAAGAGTAGCATCTAATTGATGCAAAGGAAGTACTTGTTGGATGTTCTTTTCAGATTTGGAATGAGTGAATGCAAACCACTCACTCAACCCATGGACACAAATACAAAGATTTGTTCAAATGATGGAGAACCATTGGAAGATGTAATGACATACAGAAGCATTGTAGAATCATTGATCTATGCAAGCATTACAAGACCTAATTTGTCTTATGTTGTTGGTGTACTTTCTCAGTTTATGCAAGCCCCGACAAGTGAACACTTAAATTCAGCCAAGAGAGTGTTGAGATACATAAAGCATACAGTTAATCATGCTTTTTTTTACAAGTTTGATGAAGAATTGAAGGTCAAAGGCTTTAGTGATGCTGATTGGGCAGGCTCAAAGGAAGATAGAAGATAAACCTCAGGTTATGTGTTCATGATAGGAAGCAAACCTATCACGTGGAGCTCAAAGAAACAACCTACTGTTGCACTTTCATCTATGGAGGCTGAATACAAAGGATTAGCATTTGCCACATGTGAAGCAATGTGGATTAAAAAGCTTTTGGCTGATCTTGGAGTGCAAGTTGGAACCATCCCTATATATGGTGATAACATGTCAAGTATCTACTTGGCAAGCAATCCTATTTTTCATGCAAGGAGCAAGCACATAGAGGTCCACTACCATTATGTAAGGGAGAAGGTGCTGAGCAAAGATGTGGAGATAAAGTTCATTAGAACCAAAGAGTAGGTTGCAGATATTTTTACAAAGTTCTTGGATGCTTCTAAACTCAAAGGCTTCAAGGATGTGATAAATTTGCAGGACATGGATGAAGATAACTCCCAAATGAGCTTGAGGGGGAGTGTTGAAGATAAATGTACAAGCTCATTTTCATATGAGCCATGCTTGGATAAATTTACCAAATATAAAGATAAAGGAAAAGTAGAGGAAAAAAGGAAACAATAATAAAAAATAAAGTCTATTCAAAACTTCATGATGAGTAAAGAGATACAATATCTTGCCTTGTAGTTAGTAGCATGTAGTGGAGAAAGTGGTGAGTTAAGAAGAAGGCACAAACTTCTTCACATGCTAATTGGTTATAAAAGTGAAGTGGGAGCACATTCAAAACAAGGAGAGAAAGAGGCAAGAGCTCCCAGTACTCGGATCTAGCCATTTTGTCATTTTGGTTTTCCCTTAGACTCCTTCCAGCCGCACGTCAGTTTGTACACAACTCTCTTGCAGAGCTCTTATCTCAGTGCATATGTAACCATTTTGTGCGTTTAAACATTCATTGAAAAGCTTATCTTGTGTACGTTTTGCATATCAAATTTCTCTTTGAAAGCTTATGTAGTTTGTGAGATATTAGTGAAAGAGTGAAGTCCAGTTTTTTAGTATACCTGTGTAGATAGGTAGTCTATTTTGGTCGGTTCCGTAACCCAACTAAAACATATCCAAATTCCGTGCTTTCTGTCTTGTTGGAAAGACCTTGGCATCTACTTTCATTATCTTAAATATCTCATTCCGATCATTCATAATCTGTGAGATATCGGTCAGAGAGTAAAGTCCAGGTTTATAGTGTACTTATGTGTGCAAGTGGTTTATCTTGATGAGTTGAGTTTCCTGATCAAAACGCATCCAAATTACTTGCTTTTAGCTTGTTGAAAAGCTATTTGTGTCTACTTCCTCTATACCAAATATCTTTCTCAAACGATATATATTCAGAGAGCTATCAGTCCGAGAGTGAAGCTCAGTTCTTCAGCATACCTGTGTGGACATGTAGTTCATCTTTGACAGTTGTGTTTCCTAATCAAAACTTGTCCACATTAAGTCATTTATAGCTTGTTAGAAAGCTCTCTTTGTCTACTTTGATTGAATAAAGTATCAAGTCCATTTGAGTTTTGTGTTGAGAGCAGCAAGCTATCTAAGGTGCAGATGTTTGTCCAAGTGCTGGACATACAAGGGTTCACTACACACTTCCGTTGCGCATAGGAGAACTCATTCTCCACAATAAGTACACACCTAGGTCGTCCAATCATATCCACACTTGACCCTGCAAAGGGACATCATGTCGACGGTGAAGCATATGTCCATGGAGAAAAATTAAATAGGAAGATATTTGGCATTAAAGATAGCTCTTCATTAGACGATGCCGACTAGTAATTGAACCTGAAACCTCCAAGTTTGAATATCAGCCCAGCCAGTACACTATTGATGGGGAATCGACCTCCAGCTAGAAGGAGAATACTATCAGTCGGTACCCACGGAGAATTAATCTTCAAAAAAATGTCAATCAAGTGCTCATCGGCTGGAAGAACGAGCAGCGGAGGTTTGACGATTGAAGAGTCTGAGAAAGTTTAGCCAAGGCCGTGAAGCAGGGAATCGTCCAAAGCAACCCAAGCCAACCTACAACTAGAAGCAAATATTGAAGAAGTAATCGGGAAAATACTGGATTTAATTTTCATTTTCTTTCCTTCAATATTAGAAACGGCATTTTCTTATTTCTAGTTGATTCCAAAGTATTGACTGAATTATGGGGCATTCTTACGCAAGTAACATGTTATTAGACATACCTAGGTAGGAAGAGGATTATGTACCACAGGAAGGGGGCAGACAATTAGATTACACTCCAGGTCTTCCAGAGATAGGCCAAGAAGAAAGGCAGGAAATAAATATTTATAAAGAGTTGAATGGATTGGATGAAAAAATGAACGATATCCAAGCGGATATGTTCATCGTCAAGGAAATCCAAAACGAAATGGGTACCTTTCGTACTTCAATTAATGAAGTTAAAGGGAAGATGGAACAAATTCTTAATACGCTTTGTCCATCTTTACCCTTACCTGCCCAAATGGGTTCCTTGTCCATTCGACCAAGAAACCCATCATCTAGTAAAGGAATTGATGCCCCTTTACCTTTGCATAGTAATGTATCTTTAAAAAATAAGAATGATGAAGTAAATCCTCCTCATACTGCCATTAAGTCTAGAAGACTTTCTTTTGCAAAAGACTTAAAACCACCTCAATTTTCAAGTGAAGATAAAGACCAAAACAAAGATGCAGTCTTGATATTTTTAGAAAAATGGCAAGACCTGCTTCAGTTAAAAAACACCCCTAAAGCTTTTCACGTATTAGAAACAAGCTTATCACTTGGACCTAAGGCTTGTAAGTGTGGATGAGCTTAAAGGAGGCTCAAAGAATCCCAGAAACTTGGAATCAATTTGAAGAATTCTTCAAAAAAGAATTCTTACCAAAAAATGAGGATGAACAAAACTGGGAAGAATGGGAAAAAGTCCTGCAGAGAGGACGTCCCCTTTCTCTATATATTTCTCATTATCAAGAAATAGTACTTAAACTACAAAACCTAGATGATTTTCATAAGGTAAGAGGTTTTATCTGTGGTCTCGACAAGCAAGTCAAACATGAAGTGAAGAGAAGTGCTCCAAAAAGTTTAGAAGATGCTATTAAGTTAGCACATATCTATGAAGATCATGCTAAAACTGGAACATAACCACTTCATCTTGTCGGAGACAATAAAAAATTTAAACCAGGTAAAAGAAAGATAGGCACGTTCAAAAGAGATGACTTTAAAACCCCTAGACCTTCACGACCTAGGCTTGACCCTGAGGTTTGGGAAAAAGCAAAAAATGAGAATCTTTGCTTTAAGTGTCTTAACCCAGGACATCTTAGTAAGAATTGCATGACTAAGGGACAAAAAAAAGCCACCCGTGAGATAAGAGGGAAAGAAAAGACGGGAATACACTTAGTCCAAACATTGAATCTTGAAAATAGTAAAGTTTGGAAAAAGTGGAAGTCCTTCACGAAGACTACAAGCATCAGTGTTGTTTGTCTGACTCAATGTGGGTCCAAAACTAGTTTGGACCTCATGACTTGGTCAAACTTCATGCTTGCATAAGTGGTGAAAAGGCTAGAGTCATGATAGATGACTCGGCCACCCACAATTTCCTAAAATACTCACTAGTGAAGAGACTAAAGTTGCCCCAGCAAAAGTCACCTCATTAGTATGTTGTGTCTATGATGCAGGGTCAAGACAAGAAAGTCTGGGATACTATGATTTGTAACCTTGAAATAGAATTTCAAGGTTATAAAGATAAATTAGACTTCCAGATCATGCATATGGAAAGAACTGATGTGGTTTTGGGTAGAGAATGGCTTTGGGGCTTGGGAAAAACACTTAAAAGAAGCTATCAGCTGAATACTTTGGAATTTGAGAGAAATGGAATCCGTTATCTAATTCAAGGAGAGCATGATGTGCCTAGTACTCCTTTGAGTTCTAGCATGGAGTTGAAAAAGCTTGTAAATACCCAAAAAGCAGAAGTTTTCATGATACTTCCAACTGATGTAAACAATGTACATAATATGAATCCAGTTTCTTATATCTTGTCTCCCTTATTTGAACATGAAAGGTTTAAATTTAAGTGTTTAATAAATAATTATCGGGGTGTTTTTCCAAAAGAACTTCCCCATGGCTTACCTCCTTCTCGTGGGCAAGTCACTTGCTCCCAGGTACTAAGCCTATATGTAAAACCCCTTATAGACTCCCTTTTTCCCAGCAAGCTGAAGTAGAAAAACAATTAAATGAATACCTAGTTAAGGGATTCATTCAACCTAGTCTTTCACCCTAGGCAGCACCCATTCTTTTAGTCAAGAAAAAAGATGGATCAATGAGACTATGCATTGACTATCAAGCCTTGAATAAAGTTACGATCAAGAATAAATATTCAATGCCCCGAATTGATGATTTATTTGATCAATTAAAAGGAGCTAAGATATTTTCAAAACTTGGTCTCCGTCAAGGATATCATCAAATTAGAATTAAATCAAAAGATGTTCCTAAAACAGCTTTCAGAACTAAATATGGGCATTTTGAGTTTTTAGTCATGCCTTTTGGACTAACAAATGCCCTAGCCACGTTCATGACACTAATGAACACTATATTAAGCCCTTATTTGGGAGATTTTCTAGTTTTTTTTTCTTGATGATATTCTTGTCTATAGTCAAGATGCAGCCTCTCATTTAGAACATTTGGAAAAAATTTTCCAAGTTCTTAGAGAAAATAAATTATTTGGAAAAGAAGATAAATATGAATTCTTTTCAACAAAAATCAGATATCTTGGACACATTATATCTAAAAAAGGATTCAAGTAGATCCTGATAAGGTCCAAGTTATTCTTAACTAGCCTCACCCTAAAACTATTACAGAATTTCAAAGTTTTTTAGGGTTAGCGGGATACTACAGAAAATTTGTACCTAAGTTTGCAAAAATCTCAACCCCTTTATTTGAAAAATTAAAGGGTAAACCCAAACGCCTCAATTGGGAGAAGGAAGAGGCTGAAAATAGGGAAAGACTTAAAAAGAGCCTTAGCTTCAGCCCCGATTCTACAGATAGTAGATCCAAATGAACCCTTTGTAGTTGAAACAGATGCTAGTGATCTAGCAATAGGAGCTGTTCTGAATCAAAATGGTCGACCAATTGCTTTTGAAATCCAAAAGCTAAATCCAGCTCAAAGAAACTATTCTACTCCAGCTCAAAGAAACTATTCTACCTATGAAAAAGAGCTTTATGCAATTGTGCACGCTCTAAAAAATGGAGACATTACTTGTTTGGCACCAAAGTAACTATAGTTTTTGATCAAGCAAGTATAAAATGGTTTGCAAACCAATCTGAATTATCAGGTAGAAAAGCTAGATGGGCCGAATTACTCCAAGAATTTGATTATGAACTCAGATATAGAAAGGGAAAATTTAATATTGTGGCAGATGCATTAAGTAGGATGCCCATGTTAAATTCTTTGAGTACAAATTTCTAATGAGTTAGTAACACTCATGAAGGGCGAGTATCAAGAGGATACTAGTTTTAACGAAGCCTGGAAGAAGGTTTCAACTCCAAACACAAACTTATCAAATAAAGATAAGTTTAAACATTATAGTATTCAAGATAAATATCTGTTATACAAAGGAAAGAATTGTGTCCCTTGTGATTCCAAACTTAGGAAAAAAGTTTTGTTTGAATGTCATGATGCCCCAAGTGCAGGACATCATGGAATCAACAAAACTTATGAATTAATAAAAAGGCAATTTTACTGGCCTAGTCTACATAAAGATTTACATAATTATGTACTTAGATGCACCAAGTGCCAAGTTAACAAAGCTGAAAAGCTTAAGATAGGGGGCTTGTTGCATCCCTTAGAAATTCCAAATGGAAAATGGGAAAGTATTTCCATGGATTTCATTACAGGCTTGCCACATACCCCTAAAGGCCATGATGTTTTTTGGGTCATAGTTGACCGATTGACCAAAATGGCTCGTTTCATACCTACTCGAAGTACAGTAAAAACTCCAAAATTAGCTAAATTATTCATAGAACAACTGTATAGACTCTATGGGTTACCTCAAGACATTATGTCAGATAGAGATAGAAAATTCACTAGTCATTTCTAGAGAGCTGTATTCAGTAGATTAGAGACTAAGCTAAACTTGAGTACTGCTGAACATCCTCAAACGGATGGTCAAATTGAAAGAGTCAATCGAATACTTGAAGATATGTTACGAGCATACGTATCTTCTACACAAACTAACTAGGAAGACTCTCTACCGATAGTAGAATTTGCTTACAATAGTGCAAAGCATTCTGCAACGGACTATAGTCCTTTTATGTTAATGTATGGGTTTCAACCTAGAGCACCTTATGCAGTTGGACTTCAAAACGAAAAAGTCCAAGCAGCAAAAGATTTCTTAGAAGATATTAACTTAAAGCTAAAATTAGCCAAGGAAAACCTGAGGAAAGCCCATGATAGAGCTAAATCATTTAGCGACCCTAAAAGGCGAGATATTTCCTTTCAGGTTGATGAGTTAGTATATCTTAAAGTTTCTGAGAAATCTGAAACATTAAAAATAGGACCTTGTCTTCAACTCTCTCTGAGATTCTATGGCCCTTTTAAGGTTCTTAAAAGAATAGGGACTTTGGCTTACACGTTAGAACTCCCATAAGATTGTTTACTTCATCCAGTATTCCATGTAAGTAGATAAAAAAGAAAACTGGCTGAACAAGACAATCTTGTATCTTCGGATACAATCATTCAACCAATCTCCCTTCTTAACATCCCTCATGAACCTAAAAGAATACTACGCACTCGAGATAAAAAAACCAGAAATCATCTATATAAAGAGTGCCTAGTTAAATGGACGGATGGAACTAAAGAAAGTGCTACTTGGGAACGAGTAAGTTCCATAAATAAAAGATTTCCCTCTTTTTTAACTCTTGGTTAAAAATGAGGAAAATATCTTTTGAGAGTGAGTCCATGATCAAACAAAATGAATCATGGTGCACGGGGGAATACTCCACATAATATACAAAAGCACATTTTCGAGGATGAAAATGCTAAAGGGGGGAAGAATGTTGTATAAATCCTTGGTTTAAATGAATAAGACCCTCTGTTAGCCGTTTGGCAGGCTACAGGTTTCTGGATCTGAACTTCGAGTACTGTGGACTACTGTGATACTTAAAGCACCCTAATTCTTTAGCCACGTGGGTTCTTGGGAGTGGTAGGGGTCTGTTAGACAGAGGCCCTGTACTATTTTCCCAAACTTTCACACAATCATAAATACTCTATCACGTCTTAGCTCAGTACTTGACTCTGAACACTGATAACTGCGTGGCTTACGGGGACGTTGGGATTTCTGGACTGGGTCTGCTATAGTAAAAGAGCAGTAGTCCGGTTCCGACTTAAACTACTAGAATACTCAACTTCATTCACCGAATATTACTCACGATGCACCTATTCTTGACTTGGAGGTATACCGAACAACTATACTCAAAGGTATGTAACTTACGGTATGTTAGTTCAAACAACAGTCAAATCGTAACAATCTTATCACTACTTCCAGTGCATACAGTCTCTTTACCGATACGAGTCCTTCCTGGGATCGGAATCCACAGAAACGCAGACTATTGTATCAACTTCAGTTACTCACAGAACATTAACAGACCAACAGTTTGAGACTACGTTCATGTTCTCTAGCCTCGCCGAAGAACTGATAACAACACACTGCACTTAACAATACTCAGCGACACACTTAACCATTAACGAACAGATTCATAACGCACTGCAACTGTTTCGTAACTATGTATTGAGATGCGAACAAACGACTAGACAAAGCGCAGAACAGAACAGAACAGAACACAGCAGAAATACACACTTCAAACGATACACTGCAATTCCCAAAATGGGGCGCTCCCTCGCCATACTTTCTCATTGCCTTATATAGAAGATTTTTACAGCGGTGCGCAAATCTTTTGTTACCTGCGCGTTTCTCGAAAGGTTCTTTTATATTTAAGACCCCTGTCCTAGTACATTTGTCCTTATTTGGCGGCCGTCTAACACTGGCACGCACGATGGACTCGAACCCGCAGGTTCTTATGTTTCGGCTACAAGACCTTCTAAATACATATTTCGGGCGAGCCTAAATGTGTGGGTGATTTTCTTTTTTATAGTTTCTATCAGCTGCACTAAGGTGGTTGGTTCTACTAATTGGGCGTCCGTTCTAACGGAGCTCAGCGCTATGGCTTGGGTTAACAAAATTTCAGCCTGGTTCTGTAAGAAGGCCTCTTGTAAGTAGAAGTCGTTGGATAATGCAGCGTCGCGGGATGTCTTCATTTCGGTGACCTTCTGCTGCATATCCGTGACCCGATCCTTCTGATTTTGCACTTGATTTTCGAGTCGCTCGATCATTTGGTTCTGAAATTCAATTGTCTTGTAGTAGGCGTCTCGTTCTCTTCGAGCATTGGCTAGATCCTTTTGGTTTTTAGCTTCCCGGGTTAATTGATGCCGCAGCATTCTGTTTACTTCGTCCAAACACTCCTGGGCTCGTCGTAGTTCATCTTTGACTTGTTCGGCCTCTCTCTGTTGATCTCGATTTTTCTGGATTGTCTCCTGCAATTGGACCTTCGTTTCTTCGACCAGTTCTTCGAGTGAGGAGCTGATGTCTTCTTTTTCTTGTAGCGCGAGTTTCAGTACCCGAATTTCTTCGTGGGCTTCGTTGAGTAGCTGGTCCTTGGCAGCCAGTTGCGCCAAGACCTCATCCCTTTGTTGTAGCAATGCCTGTTGTGCCGTGACCTGGCTTTGGAGATCTGCGACTTGGGTCTGCAAGTGATGATTTTCAGCTTTTACGGCTGCGACTTCTTCTTGGAGAGGGGTGATGTCTGCTTCCAAGAGGTCGACCTTGTGCTGGAGATCCTGTCTAATGGTGTTGGTGATTTCATTCAGCTGTACTGGAAGTTGCTGAGAAAGGGAAATAAGCATATGGCCCATGGTGGCTAGTTCGGAAAAGACCGGAATAGAGGGGAGGAGAAGTGGGTGTTGCGGTTGCGCAAAGGTTTGGGTTTGAATTTGGGGGGATGTCGGGGGTGAATAGTTGAGGGAAGATGAAGAGGATTCCGGTTCCGGTGTGGGAATAGGGTTGACTGGGGGAGGTCTGGGATTGACAGCGGCAGCGTGTGTTACCTGATTGCTGGTTTGTTGTTTAACAGTATTGCAGTCGATTACGGATTTGATGGCCTTCAGGAGTGTGTTTAATGCATCCCTACCGGGGTGCTGCTCGTCTTGCTGAGGCTCTGAGGTTGCTTCGGTGGAGACCGTTTTGGTTTCGGTTTGATTTTGCTGGTCTTGTTGGTGATCGGCCGAGGATTTGTTGTGGATGGAAGTGGTGGTGTCGTGGAAGGTTTCTTCTTGTTCGTCGTTGCGGGTGTCCTGCTTCTTTTCGGCAGATTTTTGTGCTTCGCTTTCCGAAGAGCTGATTCGGATTCGCTTAGTGCGGAAGAGTTGGTTGATCTCCTCTTCTTCTTCTGCATCGTCATCGAGTGGTTGGACTGACTCTTCGTGCCTAAGTATGGGACCTTGGGGTGGTGGTTGTGCGGCAAGGATGGCTGGGAAGAGGAAGGAGAGGATATGGGGAAGGCGAGAGCGGGGGGTGGTTCCCTTATTTACTTGCTTCATGATTGCGACACACTCCTTATGGATTCTTTGGAAAAAATAGGATGCGAAGTTGACGGGTTCTCGGGCTGCTAAATCTAAGGCGGAATAGAAGGGTCGGGAGATGCCATAGGTGCGCTTCTGTAGATTGAGGATGGCAACTAGGAATTGGAGGGCAGATCGTTCGGGTTCGGGGCGGCAGAGAATAGCGAACTCGTTTGAGGAAGATCGGGGGAATAATTCCGTCATGCGGGTGAGGGGGATACTAGGGCCATTTTCTCGGCCTTGCGGGGTGAGGCGGAAAGCTTCAGAAAAGGCGTGGAAGGTGATGACGGTTTTGGAGGGGAGCGAAGGGAAAACCCATTGGCGTTCGGTGGCGGGGGATTGGGCGATGACAGAGATAATGTGCGCGAAGAAGGGATGGGCTTCCACTGAGTGCCAGGGCAACTCAGCGAAGTTGGCCAACCCTCGGCAACGCAGGTATTCACCTACCTCGGTAGGGATACCATCGTGGAAGGCAGTGTAGTTCGCTAGCACTTCCATGGCGATCGCGGATACAGACTAGGAACACGAATACAGAGCACAAGGGTCGCACAGGTTACTAACACTCACCACAGTAGCGTTTTTTGGCGTTGTCCAAGGGGTTAAATAGGACCAATACGGTGGGGTGGAAAAGGGGGTTGGGTATCATTGTGCGGTGCGGGAATGATACTTGTTTTCATGCAGGCGTGTGTATTCGAGTGACTAGTAAGGGGCGGCTGGTACGAAAAGATTTTCCAAAATACGGCTATTTATAAAAAGAAGAAAGAAAAAAGGGAAAAGATTAAACAAAACACGATCCACCACCGAAAAATTTAATGCGGGTTAGGGGCGTGATGATATGGCCGCAGTTTCGACCCATTGATTACTTTCGGGAGTGGATTTCCGGTCAACGTAGTCAACCGAAAAGTTGCGGGACCGACTTGTTCTGAGATTTTGAAAGGGCCGAACCATCGTAGTTTGAACTTTCCTGCTGTTCTATCCAACTTTGCGTTGTAGAAGAGTACGAGTTGCCCTACCGAAAAGATTGGCGTTTTCAAATATCGATCGTGTATCTTGGCTTGTCTTAGTTGTACTTCACGCATGGTTACAAAGCTGAGCCATCGGTGCTCATCAAGTTCTCTGAGCGCGTCCATTCGTGCTATCAGTGAATCTTCCGGTAGCATCTTCTAAGTGATTGCTACACGCAGGCTTGGGATGACTACTTCCATAGGTGCTATTGCTTCTAAGCCATAAGCTAGTTTGAAAGGTGTCAAACCTGTTGTTACCTTATATGTAGTTCGGTATGCCCATAAGACTGCAGGGAGCAGTTGATCCCATCTTTCCGGTGATTCCATGATTAGTTTCCGGAGGATATTCAATAGTGATTTGTTTGTACTTTCGGCCAAACCATTGGCACGAGGGTAATACGGCGAGCTGAGTTTGTGTGTTACCTGGAAGGATTGGGTGAGTACCTTCATTAATTGATTTACAAAGTGAGTACCTTGATCTGAGACAATTTCCAGTGGTAAGCCGAAACGTGGAAAGACATCCTTCAGCAGGCATTTTGCTACTGCCACCGATGTGGCCGACCGTAAAGCCCATGCTTCTACCCATCTTGTTGCGTAGTCTGTACAGGTTAGTATATATCTGTTGTTGCTGAAGACTGCTGGAGGTGTAATTGGACCTATAAAATCTAATCCCCATTTTTGAAATGGTTCTAATGGCATGACTGGCTGTAAGGGAAAGAAGTGCCGTTGTAGCGGTTGTCCAGACCTTTGACAGCTATCGCAGTGTTTGACAAATTGGGCCACATCTCTGTACATAGTGGGCCACCAGAGACCTCCTTGCAGAATTTTTCGGTGAGTCAAATCTGTAGCAAAGTGACCACCAGTAGGTGTCGAATGAGCCATCGTGATAACTGAGTTGATTTCATGTGGAGGAACACAGCGAAGTAGGATTCCGGTGTGATCTGCATAATATAGTTCTCCAGCAACTAATCGGAATCGACGGCTAAAGACTGCAATTTTTTTTGCGTACTGGTCTTGAAACTTGAGATGGAAGGCAACCATCAGTGAGAAAGGTCAAGATCTAATCATAATATGAAAATGGAATAGGTGGGTCTACAGATTCTTCAGTAATTGGTTCTGATACATAAATCGCGGGTGTCGTGTCATCTATACCCACCGGAGATTCACCGGAATCTAAACGGGATAAAAAATCTGCTAAGGCGTGTGAACTGCCTGGTCGGTGAATGATTTTGTAATCAAATTCCTGCAATAGTAAGACCCATCGTGCTAATCGGCCTCCTAGATGCTGCTGCCGAACTAGATAGACAAGTGCAGCGTGATCTACATGAAATGTGAATTTACGGCCTAGCAAGTAATGTCTAAATTTTTTGACCGAATATACTAGTCCTAAACATTCTCTTTCCGTTACAGAGTAGTTTTTCTCAGCAGGGGCTAATCTTCGACTTGCATCATATACTGGTCTGAACCATTTATCAATTTGTTGCATCAATACACTTCCTATTGCTATATCTGAAGCATCAACAAATATATGAAATGGGTGATCCCAAGCCGGCGGTTGTAAAATAGGAACTTGTGTTAATAAATGCTTTAAACGATCAAAGGCTATCTGGCATTCCTGGGTCCATTTAAATTGTCGAGGTGTTTTACTAATTAGCTTGTTTAGTGGTATTGCCAGATGAGCAAGCCACCGTAAGTGTCTTCCATGCCACCGTACTTGGCCCATAAAGCGCATAACTTCTTTTGGAGAAACTGGCATAGGAGCTTCTAATACTGCCGAAATCTTATCTGGGTCTACTTGGATACCTTGTGCAGATACAATGTGGCCAAGTAACTTGCCACATGAGACCGCAAACACCGATTTATTTGGATTCAAGCAGAGTCTATACTCTCTGCATTTCTGAAAGCAGCACCGTAAATGAAACAGGTGTGCTATCATCTTACCGAAAATTGAAAAATCATCGAGGTATACTTGCATAAACAAAGTAGGATAAGGAGAAAAAATCTCCTGCATGCATCTTTGAAATGTGCTTGGTGCATTTCTCAATCCAAACCACATTACCGTACAAGCAAAGACACCCTAATTGGTAATGAATGTGGTTTTTGGTATATCTGCTTCGGCCATTCTAACCTGATTGTAACCACTGTATCCGTCTAAGAATGAGTACATTTCATGACCTGATACCCTATCGAGCATTGTATCCAGAAAGGGGATCGGGAAAGGATCTGGTACTGTTGCTGCATTCAATTTCCGGTAGTCTACACAGATTCGTAGTTGCTTATTTCTCTTTGGCACGATCACAATTGGTGAAATCCATTCAGCATGTTCTATTGGTACGATGAATCCGGCTTTTAATAACCTATCAAGTTCGGCCTTTACCTGTGATGCATAATTGGGATTCATCCGGTAGCCGGGTTGTTTGTTTGGTTTAGCTTCAGGTTTCAACATAACTTTATGTTGATAGATGCGTGGATCTAATCCCTTCATATCTTTGTAATCCCATGCAAAGATGTCTGAGAATTCACGAAGAAGTCGAATCAAGTCAGCTTTAAATGATTCCGGTAAGTTTTGCCTTATCTTTACAAGTCGTGGATGATCTTCGTCTCCTAAATTGTACGTGGTCAACAGGTCTTCGGGGACATAAAACTGTTGCGGTTTCTCTGTATCGTCTGTTGACTTGAACAGAGATTGTAATTCATCATCATGTGTTGGGATATTACCTTCATGCGTAACTGTTTTGGTGATAGGTACGATTGTACAAAGGTACAAAACTGAAGTGTTCTAGTTATCTATAACAGACTGTAGATCAACAGTTCCTACAGACATTAAATCAGCGTTACTCTTCAGAAATTCCTCTTCCTCATCATCTGATAATCCATCTAACATGTTGACTGGTTCAACAAAATATGGTCTGGCGTGAAGTTCGCACGGTTGTATAGCATCTAATTTTACCACATATCTACGGTTGGCATCTTTGAATGTAAGCTCTTGTGCGGACCAGTCCTGTATTACCTTCGCATGCTTCAGCCAAGGTCGGCCGAAAAGAAGGTTGTAATCCAAAGTGGATTCTGGCAGATCTAGTATAACAAAGGTCATTTTAAAGGTCGTACCTTGTAAAGTGATGGGTACATTTCGCACAAGTCCTACAGGGTGGACTCTAGATTGATCTGCCATTCTGACAAAAAATTGTACTGGTTCGATTTCGGTCCATCCTAGCCTTTTGCATAAGGATGTTGTTGCAATGTTCACACCAGATCCTCCATCAATCAATACCTGCGTAATTTTATGATTCTTGTACCATACTGTAATCAAGGGAACCGAATGATCGACAGTAGAGTCAGGTTCCAGTTGAACTGCTACGGTTGCCGGAATACAAGAGGGCACCGGACTGAACTGTTGCTGGAACTGTTGTCAAATCCTAGGTACTAATGCCAGTAGTTGGCCGAGAGGCAGAGTGATAGATGCCTTGGATAAAATTTCCCAGGCTTGTTGAGATTGGTTGTCCTACTCCTTTGGACTTGAGGTCTCCGCTGGTGCAGAGGTTTCTGCTGTTATGCCTACTGCTGATGATGGCTCCGTTGTTGTTTCCTTTTGTTGCGTTCCTTCCTTCGACAAAGCCTGAGTCATAGGTTCTGGGAACACTGGTGGTTCAGCTGCGGTCCAGTGGCTAGCCTTGTTATACATCCTATGTTGTTCTCGTATCCCTAGTTCGAATACTTCTGCTGCTGTCTGCAGCTGTTTACCTGATCGGGTCTGTACTGTAGCAGTTTGCGTTTCTAATGGTGTAATTTGTACCATGTTGGCCATTGGGTTTTGCCGTTCCTTCTTCCTTAGATCGTATTCAGCTGCATCTTTGCAAAATCTCCTGATGTGTCCGAATTCGCCGCAAAAATGACAGCAAGGTGGGGTTAGATTGGGATTTTCCGGTGGTGGTCCGTCTTGCCAGCGATTTGTATTGAAATGGTTGTTCCTCTGTCCTCGGTAGTTCCGATATCCTTGTGGTTGATTGTTTCTCAATTGCGGAGGCACATAGTGATTTGCTGGCTGTCCATGTTCTTGTATAACTGCATTGACCGTTGCTGTTCCCTGTATTCTAGCATTGTAAACACAATTTTCGGTGGTGTGTCCGGCAGTGTTGCAGATAGCGCAAAACGTGTGATTTAGTGCACAATTGGCACTAGTATGACCTGAATTTTTGCATGTGATGCAGTATACTTGTCTAGTTATGTCTTCAGCCATAGTTTTGTTTGTTTTCAACCATTCCAGATCTTCTGTAAATCCACCGACCTTGGACTCTAGTTGCAGAGCCATGGCAATGACTGCATCCAGCGTCATAGCTCCAACACATCTTATGATCATGATCTGTTTCAGTTGTGGGGTTAAGCCGTTCATAAACCACTGAGTAATGACATCATCAGGTAAGTTAGCGTGGGCCTGTGGTATCTGCCGTAAGTGTGTTCTAAAGAGTGTAGCATACTCCTGGACAGTCTGATTAGCCTTTTGTCGGTTGTTTTGTAAATAATCAAAGATTTCGGCGGGATTCTTCTTTAGCCTGAATCGTTGCAAAAAAGCATCTCGAACTGCGTCATAGGTACCGAAATGATTAATATCGTATTCCGTAAGCCATCTAGCTGCTTCATTTACCAGTGTTGATTGAAAAACGATGGCCTTATACACCTGATCCGGTGGATGGTTAAGAACTGCATAACTTATCTCGAAAGTGCGTACGTGAGCATCCGGATCATCTCTTGGGAATCCACCGAATTTCGTGTATGTTACTCCTGTTGGAGGCGGCCTTGGTTGACATAACTGTTGTTGCTGTTGTTGTCCGTTCATTGTGAGTGTATCCAGCCTTTCTTCTGTATCTTGATGTTGGTTGGTTGAACTATTGAAACTTTTGTCGCCGGATGACGTGCCTTCCGGTGTGCTATTTTTACTTAGAATGCGTCGCACTTCTGCTTCGAAGAGTTTTCCTTCCTTCTGGATATCCAATATCCGAAATCTTTCTTCCAAGCACGCTGGTTGGGCTGAAGATGCCGCGAAAAATGCAAAGTCTTTGCCTACAGTTGGTGATTCTATCACCGGAATATCACCGGAATGAGCCAAAATTGTGCCAAAATGTAGTGTTTTTCCGCTTTTACCGATCTCTTCTCCTAAAGTATTTCTGATCGTATATAACTCTGAGTTTAGACTGGTTTCTGACGGCGTCTTGGTAGATTCTGAAATTGCTATATCTTCGATAGGCTGGGTCGAAGTAGCACCAGAATGTACCAAAGGCGTTGATTGTTCCACCGGAATATGACCGGAATCAATCGTGACGTTCTCAATTTGCCTGACCACTGGGTCAGATTGGGTTAGACCTTCTTCTCTCAAGGCTATCTTTATCGCTTTACTCGCTTCAGCCTTACAGTTTCTTTAGCCACGTGGGTTCTTGGGAGTGGTAGGGGTCTGTTAGACAGAGGCCCTGTACTATTTTCCCAAACTTTCACACAATCATAAATACTCTATCACGTCTTAGCTCAGTACTTGACTCTGAACACTGATAACTGCTTGGCTTACGGGGACGTTGGGATTTCTGTACTGGGTCTGCTATAGTAAAAGAGAAGTAGTCCGGTTCCGACTTAAACTACTAGAATACTCAACTTCATTCACCGAATATTACTCACGATGCACCTATTCTTGACTTGGAGGTATACCGAACAACTATACTCAAAGGTATGTAACTTACGGTATGTTAGTTCAAACAACAGTCAAATTGTAACAATCTTATCACTACTTCCAGTGCATACAGTCTCTTTACCGATACGAGTCCTTCTTGGGATCGGAATCCACAGAAACGCAGACTATTGTATCAACTTCAGTTACTCACAGAACATTAACAGGCCAACAGTTTGAGACTACGTTCATGTTCTCTAGCCTCGCCAAAGAACTGATAACAACACACTGCACTTAACAATACTCACGGACACACTTAACCATTAACGAACAGATTCATAACGCACTGCAACTGTTTCGTAACTATGTATTGAGATGCGAACAAACGACTAGACAAAGCGCAGAACAGAACAGAACAGAACACAGCAGAAATACACACTTCAAACGATACACTGCAATTCCCAAAATGGGGCGCTCCCTCGCCATACTTTCTCATTGCCTTATATAGAAGATTTTTACAGCGGTGCGCGAATCTTTTGTTACCTGCGCGTTTCTCGAAAGGTTCTTTGATATTTAAGATCCCTGTCCTAGTACATTTGTCCTTATTCGGCGGCCGTCTAACACCCTCCTAAAAGGAACTTATGTTTCTTGATTTTAACTCTTAAGGTTTTATTTCAATAGAAGTCTCAATTGAAGGGTTTTTCACCTTAGGAATAATTAACCTAAGTGAGAAAAAAACCTTAGTCTTGGGAGAAGCTTCTCCCCAGTGACACCTTGACTCGTACATGAAGGAAAGACTTCAATTGAACTAGAAGCCATGTGATTCTCTTTGGAAAGTATCCACATGAAGGACACTTGGAAGGACACATGGATAAAAATTTAGACATGCAACTCTTGGACCTTTGGTATATATATGGGTGGAGTTGGACGGGTGGATACGTACTCACTCACTCTCTGGTGGATGCTATACTCTAGGAAGAAGTTTTCACAACAGGCGCAAAGTGTGAACTTGGCTTGTCGACTTCCTAGAAAGAAAAGTAAGTTCGAGAGTTGAAGGCTTCTTGTATAAGGGAGTACCTAGACCTCTGGCATGATTATGAAGTGTTCGGAAGATGGATGGACACTTCAAGAGACTGAGTAGGTATTGCCAAATCCTGCTTTGTACTAGCCCTTTGATGCTTCAAAGTTGATAAGTGGACCTTCTTAGATTTCCAATGACACCATAAAATGGCCTATGTACTTTGGAAATGATGTATGAAACAAATGAATCAAAACAGATAACTTTGAACTTCAAGTCTTCAAGAAAACCTTCTATTCTTGGCTAAACACCTGTTGCTTCTTTTGCTCAGTATGACCAGCATAGTAGGAATTGGAAAAATTCCTTTTAGGGGTAACTAATTAGATTAGCAACTATTCCAAGTGGAATCACTTAAAAAGATTAACTATGCTCAGAGAAATCAATTTATCAAGTAAACCTTTACCCCCGCTTTTTTAGGACTGTTGTAGACTTTGATGAGTGATCACCTCGACAAACTTTTCTCTGAAATGGATGAATAGAAATCCTTCAAATTTTGAAAGAATGTAGAGAACATTGAGCTGGTTCCAACAAGCTATAGATCTTTGAATTTTATGGAGAAATGTGTGAGATATGATCTCCACAAGTTGACAGACTTTAAGACACTAAGACAGAGAACTCAGAAATGAACAATGTAGATATATGTATTAATGAACATTGTTGTAGAGTGCCATAGGCATGAAGATCATTGCCTAATGGTGTAGATAGGTGTGGGCTAGAGTATAGACCTCACACACACTCAGATCTTACAATGAAAGCTCGGGGGAATGAGTCTACTAACCACAACTTTTTGAGTTGATCTTTTATAGGAGTTGAGTTCAAAGTTTGAATTTGAATTCAAACTTTGGCTCTCTTTGATCATGCTCCTACATCCTAGGATATATTTCATGAATCAAAGCTAACTTTTCACGAGTTCCTTTTTGGTAGGTGTTTACAAAGATTCCAAGTCAAATATGACTTTTACAAAAGATAAAGTGATAATTACCGACTAGCATTGGTTCCTATGCATCTACATATGTGTATGAACTACAAGCCAAATGTGTAGGCTTGTGAATTGCACCAACAACTCCCCCTCAAGCCAAACATTTTGGCTTGGTCTTCATTCTTCAGTCTTCATGTATATCCTGCAATCCAATCATTGATTTGAACCTGCAAATTTTGGTTCCATCCAATGCTTTAGTTAACAAATCTGCACACTGCATGTTGGTTGATACATATGTTAGTTGAATGTCCTTTCTTAATAACTTCTCTCTCACATAATGGTAATGGACCTCTATATGTTTGGTCCTAGCATGATGGATTAGCTGCAAGGTGAAATGAACTTGTATTATCACCAAATATCAATGGTGTGGTAGTATACAAAACCCAATTCTGTATACAATAACTACAAACCATGATGTTGAGTACCCTTGAGATACTTCAAGATCCTCTTGGCAGCCTCCATGTGAGGTGCTCTAGGCTTCTGCATAAACTGACTTAGCACACTAACTCCATAAGCAATGTCTATCCTTTTTAAGGTAGCATGACTCAAGCTACCCACAATGCTTTGATAACCTGTAATGTCATTAAGTTCATCACCTTCATGTGCACTTAGTTTTAGGTTTACCTCCATTGGAGTACTTGCAACTTTGGCATCCTCCAAATGAAACTTCTTCAACGTATCCTGTATGTATTTTTTCTGAGTAATATATATTCCAGAGCTAGTATAAACTAACTCAAGTCCAAGAAAATACTTTAGTAAACCAAGATCATTGATCTTGAACTCCTTCATCATCTGGTTCTTGATTTTTCTAACTCCATTGACATCATTACCTGTAAGTATGATATCATCAACATAAACACATAGGTATATTACCTATGAATTACTTCTCTTAATGACTAGAGAAGTGTCTGCCTTGCTCATGACAAAACCTTGGTCTTGAAGGTATGTGGTCAACCTGTGATTCCATGCCCTAGGTGCTTTCTTTAATCCATAAAGAGCTTTATTCAATTTGCACACATATGTTACCTTGTTTGGATCCTCATAGCTAGGAGGTTGTGACATATATACCTCCTCTAAAATCCATCCATTAAAGAAAGCATTTTTTACATCCAATTGATACATGTTCCAATTCTTAGATCCAGCCACACTTACCAATATCCTGATGGTTGGCATCTTGGCCATAGGTGAGAATGTTTCTTCATAGTTAATGCCTTGGGTTTGTGCAAAACCCTTGGCCACCAATCTGGCTTTGTACCTGTTTATTGAACCATCAAAATTTCTTTTGATTTTATAGATCCATCTAGATCCAATTACCTTCATGGACTCTTTCTTTGGTACTAGTTCCCATGTGTTACTTTCTTTGAGTGCTTCAATCTCCTCATCCATAGCTTCCTTCCATTCTGTCTTAGTCATGGCATCTTCATATGATCCTGGTTCTTCAATTGACAAGTCTTTGGCAAGATAAGCAGAATGTTTAGTAACAAGAGAGGTATCATACCCATATCTGATAGCTTTTTTGCTCTCCCTTTGTGATCTTCTGATTGATTGATTTGAAGATTCAGGTATGTCTTCAAGTTTCTTCATCTTGAGTTTACCTTTGGACTTCCATGCCTTGAATTCTTCAAGATTGATAATATCTTCATCATCTGAATTGGTGTCTTCACTCTGAGTAGGTTCCTCCTTAGCAAGACTTGGAAAATCCTCCTCCAAGTCATAGGGTAGTTTGAACTTCCTGCATTCATTCTCATACCAAGAATCATTTTCATCAAAGACAACATCTCTACTAACCATGAATCCCTTATTTGAAGGATTGTAGAACCTGTACCCTTTCTGATTTAGATCATATCCAATAAAGATACACTTCTCAGCCTTAGGGTCTAGCTTACCTCTGTTAGGCTATCGGATTGGCACAATGTAACTTATATATTTTCATATACCGCACACACTGAAAGGGTGTAGTGAAGTGATGTAACCCTTTTATTCATTAATGAAGAGACATTATGTGGTTCTCCGGTGCGAGAGGAGACGGGATCGCCAGACTATTTGCCTAGGCAATTTGCGACCTTGCGGAGACATCGTATTGCAGAGTTTGCATATATCTGAGTACGGTTAAGTCTGTTCTTATTGAATTGTCGTAAACTATTACTACACAGTATTACTGTCGTAACATGAATAGATCTGTTCGATTATGTGATTGAACGGCTGTGCGATAAGTTAATGTGTGATGATACTGTAATTGGAAGATTATAACTGTGTAACAGAAGTAATGCTTGAGCGTATAATTACTGTTTGGGTAATTCATTAATTGGGAAAATCAGAAAAAGGGCCTCTGCATTGTCAGACCCCTACCATCCCCAAGAACCCAAAAAGAGATTAAAAGCGGATCTACTGAGAGTCCCTTTTAACACTTAATGCAAGTATTGACCGAGACATTTTAGATTGTCCCCAAATTCAGCTCGCCTTATTATCTCCGTGCCAATGGTCTAGCGGCCCGAGTACCAATAAGACTTTGTTGACGATGCTTCGTAAATTGCCTTTGGAATGTCCGGAACGTTGGGACCAGTTAGTACCTGCAGTTTTGTGGGCATACCGGACTACATACAAGGTAGCTACTAGCATGACCCCGTTCAAACTAGCTCATGGATTGGAAGCTATTGCACCAATGGAAGTAGTAGTGCCGGGTCTACTGTTGCCTTAGCTCAAAAATTGCTACCGGAAGAATCCTTGCCATTTCGGTTGGATACACTCAGATCATTGGATGAACAGCACTGGGAAAGTTTTCTAGTACTTCAAGAAGTTCAGCTTCGTCAAGCTCGTACCCATGATCGTTTCCTCAAGACCCCTATGTTTATGGTGGGGCAACTGGTGTTATTATACAATGCTAAAGCAAATCGGTCTGCTCGGAAATTTAAATTATAGTGGTTTGGTCCATACCGAATTATTGAGCAGGTGGGACCCGCTACTTTTAGGTTGGCCACCTTAACTGGAGTTCCCCTGCCGAAAGTGATTAATGGATCTAAGCTTGGCCCCTATCAGCAATCGGCCGATAACCAATGACGTGTACCTTGTCTTTTTCGCGTACAAATTGTTTATTTCTTTTCCCGCATTTCGGTTGACCACTAACCGTAATCCCCTCGTTATGGTATCTAAATATGATTAATCGCCGCCCTGTGTTACTGTTTCTATTTCTGCATGCATGCCGAAATTATGAAGGGTATCATTTCAATACCGCGTGATGATTAGGGTTTTCGATCGCTTCATGATGCCCGTGTGTCTACTTAACCTTGTTTCTTTTACTGCTAATCGTAACTGCGTTTGTGTGCTTGTGCGTGTTCGTTGTCGTCTGTATTCTTGTGCTCACTTGTCCACGCCATGGAAGCTTTAGCGAATGTCACTACTTTCCGTGCAGGACTCAATCCTGAAGTAAGTGAGTACTTGCGCACTCACGGTTTGTTGAATTTCGCTGAATTGCCTTGGCATTTAGTGGAATGTCAACCATTTTATGCGCAAATTCTTGCTATCATTGCCTCTACACCTACTATAGAGCAGTGTTGGCCCATCGCCTGCTTCCCATCCCACGTTGTTATCACTTTAGCTTCGTTTGCTGAAGCTTTCCGCCTCCCTATGGAAGGATTGGAGAATGGTCCACTCCTTCCTGTAGCCACCATGAAAGAGTTGTTTCCTCGGCACTCATCTAATGAGTACGCCATTTTCTGTAGACCTGAACCAGAGCGCACTGCTCTGTAGTTTTTAGTTGCTATTTTGAATTTGCAAAAACGCACTTACGATATCTCGCGCCCCTTCTATTCGATGATAGACATGGCTTCTCGCGATTCTATCAATTTTGCTTCTTTTTATTTCCGGCGCATTCACCGTGAATGTGTTGCGGTTATCAACAGGTCAATAAGGGTGACCTTCGGTGTTCTGGTCTTCCCCATATCCTCACTTTTCTCTTTCCAGTAATCCAAGCCGCGCAACCGCCTCCAAACGCTCCCATCTTGCTCCATGAAGAATCTACTCAAGTGCTCGAGGACGTAGAGGATGACGATGAGGATCTCTTTCAACTTCTTCACTAGAAACACAGACGTATAAGTCCTTCTGAGAGCCAGGTGCAGGGATCAAAGGCTGGCAATGAAGAAGAAGTCTTCCATGACACTGCTACATCCATTCATGTCAAATCTTTTGATCATTCTTCTCCAAATAAGCAGCAGGAACAAGATGCCCACACCGAAGACTCTGATGAAGTTTCTTCTCGGGAGGATTCTCGTCTGCAGAATCAAGATTCAGTGAAGGATATTGCTACTGACTCTTAACGACATGATTGCTATGATTGACGCTATCATCGACAAGGTTGAGGCATCAAAACAGAATACCACCGACCTCATTTTGACACCAATTATTCCACCTCCTCCACCCTAAACACTATAGAGCCCATTGTCCCAGTCGAGCCTGTTGTTCCTGACGAACCCACTACTTCCTCGTCTTCTCCCCATTACTCTCCACCACCTTCCCCTCACCTATTATCAGCCTCTTCATCCCAGCCACTTCCTCCTCTTACTCTTCCGGCTCCAATGTTTAATGAATTAGAATCGATGGGTCGACTCTTAATCCAAGTTTCTCAGCAGTTACCTATGTAAATGAAGCAGGCCACCGATAATATTCGACATGAATTACAGCACAAAGTGGATATTTTAGAAGCAGATATTGCCCCATTATAGGAAGAAGAAAATTCAGTTAAGGCCGAAAACCATGCTTTGCATGTTCAACTCTAGCAACTTCAAGCTCGACTTACAGAGCAGGATAATCTTATTGCTCAAAGAGATGCAGCATTGGCTGAGTTAAAAGCCAAGGATATTTTGTTAACTGCTCGTGATGAAGAAATCAAGCAATTAAATCAGTTGGTACAGGATAAGGAGGATGCTCGGATTGCTCTCGGCAAACTTTTAGAAGAAACTCGCGTTGAGCTTGATGAAGTCGTACAGAGAGGACAAGAAATGGCTGATTTGGCCAAGCAGACTACTGCCGAATTACAAACAGCCTCTGTCGATCTTTTCTAGGTGAATATTGCTCTCAAAGCACAGACGAGCCTGACCATTCAACTTAAGAAGGAATTAGCAGGGATTATGAAAGAAAGGGATACATATTATAGGACAATTCAATATCAAGCTCAGGAATTGGAACGCAGAGAGAAGCAACTAGGAGCTCAAGCCGAAAGATTGTCTCGAATTGATGCGCAAATTGCGGATGTGAAGCAGCAGTGAGATGCTGCATTAGCTAATGATTTCTATTTACAAGAAGCGTTTTTGCAGACTCAGCTGATGCTCTATTCAGTCAGGTTATTTCGACGAGTTCAATACGCACTGATGCACAACTGATGGAGCCAGAAACGTTAAAACTGATGTTGGATTCATTAGAACAAAAAATTACCAGAACCTTCAAATTAGCAAGAACCATGTATATCCAAGGCATCGTAAATGAGCCTTAATTTTGTTTTCTTTGCGGGTTCAAGTCCACCATGTGTGCCAGTGTTAGGCCGCCGGATTGGCGCAATGTAACTTATATATTTTCATATACCGCATGCACTGAAAGGGCGTAGCGAAGTGATGTAACCCTTTTATTCATTAATGAAGAGACATTACATGGTTCTCCGGTGCGAGAGGAGACGGGATCGCCAGACTGTTTGTCTGGGCGATTTGCGACCTTGCGGAGACATCGTATTGCAGAGTTCGCATATATCTGAGTACGGTTAAGTCTATTCTTATTGAGTTGCCGTAAACTATTACTACACAGTATTACTATCCTAACATGAATAGATCTGTTCGATTATGTGATTGAACGGTTGTGCGATAAGTTAATGTGTGATGATACCGTAATTGTAAGATTATAACTGTGTAACAGAAGTAATGCCTGAGCGTATAATTACTGTTTGGGTATTTAGTTAATTGGGAAAATCAGAAAAAGGACCACTGCATTGTCATACCCCTACCATCCCCAAGAACCCGAAAAGAGATTAAAAGCGGATCTACTGACAGTCCCTTTTAACACCTCTTGTCTGAGAAGGAATGTGTACATATGCTACACATCCAAATATCCTGCAATGATCAAGTGAGGGTCTCTTCCCATGCCATGCTTCATAAGGGGTCATCCCTTCAAGGGACTTAGATGGTAACCTGTTTATGAGGTAAGTGGCAGTAGATACACTCTCTGCCCATAGGTAGTTAGGTAATTTCTTTTCATTTAACATTGACCTAGTTGTTTCAACAATCAGCCTATTTCTTCTCTCAGCTACCCCATTCTGTTCTGGAGTATACCTTGTGGTGATTTCTCTCTTGATTCCTCTATCCTGCAAGAATGCTTCAAACTCATTGGAGAAGTACTCACCTCCTCCATCTGACCTTAGCCGCTTTAGGTTTCTTCCTGTCTGATTCTCAACAAGTGCAAGATATTTTTTAAAACAATTGAACACTTCATCTTTGTGCTTCATAAAGTACAATACAATCCACATGCTATAATCATCAATAAAAGATACATAGTACCTTGATCCCGAGATTGAGGGGTCTTTGCTTGGTCCCCATACATCTGTATGGACAAGTTCTAGGTAGTCCTCATGCATGTAGCCTTTCCTTGAGAAGGGTAACCTGTGTGACTTCCCAAACTGACAAGCACCACATTTATATATCATGTGTTGTTTGGAAACATTGGGTATTCCAATTACACACTGATCTCTGAAAGTGTTTGATCTTTATAATTGTATAGTGCAATATTCTTTGTATCTTCTAGCTCAAATGTGAAGAGTCTACCTGATTTTTCTCCTTTAGCTATTCTCTTGAACCCATGCCTTGGATCTTCCAGAAATGTTCCAAATTGATTGAATCTGACCTGCAAACCTTTTTCCACAACCTATCCAACACTTATCAAGTTCTTTGTAATAGTTTGTACATATGTTATCCTACTCAACACGTTTTGATTCCCATCAGAAGTCTTAACATTTCCAACTTTAAGTACTCAGTGCTTGGTGTCATCACTTGTTTGTACTTGATGCTTACCTCTTGGTTCTTCAAGGTCAAAGAGTAGAGCTACATTGCCAGCCATATGATTTGAGCATCCTAAGTCAATGTAGAAGAGATGGTCATCATTTGTACCTGGTTTTGAAGTCATGTTCATGATCAGAAGAGAATCATCTTGCTCTTCTGTATAGTTGTTGTAGTCCTTTCTGGATTTGAATCCTCCTTGGTAGTTGCCATTGTAGTTGTTGTTGTACCCTTGCTGATGGTTGAATCTGCCTCTTGACTGTGAGTATCCACCTCTTTGATATCCTCTTCCTCTCCGATTCTTGTGATTCCTGAAAAACTCATCTATAGTATGATTTGATAAACCACAAATGTTGCATGGTGAGGAGTTATAAGATCTCCCCCTACCTTGCTTACCTCCTCTGCCCCTTCCTCTTGATGATCTATCTCTCCCTGCATAGTTGGCTTGGGAGGTAGTGCCTTCATCCTCTCCTTTCTTATTCTTGCCTTTATCTTTAGACTTACTTTTATTAGTGTATAGGGCAGAAGAGCTATTACCTTTGGATGTGTCTCCATTGTTGTTGAGCTTGGCTTCATGAGTGAACAATTGTCCCATGAGAGTTGTAAGATCTCCAATTTTCATGTCCATGTAAAGGTCCATGGCAGTGGTGAAGCTTTCCCATTTGTCATCAGCTTTAATCCCATTGATCACTTGACTTACTATCTGCTCTTCTTCAATCTCTTCTCCTATGCTTGCTAACTGATCTGCTACATCTTTAATCTTAATCACAAAATCTGAAATAGCCTGCTTAGGTTGCTTCCTTAGTGTAGTGAATTCAATCCATAATTGATTTTTTTGGCCCTTGTGTTGGAAGAAAAATAGGATGACAAGGTTTCCCAAGTCTCTTGGGATGTCTTATAGTTTCTAATATGTGGCAAAAGAAAATCAGAGATGGAGTTGAGTAAGTAAGACCTTGCTAATGCATCCTTGGTACACCATGTGTTGAGCTTTTCATGTTCTTCCTTTGTTGGTAGTCCTCTGGTTTTGAATGAGGGCAATTCCTCATCTCCTGAGATGTATCCATAAAGACTTCTTCATTGTAGGTATGTCTTCATCCTTAGACACCATGCCTGATAGTTGTTCTTGTCCAATTTATCAATAAATGAAGGAAAACCATCTCCCATTTTACCTTTACTTGCTCTGATACCACTGTTGGGAAGATGGATGGACACTTCAAGAGATTGAGTAGGTACTGCCAAATCCTGCTTTGTACCAGCCCTTTGATGCTTCAGAGTTGATAAGTGGACCTTCTTAGCTTTCCAATGACACCATAAAATGGCCTATGTACTTTGGAAATGATGTATGAAACAAATGAATCAAAACAGATAACTTTGAACTTCAAGTCTTCAAGAAAACCTTCTATTCTTGGCTAGACACCTGCTGCTTCTTTTGCTTAGTATGACCAAAACACTAGGAATTGGAAAAATGCCTTTTAGGGGTAACTAAGTATCTTAGCAAGCTAACTATTCAAGTGGAATCACTTAAAAAGATTAAATATGCTCAGAGAAATCAATTTAGCAAGTAAAGCTTTACGCCGAATTTTTTAGGATTGTTGCAGACTTTGACCAGTGATCACCTCGACAGACTTTTCTCTAAAATGATTGAATAGAAATCCTTCAAATATTGATATCATTTAGATAACGTTGAGCTGGTTCCAATAAGCTATAGATCTTTGAATGTGATGAAGAAATGAGCGAGATAGGATCTCCACAAGTTGACAGATTTTCAAACACTAAGACAGAGAACTCAGAAATGAACAATGTAGATATATGTATTAATGAACATTGTTGTACAGTGCCATAGGCCAGAAGATCATTGCCTAATGGTATAGATAGGTGTGGGCTAGAGTATAGACCTCACACACACTTAGAAATTACAATGAAAGCTCGGGGAAATGAGTCTACTAACCGCGACTTTTTGAGTTGATCTTTTATAGGAGTTGAGTTCAAAGTTTGAATTTGAATTCAAACTTTGGCTCTCTTTCATCATGCTCCTACATCCTAGGATATATTCCATCAATCAAAGCTAACTTTTCACGAGTTCCTTTTTGGTAGGTGTTTACAAAGATTCCAAGTCAAATATGACTTTTACAGAAGATAAAGTGGTAATTAGGCACTAGCATTGGTTCCTATGCATCTACATATGTGTATGAACTACAAGCCAAATGTATAGGCTTGTGAATTGCACCAACATGAAGCCCAAGAGCACTTAAGCAAGAGGAAAGTTTCATGGAGAGGAACAACAATAGTTACACCGCTGGTTCTTCTTATCACGGGGTTTATCGAAATTCATTGTGTTAGGACAAAAAGGTAAGGTCAAAGGGAGTTTAAAGTAGGGAATATAGCGAGAAGCTAAATTTGAGAAGATAATTTGAGATCCTAATTAAAGTTGGTTTCCAAATCCAAAATTATCCTACTTCTCCATTTTTGGGCAATCACTTTGGCATGTATTCAGTTCACATTGGGATTCGACAAGAACACTATTGGCTTCTTCGAATCTATATAAATAGATGACTTGCCATCATTGGAGATATATACACACATATAGAGAAGTCGAGATCATCTTTTGGCATTAGTATCATTTCTTTTGGCATTGGGATTAACATTAGAGTCAAGCACCATTTTCTTGACCACTCGTTGCATTTTGGTGCTATAAACAAACTATTGGGGGTCCCTCTATGGTGATTATACAGAGCATGGGTCTCCTAGTGGAGTTGGCTATTAACATTGTAGAGTGACTGAGTGACTTGGAAATAGTCCCTTGGTGTGAGTTTGTTGCATTTATCTTGGAGAAGCCTGTGTTCATTCTCATAGCACCCTTTGTGTGATTTCCTTACAATACTCCCTCTGTGATTTGTACTTCCTATCTTGATTTCGTCTAGTTCCTAGAATGTCATGTTAACCCTATATTTTATAGATTCAGAGTATGTTGGACCATCTGTAATCATTTACTAACCTAAGAATTTGGGTTTTCTCTTTTATGTGCTCTTGTCATTCTCCTTCTTTTGTGGTTGTACAATTTCTCTTTTGTCATTGAGTGTACCTGCGCATAAAAATCTTAGAGTGTATACTTCCCTAAGGAGAACCCCCCTTGAGTAGATGAAGTACTAGAAGTTTGGAAGTGGAGTTTCCTCTACACTTGGCACTTGCCAAAGTGAGATACCCTAGTAGCTCCTCTACAACTTGGGATGCTCGGTGGGACCCTTGCATTCTCTGTGTGAGGTACCTAGCTCGGTGGGACATTTGCATTTTTGTGTAAGTATCTTACTATAGTGAATACTTGTTTTTGTATTATCCTTCTTTTTGCATCTTGTGAGTGGGTACATGATCCACACAGCAGCAGACAAGGAGCCTCTTCGTGTATCAAGAAACCATCTTTACCTTCGACTAGTCAAATTAGATCCCCTCTACCCTCACATATTTGTCCATTGATTTGGCTGCAACCCCACCCTCACAGGAGAAGCCCAGAAGAACATTAGATTTCTCCTTAGATACTTTAGAAGGAACACCAATGCCAATGGAAGATCTCTCTAGCTTGAATATCAAATTCGCTACTTTTAGGGACTTGCTTATGAAGATGCAAATGATCATGTGAGGAGGTTCATCTCCTTATGCCACAGAGGAGGTCTTCAAAATCACAAGGATGCAATGCTTGTACTCTTTGTTGGTGCAATTCACAAGCCTACACATTGTGCTTGTAACTCATACACACATGAAGTTCCATGGAAACTATTGCTAGTGGAGATTTACCACTTTACCCTTGTAAAAGTCATTTCCTTTGACTTAAGAATATTTGTAACTTCATACCGAAAAGTTGTGGACTTGATTAGTTGGAAAGTAACAACTACATTGAGAGAATATATCCTATAATGAAGGTTCACTTTTAGAGAGAGCCAAAATTTGAATTCAATTTCAAATTTGAATGGAACCTCTATATAAACTCTCTTAAAAAGGTCGCGGTTAGAGTTATCATTCCCCTAGATCTCCATTGTCATTTTGTTTATGTGTAAGGACTACATTGTAGCCTACACCATTCTTCATCATAAGGCTATGATTACCAAGCCTATGACATTGTACAACATTGTTCTTTAATACATTATACCTACATTGTTCATCTATGATATCTCTGTTATAGTCATTTCTCACTGTCAACTTGTACTGATCGTAAATCACTCATTTCTCCACCAAACTCTATGATCTATAGCTTGTTGGAATCATCTCTAAGTTATCTACATGATGACAAAGCTTGAAACAAATTCCTTCAGCCAATTGGAATAAATCTACGTCGAAGCATTCACTAGTCTATCTCTGCAGAGGTCCTAAAAAATCAGGGGTAATGATTAATTTGTTAAATTGATTTCTCTGTGCATAGTTGATCATTTCAAGTGATTCCACTTGGACTCATTAGCTGACTAAGCCAATTAGATACCCCTAAAAGGAATGTTTCCAAATCCTATTGTACTGGTTGTACTGAGCATTACAAGCAGCATGTGTATGATCCAAAATAGAAGTTTTATCTTGGAGTCTTATATTTGGAAGTTGTCTGAGTGTTGGAGAGATTGTCGAAAAGGGTTTGTAGGTTAGATTCAACCAATATGGAGCATTTGTGGAGGATCCCAAGCATGGGTTCAAGATAATTGCCAAAGGAGAAAAAACAGGTAGACTTTTCACTTTTGAACTTGAAGATACAAGGAACATTGCACTTTATAAAGATCAAACATTATCAGAGCTTGAAATTTGGCACAAAAGATTAGGGCATGTAGGTGAAAGAACCTTGAAACGGATATGCAGAGATCAATGTGTGCTTGGGATACCTAATGTATCCAAGCAACACATGATTTATAAGTGTGGTGCTTGTCAGTTTGGAAAATCTCACAGGTTACCCTTCTCAAGGAAAGGCTACATGCATGAGGACTACCTAGAACGTTTTCATACAGATTGTATGGGGACCAAGTAAGGATCCCTCAATCTCTAGATCAAGGTATTATGTATCCTTCATTGATGATTATAGTAGGTGGACTGTATTGTACTTTATGAAGCACAAAGATGAAGTATTTAGTTGCTTTAAAAAGTATCTTGCAATTGTTGAGAATAAAAAAGGGAGAAATCTAAAAAGACTAAGGTTAGATGGAGGAGGTGAGTACTTCTCAAATGACTTTGATGCATTCTTGCAGGATAGAGGAATTCAGAGAGAAATTACCACAAGGTATACTCCTGAGTAGAAAGGAGTAGCAGAAAAAAGAAATAGATTGATTGTTGAAACAACTAGTTCAATATTAAATGAGAAAAAATTACCTAACTATTTGTGGTAAGAAAGTGTATCTACTGCCACTTATTTGGTAAACAGGTTGCCATCCAAATCTCTTGATGGGATGACTCCTTATGAAGCATGGCCTGGTAGAAAACCTTCACTTGATCATTGCAGGATCTTTGAATGTGTAGCATATGTGCGTATCCCTTCGCAGATAAGAGGTAAGCTAGACCCTAAGGCAGAGAAGTGCATCTTCATTGGATATGATCTAAATTAGAAAGGTTACAGGTTCTACAATCCTTCACACAAGGGATTCATGGTCAGTAGAGATGTTGTCTTTGATGAAAATGACTCTTGGTTTCATAGTGAATGCACGAAGGTAAAGTTACCCTATGACTTGGAAGAGGAATTTCCAAGCCTTACTAGAGAAGAGACTACTCAAAATGGAGACACCAATTTGAATGATGATGACATCATCAACCTTGAAGAGTTCAAAGCATGGAAGTCCAAAGGTAAACTCAAGATGAAGAAATTGGAAGATATACCTGAATCTTCCAACCAAGCAATTAGGAGATCACAAAGGGAGAGTAAGAAGCCAATCAGATATGGATATGACACCTCTCTTGTTACTAAGCACTCTGTTTATCTTGGAAAAGATTTATCAATTGAAGAATCAGCATCATATGAAGAAGCTAAGACCAAGATAGAATGGAAGGAAGCTATGGATGAGGAGATTGAAGCATTCAAGGAGAGTCACACTTGGGAATTAGTACCAAAGAAGGAGTCTATGAACGTAATTGGTTCTAGATGGATCTATAAGATAAAAAGGAACTCTGATGGGTCAATAAGCAGGTACAAGGCTAGACTTGTGGCCAAAGGTTTTGCACAAACCCAAGGCATTGACTATGAGGAAACCTTCTCACCTATGGCCAAAATGCCAACCATCAGGATATTGGTAAGTATGGCTGCATCAAAGAATTGTAACATGTATCAGTTGGATGTAAAAAATGCATTTGTAAATGGCTAGATTTCAGAGGAGGTGTACATGTCACAACCTCATGGCTATGAGGATCCAAACTATGTAACATATGTATACAAATTGAATAAAGCTCTTTATGCATTGAAGCAGGCACCTAGGGCATGGAACCATAGGCTGACCACATATCTTCAGGACCAAGGTTTTTTCATGAGTAAGGCAGATACTTCTCTATTAATCAAGAGAAGTAGTTCAAAGGTATTATACCTTTTTGTATATGTTGATGACATTATACTTACAGGTAATGATGCTAATGGCATCAAACAAATCAAGAATCAGATGATGAAGGAGTTCAAAATTAGTGATTTTGGATCACTAAAATATTTTCTTGGGCTTGAGTTAGTCTATGGAATTTACATTACTTAGAGAAAGTATATACAGGATATGCTGAAGAAGTTTCATTTGCAAGATGCCAAAGTTGCAAGTACTCCAATGGAGGTAAACCTAAAATTAAGTGCTCATGAAGGTGATGTACTTGAAGACATTACAGATTATCAAAGCATAGTGGGAAGCTTGAATTATGCTACCTTGACAAGGATAGACATTGCTTATGGGGTAAGTGTGCTAAGTCAGTTTATGCACAAGCCTAGGGCACCTCACTTGGAGGTTGCAGAAAGGATCTTGAAGTACCTAAAAGGTACTCAACATCATGGTTTGTATTTTCCTTATACATCAAACTTGGATATAAAGATTTATTCAGATGCAGATTGTGCAGGATGCAAAGATGATAGGAGGAGTACCTCAGGATACCTTTCATTTGCAGGTGATAAGCCAATATCATGGTCTTCAAAGAAGCAACCTACTGTTGCCTTATCTTCTATCTCCAATGATCTTTGGGGATAATACAAGTTCATTACACCTTGCAGCTAATCCTATTTATCATGCTAGGACCAAGCATAAAGAGGTCCACTATCATTATGTGAGAGAGAAGCTATTAAGCAAGGATATTCAGCTGGCATACGTATCAACTAATATGCAATGTGCAGATTTATTGACTAAAGCATTAGATGGTACAAAACTTTGTAGGTTTAAAGCAATGATTGAATTGCATGATGTTCATGAAGATTGAAGATAAAGACCAAGTTAAAATGTTTGGCTTGAGGGGGAGCCGTTGGCAATTCAGAAGCCTACACATTTGGCCTATAACTCATACACACATGAAGTTCCATGGAAATTACTGCCAGTGGAGATTTACCATTTTACCCTCGTAAAAGTTTTAAGAATACTTGTAACTTCATACCAAAAACTTGTGGACTTGATTAGCTGGAAAGTAACAACTACATTGAGAGAATATCTCCTAGAATGAAGGTTCACTTTTAGAGAGAGCCAAAATTTGAATTCAAATTCAAATTTGAATGGAACCTCTATATAAACTCTCTTAAAAAGGTCACGTTTAGAGTGATCATTCCCCAAGCTCTCCATTGTCATTTTTTTTATGCGTAAGGACTACATTGTAGCCTACACCATTCTTCATCATAAGGCTATGATTACCAAGCCTATGACATTGTAAAACATTGTTCATTAATACATTATACCTACATTGTTCATCTATGATATCTCTGTTATAGTCATTTCTCACTGTCAACTTGTACTGATCATAACTCATTTCTCCACCAAATTCAATGATCTATTGCTTGTTGGAATCATATCCAAGTTATCTTCATGCTGAAAAAGCTTGAAGCAAATCCATTCAGCTAGTTGGGAGAAATCTGTGTCGAAGCATTCACTGGTCTATCTCTGCAGAGGTCCTAAAAAATTGGGGGTAATGATTAATTTGTTAAATTGATTTCTCTATGCATAGTTGATCATTTCAAGTGATTCCACTTGGAATCATTAGATTACTAAGCTAATTAGATAGCGCTAAAAGGAATTTTTCCAATTCCTAATGTACTGGTTGTACTGAGCATTACAAGTAGTAGGTGTATGATCCAAAATAAAAGTTTTTCTTGGAGTCTTATATTTGGAAGTTATCTGTTTTGATTCAATCTTTACATAAATCATTTCCAAAGTACATAGGCACTTTTATGGTGTCATTGGAAAGCTACGAGGGTCCACATATCAACTCTGAAGCTATATAGGGCTGGTACAAAGTAGGATTTGGTAGTACCTACTCAGCACTTGAAGTGTCCTTCCATCTTTCCCAACACTCTTCTCATCTACATTGGAAGGCCTTGCAGACAAATCGTATAGTCAATATGCAAAATGCCACTTTGCCACCTAGGAGGCACTAAAGAAGACATTCTCATAGACCTTTTGACCAAGTGACTCCTTAGAGACAGCTCTAGATTAGCTACAGGGCCTGAAATTGAGACCAAGTGAATTTTTTAATGAACTCCACACTAGGACTAAAGTGCTTGTCTCTCATCTGCCACATGCTCCAAGTGATTTCCTAGTAAAGAAGTGGATCGAGAAAGCTTTTCCCAGGTCATCTGAGAAAAAGCTTTGGGAGTCTCTTAGATTGGATGCAACACTAAATGATTTCGTTGTAGCTACATTGTGCATTGAGGAAGCTAGACTACATTTTGAAGGGGATACACAGCAAAACTATGCATCAGACTTAGACCCAATGGGGTGACTCAGGAGGGAGTTGGAAGCCTTAAGAATGCAGCAAAGTCACCAAGAAGAGAAGGTCATGCCACCACTGCCATGCCACAATGATGATGAAGTGGCTCAACTTCATCGTGAATTAGAAGATTTGTGGACCATGCAAGACATACAAAGGCGGGTTTGGTGTACAATATGCAACAACAATGGACACTCAAATATTAATTGTCTTAACAAGGTAAACTATCAGTTTTGTGGCAAGGATGGCCATGAAGCAAGCTCCTGCTAGCACGTGAAAGGAGCTCAACAGTGAGGTAACCCTCAAGCCCTTGATTATATTATGCGAGTACATCAAATGCACCTAGTAGAGAAGAAAATCGTCCAACTCAGCCAAGGTATAATAGGCCATTAACGTGTTGTCGCTGCGGAGAGTATGGATATATGCAGAATAGGAGCTCCTTGCTAGATGGTGCACCTCCCTATCAAAATTGTCCAGATGTTAAGGATCACTATACTAGAGATTGCCCAAGAAGCCGCCCTACTCCAATTCACATGATTGTTGTCTTCCCACAAGTAGAAGGTATGAGTATCCAGTCTTATGTTGTTTCATCTTCTTTAGTGCCCATGATGACTAGAACCGGGCAAGCAGTAGCAACCTGCAAGGAGGAAAAACATGGACTCAAGGATAGAGAAGAGGAAAAGAAAGCTAGTTGGAAGGGTCAAACAGACATTGAAGGAGCTTATGATATGGTGACTAATTCGTTAAAAGACCAACCTGCAAGCTCTCAAGAATGTGACGAGATGGATAGGTATGTGCTTGAAGATGAAGAGGTGTTGCAAAATCCTTGATCTACACCAGCCAAATGAACTCCAAGAGTATATGGTGGGCCCTTTTAGCTTGCCAATGGATGTATTAGACACCCTATGTATCTTGGAAGATCACTCTCAAAAAGATAGATCAAAACAGATAAGTTGGAGTTAGCTTAGAGGTGAAAACTTGCTATTCTTGGTTCATACACCTGTCGAGTGTTTTACATAGTTCTCTGAGCACAGCAGCAATTAGCTTAATTCCTCTTGGGGAAGTCTAGTTAACTTAAAGAGCTAACTTTCAAGAGTAATCTCATAAAAAATAATGAACCACACACTGAGAATGAGTTTTAACAATTGATGACATCATCCCGATTTTCACGGGCTGCTACAGTTTGAGATCAGTGAGCAGAAAAATCAACATAACTCAAAACGTAGGAATCCAATGATTATGATAATTTGTTTGGTTATACTAGATAGTAAGCTGAATCCAACAAGATTTACATCATTGAATTTGGATGAGTAACCACTGAGAAACACCTCTGACAAGATGAGTGAAAAAGTCGGGTACCTAACAGACAAGTGAAGATGAACAGACCCTCTTGACTTCAAATGAAGATAAATGAAGATTGCAACATGAAAATCACATGAAACTTTGTGAGCATATAGTCGACTTATAGAGATAACTTTACCAAGTTAAATCACTGAAAATGATGCACCAATCTCAGAGAAAACATCTCTGCACGTTGACTGCGAAAACTGAGAGTAATGGCAGTGAGTAGTACACTTCACAAGAACATGGAAATATGAACCCAAATGATAATGAAAATGAAAGTATATTGCTTGTAAAATACAATGGACTTACTGATACATATGTGTGCCTTGTAATCACACCTTGATATGGCATAAACCTCAGCTCTTGGAGGTCTTCACATAGGTCTCTCTAACCACGACTAAAACTGCCATCCATTTATAGTTGAGTTTGGGAGGCTAACTTCCCTCAATCACTCTCCAATCAATCAATGATTGATTTGATTCTCTACCTACCACAAATCACGAATTTGTGGCTCCTCTTTCCCTTTTTGATCATGTGGACTCAACCACTTAAGATTCTCTTACTTTTACATTAAGTAAACTCTTCAAAAAATTACAAGAGGTAGTTCACAAGTGAACTTTACATAGTCTTCTTTTTAAAGCTTCTTCTAAGACTTTGTGGGACTCAAGCCAATACTTAGGCTTGTCATAGACTTGCTCCAACAGCTCCCCCTCAAGCCAGGTATGCTTGAGGTCTTCAATCTTCCAAGATTACCTGCAAACCAATCATAGCCTTGAATTTGCAAAGCTTTGTACCATCCAATGCTTTGGTTAGAATATCTGCACATTGTTGATGAGTGGACACATATGATATTTGAATCTCTTTGCTTAGAACCTTTTCTCGTACATAGTGATAATGAACTTCAATATGTTTAGTCCTTGCATGAAAAATAGGATTATCAGCCAAATGAATAGAACTCATATTGTCACCAAAAATAGTTGGAGTTCCAAACTCCAATCCAAGATCTTTGAATAATGTCTTCATCCACATAGCTTCTTGTGTAGCTATGGCAAGACCTCTGTATTCAGCTTCAGTAGAAGAGATAGCAACTGTGGGTTGCTTCTTGGATGACCATGAAATAAGCTTTGAAACTACAAAGGTAAGATAACCTGAAGTGCTCCTTCTATCTTCCTTGGAGACAGCCCAATCTGCATCAGAAAATAGCTTCAAACCTAAATCAGATACATAAGGATAATAAAGTCCTTCATTTATGGTTCCTTTGAGATACTTGAGAATCCTTTTGGCAGCATCCATATGTGGTTTCCTTGGTGTGTGCATAAATTGACTTAGCACACTCACACTGTAACATATATCTACTCTTGTCAATGTGGCATAGTTGAGACTACCCACTAGACTTTTATATGATGTGATGTCCTCTATGAGTTCACCTTCATGTGAGCTAAATTTGTGATTGACCTCCATTGGAGTACCTGCAATCTTACAATCTTGCATCTTGAATTTTGCCAACATGTCCTTAATGTACTTTCTTTGAGTGAGAAATAAACCATGATCTTTGTAGACAACTTCCAAACCTAGGAAGTAGGTAAGTGAACCCAAATCACTTATCTTGAACTCTTCTCTCATCTGATCTTTGATCTTCTTCATACCATCTGCATCATTTCCTGTCAATATAATATCATCTACATATACACATAGGTAGATGACCTCGGAATTACTCTTTTTAATAAAGAGTGAAGGATCTGCCTTGCTTGGTTGAAAGCCTTTGTCTTGCAAGAATGAAACAAGCCTCAAATTCCAAGCTCTTGGAGCTTGCTTGAGACCATACAATGTTTTTTTAAGTTTACACACATAATAAGGATAAACTTGATTCTCAAAACCAGGTGGTTGTGCCATGTATACCTCTTCTGTTTTCCAACCATTCAAAAATGCATTCTTTACATCTAGTTGAAGTATCTTCCAATTCTTGGAAGAGGCAATACTAAGCAAAACCCTAATAGTAGGCATCTTTGCCACAGGAGAGAAGGTCTCCTCATAATCAATTCCGTGAGTTTGTGCAAAGCCTTTTGCTACAAGCCTTGCCTTATACCTGTTAATGGAACCATCAGAATTCTTCTTGAGTTTATAGACCCATCTTGAGCCTATTACCAAATCCCAAGTGTTGTTTTCCTCAAGTGCTTCAATCTCTTCCTTCATTGCATGCTTCCATTCTGTTTTTGCTTTGGCCTCTTCAAATGATGATGGCTCCTCTTGGTTTATGTCCTGTGCTATGTAGATAGAATGTTTAGTTACTAATGAGGTGTCAAACCCATACCTTTCTGGTTTTTTCTTTTCCCTCATAGATCTTCTTAGGCCATGATGTGATGATTCTGCCTCATGTCCAAGTTCCTGCAATTTTGCTTTACCTTTAGACTTCCATGCTTTGATCTTTTCCATGTGAGATTCTTCATCATCCTCTGAGGTGTCTTGTTCTTCAATCTTCGGTTGTTCTCTACCAAGCTTTGGAAAATCTTCTTCAAGATCATATGGTAAATTGATCTTCCTGCATGAATCTTCATACCATGAATTGTTCTCATCAAAAACTACATCTCTACTTACCAAGAATCCTTTGTTGGTAGGGTTGTATAACCTGTAGCCCTTTTGATTGTTGTCATATACAATAAATACACACCTTTCTGCCTTTGGATCCATCTTGCCTCTTACCTGTGAAGGAACATGAGCAAAAGCAATACATCCAAAAATTTTACAATGATCTAAGCTTGGTCTTCTTCCATTCCAAGCCTCATATGGAGTCATCCCATCAAGGGATTTTGAAGGCAACCTGTTAATCAAGTAAGTGGCTGTAGATACAGCCTCAGCCCATAAATAATTAGGTAAATGCTTTTCATTTAACATAGACCTTGCAGCTTCAACAATTGTCCTATTCCTCCTTTCTGCCACTCCATTTTGCTCAGGAGTGTACCTTGTAGTTACCTCTCTTTTGATTCCTCTTTCTTGAAGAAAAGAATCAAACTCATGGGAGAAGTATTCTTCCCCTCCATCTGACCTTAGCCTTTTTAGTGATTTACCTGTTTGGTTCTCCACAAGAGCCAAATATCTTTTGAAACATGAAAAAACTTCATCTTTTTGTTTCATAAAGAATAGGATAGTCCATCTGCTGCAATCATCAATAAAGGAAACATAATACCTTGATCCAGATATTGAAGCTTCCTTGCTAGGTCCCCATACATCTGTATGAACCAACTCCAAGAGATCTCCATGCATATAACCTTTCTTCATGAATGGTAACCTGTGAGACTTTCCAAATTGACATGCACTACACTTATAAATCATATGTTGTTTTGACAAATTAGGGAGTCCAAGTACACTTTGGTCCCTGCAAATTTGCTTTAATGACCTTTCACCAATATGTGCTAACCTTTTGTCCCATACTTCCAATTCTGTGAGTGTCTGACTACCATAATTAAAGAGAGCAATGTTTCTAGTGTCCTGTAATTCAAATGTGAACAATCTACCTGTCTTTTCACCTTTTGCAATTCTTCTGAATCCTTGACTTGGATCTTCAACAAATGCTCCTGCTTTTGTGAACTTGACTTGCAACCCTTTCTCTACTATCTGCCTAGCACTTATCAAATTCTTTGTAATGGTAGGGACATAGAGTACCTTACTGAGTAGGTTGATGTTTCCATCAGGTGCTTTGACATTGCCTATTTTCTCCACAGGATGTTTTGTATCATCTCCTGTTTGTACCTCATGCTTATTCCTTGGATCTTCTAAATCTGATAGGAGTGCCACATTTCCTGCCACATGATTTGAACAACCTGAATCTATGTAGAAAACATGCTCATCAGATTTACCTTTTGGCATAGCCATGTTCATGATCAATAATGAATCCTCTTTGTTTGAGTCTTCTGTGTAGTTATTGTAGTCTCTCCTTCCTTTGTAGCCTCCTTGATAGTTTGAATGATTGTAGTTGTTGTAGTTGCCATGGTAGTTGTTGAACCTTCCTCTTGAGTAGCCATTACTTCCTCTATTGTATCCTGTGCCTCTTTGATTCCTGGAATTCCTAAAGCAATTTTCAGTTGTATGATTAGTTAATCCACAAATAGAACATGAGTTGGAGTCTTGGGATCTCCCCCTGCCTTGTCTACCTCCTCTTCCTCTACCTCTACCATGTCTTCCTCTACCTGCATAGTTAGCTTGATATGTACCTGCTTCATCATCCACTTTCTTTGCCTTTCCTTTGTTATCTTTAGACTTGCTTTTATCAGTGTATAAAGCTAAAGATTGATTACCTCTAAAGCTTTCTCCATTTTTGATAAGCTTTGCCTCTTGAGTAAGTAGTTGTCCAATGAGTGTGTTGAAATCAGGTACATGCATGTCCATGTACAAATCCATAGCTGTGGTGAATGCTTCCCACTTGTCATCTGCCTTCAAGCCATTGATGACCTGCCTTACAATTTTCTCTTCATCTATTACCTCTCTAATGCTTCCCAATTGATCCTCTATGTCCTTGAGCTTTGTGACAAAATCAGTCACATTTTGTTTGGGAGCCTTCTTGAGAGTTGTGAAATCCAGCCATAGTTGATGCTTCCTAGCTTTAGTACTTGAAGAAAACAAAGCTTCAAGTGCATCCCACACTTCCTGAGATGTGTTACAACTTCTAATGGGAGGCAACAAAAAATATGAGATAGAGTTGAGGAGATAAGACCTTGCAAGTGCATCCTTGGAGCACCATGTGCTCAATCTTTCTTGCTCTTCTTGTGTTGGTTGACTTTTGTTCCTGAAACTTGGCATAACTTCATCTCCAGCCACATAACCATATAAACTTCTACCTTGGAGATAGGCTTCCATTCTTAATGACCAAGCTGAGTAGTTACCTCTGTCTAATTTGTCAATTGATGAAGGAAATCCATCTGCCATGTTGTCCAACCTTGCTCTGATACCACTGTGAAGAGATGGATAGGTATGTGCTTGAAGATGAAGAGGTGTTGCAAAATCCTTGATCTACACCAGCCAAATGAACTCCAGGAGTATATGGTGGGCCCTTTTAGCTTGCCAATGGATGTATTAGACACCCTATGTACCTTGGAAGATCACTCTCAAAAAGATAGATCAAAACAGATAAGTTGGAGTTAGCTCAGAGGTGAAAACTTGCTATTCTTGGTTCATACACCTGTCTAGTGTTTTACATTATTCTCTGAGCACAGCAGCAATTAGTTAAATTCCTCTTGGGGAAGTCTAGTTAACTTAAAGAGCTAACTTTAAAGAGTAATCTCATAAAAAATAATGAACCACACACTGAGAATGAGTTTTAACAATTGATGACATCATCCCGATTTTCACGGGCTGCTACAGTTTGAGATCAGTGAGCAGAAACATCAACATAACTCAAAATGTAGGAATTCAATGATTATGAAAATTTGTATGGTTATACTAGACAGTAAGCTGAATCCAACAAGCTTAACATCATTGAATTTGGATGAGTAACCACTGAGAAACACCTCTGACAAGATGAGTGAAAAAGTCGGGTACCTGACAGAGAAGTGAAGATGAACAGACCCTCTTGACTTCAAATGAACATAACTGAAGATTGCAACATCCAAATGACATGAAAATTTGTGAGCATATAGTAGACTTACAGAGCTAGCTTTTACCAAGTTAAATCACTGAAAATGATGCACCAAGCTCAGAGAAAGCATCTCTGCAAGTTGACTGTGAAAACTGAGAGTAATGGCAGTGAGTAGTACACTTCACAAGAACATGGAAATATGAACCCAAATGATAATGAAAATGAAAGTATATTTCTTGTAAAATACAATGGACTTAATGATACATATGTTTTCCTTGTAATCACACCTTGATATGGCATAAAGCTCATCTCTTGGAGGTCTTCACATAGGTCTCTCTAACCACGACTAAAACTGCCATCTATTTATAGTTGAGTTTGGGAGGCTAACTTCCCTCAATCACTCTCCAATCAATCAATGATTGATTTGATTCTCTACCTACCACAAATCACGAATTCGTGGCTCCTCTTTCCCTTTTTTATCATGTGGACTCAACCACTTAAGATTCTCTTACTTTTACATTAAGTAAACTCTTCAAAAAATTACAACAAGTAGTTCACAAGTGAACTTTACATAGTCTTCTTTTTAAAGCTTCTTCTAAGACTTTCTGGGACTCAAGCCAATACTTAGGCTTGTCATAGACTTGCTCCAACAAAGAAGGGCCAAAATCTTGAGGGATATTCATCATAAGGTTAGTATGTACCAAATCATAAAAATGTATTCAAAAGTAAGAAGTGACTTGTCGAAGGTTATACACTCTGCCTACCTGAGCCCACCACCTTATATAGATGGGTTCATGGTTGACTTTCCTCCTACACCCTTGGCTCACTATTAAAGCTCAAGGTTATCTATTTTTTATAAAGGATAAAGCTATGACATGTGTTATTATAGATGGGGGCTCGGACATTAATTTGATGCCCAATTTCACCATGAAGAAACTAAAGCTAAACCCTACCAAGGCGCCACCCTTTACTGTCACATTGGTAGACCAATACCGGGTTACACCACTTGGCATTCTTGAAAAGGTACTTATGATAGTGTAGGGTTGTCACTTTGTTGTAGACTTTGTTGTTATTGCCTTGCCACAGGAGACCTCCTACCCTCTACTCTTGCGAAGGCCTTGGCTAAGGCAAGCAAAGGCTCTGTAGGATTGGGGAAAGAACAAGCTATGGATTTTAACAAACATAAACAATCAACTACAAATACATCTGGAAGAAGGATCCGACATTGGCAAGGTTACTAGGTACACTGTTGATACCCAGATAATGCGTTCTTTACCTCAAGAAGATGATGAGCTATTAAATTGGATGACAGGGAGTGCATAGTGTTGTACAATGGAAATAGTGAGATAAATGAAGTAGCAACATTAGAAGGCTAGAAAGACGAGCCCACTCCTTGTCTAGAGCAAGGGGTTGAACTTCAACTTTTGTAGGAACCAACTGCTTTGCTAGAGCAAGGGATTCAAATCCAAATTTTGCAGGTAACTCCAGAGAGGCAAGTAAAACCAAGTGAGCCCTTTGACCTCGATGGTCAGTTTTTACCAAGGAGGATCACACTTCTTTCTCTAGGTGAACAAGAAAAAAGCAATAATTATTTGGATGTTGTTTTAGGATATGCAGACCATGACCAGGCACCCTAGGCTACATCCGATGATTTAGTGGTACCTAAGGAGGCTCTCTCCCCAGAAATCTCAACAGAATGGACAATGGAGACAATCCTAAAGCATGAGACAAGTATCGGTCTTTTAGCTATCAATGAAGAAGAATCATTATTGCAGAATGTGTAGCTTGCAGAAAAACAAGGTTATCATTTGAGCACACCACCAAGCAACTCCATTATGGTATGAGGAAGACACACTCCTTAGGTAAGATCAAATTCTCATGACAGTGAGGATAGGAAAAAGAAAAAACTAAGAACATTTCATTGGAGGACAAAGGCTCATATGCAAGGTACTCCTACTACTTTAAAGATGAATGCAGATACAATGCTAGAAGCATCCAAGAAGATGGCAACTATGAACCAAAAGAGAATCAAGAAGACAGACACTTCGGCTTAACAGAGGTTTGATGACATGTGGAAGGAAGTAAAAAGAAGGACTTATGGCCAACACTCAAGGGCCAAACTAGAAGCTTTTGATGAGGATACGAAACCAATGGATAACACTTCCAGGGTGGATTCTAATTCAGTCTAACTCTCTGGGGTAAAACCAAATCATTGAGTCTACATAACATATTTTTGTTCATTTCATGCAATTCGTTTTTGTTTGATTTAATAAGAAAATAAAAAAGTAGTTGCACTAGGTTGGTGCAAAGACTTGATGTGGGGATGTGTAGAGTAGAGGATCTATGAGGAGTTCAAGTGGAAGGATCTCCTAGTAGAAATTGGCTCCATGTATACAACAAATGGTTTTTTCTCTTCAAGAGCATATTCTCAGAAATGGTGGTAACTTTACTCACGTTGAGTTTGGCTCTCTGATGTTAGTACTATTGAAGGTGAAAGAGGTAGAATGTTGAGCCTTGGGGAGATGCCTACTAGATCCCCCATCTCTTATTTTTTCTCTCTCCATCGAACCACCACCCCACCGCCCCACCTTTCCTCCATCCCACCATCCCCCCATCCCACCATGCCCCCTCACCTCCACCACCCCTCCAACCTGCACCGCCTCACTCCCTGCATCCTGCACCCCCTCACTTCCACCATCCCTCACCCCTCACCCTTGCCATCCCTCACCCCTTCACCTCCATCCTCCACCATCCCTCCATGCACCCCGCTTCCCTCACCCCCTCATCTCTGCCATCCCACTATCCCTAAGCCCCTCATCTTTGCCATTCCTCCACCCCCGTATCTCACCTCCACCCTCTAGAATCTCTCCATGCACCCCGCTTCCCTCACCCCCTCATCTTTGCCATCCCACCATGCCTCACCCCCTCCCCCCTACCATTCCTCCTCACCCCCTTACCTCTTCCATTCCTCCACCTCCTTACCTCACCTCCATCTTCCACCATTCCTCCATTTGGCACTCCCTCACCTCCACCATCCCTCCCTCCCACACCGCGATCCCTTTCTCTCTCTCTCTCTCTCTCTCTCTCTATGTGTGTGTGTTTTCCATCAACATAGATGGAGACGTAATTCTTTACGAAACTATTGGTTAGAGTATTTGAGGTGTATGTCGTTCAATGAAAGGCCAAGTCATAGGAGGGAGTAGGACTTAGATAGGAAGGACATATTTTGTTTGAAGCATTCAATAATTCATTGCCAATTCTTGAAGCTCGTGTATAGAGTATAAGACATTTAGATGTTGTACGAAGTTCATATCATCATCATTTTTCTCTCACCTCTCTCTCTCTCTCTCTCTCCCCAATCGGCCATCCATCACCCCCTCAGCTTTGCCTTTCCTCTACCCCACACCCGCTCACCTCCACCACCCTCCCACACCTCTCCCTCACACACTCACTTCCTCCCGCCTCTCTCTCTCTCTCTCTCTCTCTCTCTCTCTCTCTCCCCTCTCCCTGCCACCCTAAAAGTCCTCTGGTCCTCCATTCATGCACCAACCAACCCACAATCATCGTTTATGGTTTGCTCTCTCTCTCTCTCTCAATATCTCTCTCTCTCTCTTCTCTCTCTCTCTCTCTCTACCTTCCCCCCTCCATACATCTCATTCTTTAGACCAATGGCCTGCCAACCATCCGTTCTCTCTCTCTCTCTCTCTCTCTCTCTCTCTCTCTCCCCTCTCCCCTCCATACATCTCATTCTTTAGACCAATGGCCTACCAACCATCCTTTCTCTCTCTCTCTCTATCTCTCTCTCTATCTCTCTCTCTGTCTCTCTCTCTCTCTCCCTCTCTATCTCTCTCTCTTCCCCACCATCTCCCATGACCCTGCCATCCCCCATCTCTCTCTCTCTGATCTCTCTCTCTCTCTCTCTCTCTCTCTCTCTCTCTCTCTCCCACCACCCACTACCTGCAACCCATAGATCCGCATGCCAATGCTTTGCCTAGTTCTCTCTGTCTCTCTCTCTCTTTCTCTCTGTCTCTCTCTCTCTCTCTCTCTCTCTCTCTCTCTCTCTCTCTCTCTCTCTCTCTCTCTCTCCCCCTCTTCCCCATTTGCCATGCTCCACCCGCCATCCCACTAGCACCCATGCCCTCTACAGCTCCTCAGCTTGCATCTTCCTGCCAACCTTACTACAGTCCACAATCCACGGGTCACACCTTGCCACTCTCGCTGATATCCCCATCTCCCACTAAATCCCCACCCTCTTGCCACTACAATGCCCTTGCCCTCTCCCTCCCCATGTCCCCACCATGCTAGAGGTCCTTCATGCCACCCCATTGTCCCTCGTGCACATAATTTGTAGCAAGAACATGCTTCCATTTTTGATAGTGCATATCAGGGAATTACGAGTGGTAGCCTTGATGAAGATGCACATGCCTTTGTCTATTTGTTGCAGATGGTGGTGAATTCCTCATTTCTCAAAGTAATGCAAAGAATATGGAACTTTACTGTGAGACAGTGGGTGCATTGAGCATGGTTTGTGGCACTGAATTTGTCACCACAAGGGTAGACTATCAACTAAAGCTTGTCATTAGACCAATGTATTCTAATCCACTCATATAGATACACTTTTTCTTGTGTAAAAAATTGAGCTAAAAGGTGTTATGTTTATCAAAACCTGCAATTGAAAAATGTGTCAGTAGAGGGATAATAGAGATTATTAAATATCTTTCACCAACGAGTGTTTATAAACACCTTGTAATAATAAAATGCATCACCAAAATGGTAAACTACCAAATGCAAATACACACACCCGAAGATGACACTATGTTCTACAATAAAGTTTTAGAGTGAGTTAATGCACTTCCAAGCCCTAGCGGTGTCAAAAGCTATATAGGAAGAATCAGATCGAACAAAGACCAATTGGGAGGAATGGAACAAAGGGTGCATGGAAGTGGTGCAAAGTGTGAACTTGGCTTGTTGACTTCCTAGAAAGAAAAATCAGTTCCAGAGTTGAAGGCTTCTTCTAGAAGGGAGTACCTCGACGGCTAGCATGACTATGAAGCTCAAGTGCACTTAATCAAGAGGACAGTTTGATGGAGAGCAATAGCAATAGTTACACCGGGAGATCTTCTTATCACGAGGTATATTAAAATTCATTGTGATAGTATGGAAAGGACTCAATACATAAAAAAAGAATCGGATCTAGGCCCCTACGTGACTAGGAAACTACCACGTTGTTGGTCTCCATCATTTCTATGAAAGGTCAAAGGGATTTTAAAGCAAGAATATTGTTAGAAGCTATATTTTAGATGATAATTTAAGATCCTAAAAAAAGTTGGTTGCCAGAACCAAAATTAGCCTACTTTTCCATTTTTGGGCAATCACTTTGGCACATATTCAGTTAACATTGGGATTTGGAAAGACCACTCTTGGCTTCTTGGAGTCTATATAAGCAGATGAGTTGTCCTGATTGGAGATATATACACACACATAGAGAGTTCGAGATCATGTTTTGCATAAGTATCATTTCTTTTGCCATTGGGATTTGCATTAGAGTCAAGCACCATTTTCTTCACCAGTCTTTGCATTTTGGTGCTACAAGCACACTCTTGGGGGCCGCTTTGTGGTTATTATATAGAGCCTTGGCCTCCCAGTGGAGTTGGTTGTTAGCATTGCAGAGTGACTGAGTGACTTGGAAATAGTTCCTTGGTGTGAGTTTGTTGCATTTCTCTTGGAGAAGGGTGTTCATTCTTGCAGCACCCCATGTATGATTTCCTTGTAGTACTCCCTGTGTGATTTTTACTTCTTGTCTTGATTCCATCTAGTTCTTGGAATGTCATGTTAGCCCTCTATTTTATCCATTCAGAGTATGTTGGGCAATCTGTAATCATTTTTTGAGCTAAGAAGTTGGGTTTTCTCTCTTGCATGTACTCATCATTGTTCCCTTCTATGTATAGGTTCTCATATAGTTTCTCATTTGTGAGTGAATGTACCTATAAGTGTTATCCATAGAAGTGCACATAGTGTTTATGTGCTCAATGTATGTAGTAAAATGGCACTAAAAGGCTGAATTCAGAGCCCAAACACTAGCCAACAACACCTACAAGTGTTTGTCAGCTCTCATCTTTAGGGTTAAAAAACATGCATAAATTTGCAGTGGCTAGTCCCTCCACAAACGCTTCAAGAAATCTATAGATTTACTATTGTGTCTAAAAAATCAGCCCCAAGGATGAATATTCATTGTTAGAGAAGTACAAAAGAGCACTCTTTATGATGTTCTTGAATCTATGCAATGAGAACTATGTGTGAAAGAACTCCAAAATGACTCCAAAGATCACCCCAAAAATGCTTCAAAATAGGCTTTGAAAGCAAACAATGAAGTTTTGAGAGCCCAAAACATGTTCAAGGTAATATGAACCTTAGTCTTTTCCCTTTAGCAAGCACCAAAAGAGTGTAGCTTAGTGGCAAGATATTGTCAGTTAAGGGAGCTCCGAGGGGAACAAATTGGGATGGATGACCTCCAAGGAAGTATCGAGAACCTTTGTCTTTCTTGATCATTGAGGTCCTCCCTCGTGCACAACCAATGGCACCAATGGTGAACATGGTGACTCGGATGACAAGGTATACCAAGGTCTATGCCTCCTTCGCTACCTTAGTCCTAAGCCTTGGAGAAAGCTTTGGGTGGGTGGGTGGGTGCTCACTTTGCTCGCACAAAAGGAGCAAATTTTTTTGCCTCGAAATGCTTTGATACTAGTGAGGTATTTGAATGGCAATGCACCACAGTGGATTATTCTTCTAGAGAGCTCCATGAAGAAAAAACCTGAGTTCGGGATGCCACACACAGTACTCTGCATAGAGGCTACATAATATGTAGAAACCACAATGCACAAGGGGCACAAACTATGTGTGAAAGTACTTTGGAAAGTGTCATTGGAAAGTTAAAAGGGCCTACAATACAACTCTGAAGTGAAAGAGGGAAAGTACAAGGTACGGATTAGCAGTACCAACTCATTTCTTGAGGTGTCCATCCATCTTTCCCAATAGTGGTATCAGAGCAACTTGAGGTAAAATGGGAGATGGTTTTCCTTCTTTTATTGATAAGTTGGATAGGAACAACTATGAAGCATGGTCCTTGAGGATGAAGACATACTTGCAAGAAAGGAGTTTCTATGGATACATATCAAGAGATGAGGAGATGCCCATTTTTCAGAAGCAAAGGACAACCTACAAGAGAGGAGCTTGAAAGACTCAAATCATGCTGTGCCAAAGATGCATAAGCAAGGTCATACTTACTTAACTCTATTTCTGACTTCCTTCTTCCACACATTAGGAACTCTAAGACATCCCAAGAGATTTGGGACACATTGTCTTCATATTCTTCTTCCAACACAAGGTCTAGGAAGAAACAATTGTGGATTGAGTTTACCACTCAAAGGAAGCAACCTGAGCAAAGTGTTTCAGAATATGTGACCAAAGTCAAGGATGTGGCTGACCAATTGGCAAGCATAGGAGAGGACATTGAAGAGGAGGAAATTGTGAGACAAGTAATCAATGGTATTAAGGCAGATGACAAATGGGAAAGCTTCATGACCATGGACATGCAAATTTTAGATCTTACCACACTCATGAGGCAACTCTTTACCCATGAAGCTAAGCTCAACAAAAATGGAGATTCATCAAGAGGTAACAACTCTTCTGCCCTATACACAGATAAAGGCAAGTCTAAAGAGAAAGGGAAAAATAAAAAGAGTGAAGATGAAGGTACTACTTCTCAAGCCAATTATGCAGGAAGAGGTAGGAACTCAAGAGGTAGGGGTAGAGGAGGTAAGAAAGGTAGGGGGAGACCCTTCAACTCTTGCCCATGTAATATTTGTGGTTTATCAAATCACACCACAGATGAGTGTTACAAGAACTTCAAGAATCAGAGAGGTAGAGGTCTCCAAAGAGGTGGCTACACACAATCAAGAGGAAGGTTCAAACATCATCAAGGCTACAATAACAACTACAACAAAAATTACAATAACAACTACCAAGGAGGCTACATGTCAAGGAAAGACTACAACAACTACATAGAGGATCAAGAGGATTCCCTTCTTATTATGAACATGACTTCAAAGCAAGGTATGAATGATGAACACCTCTTCTATATTGACTCAGGTTGTTGAAACCATGTGGCCGGTAATGTAGATCTTTTTCTCTCTCACCTTGAGGAACCCAAGGGAAAGCACCAAGTGCAAACAGGTGATGACACCAAGCATTGAGTGATCAAGGTAGGAAATGTTAAAACCTCTGATGGGAATATAAATCTGTTGAGTAGGGTTCTTTATGTACGTACAAGCACCAAAAATTTGATGATTGCTGGACAGATTGTGGAAAAGGGTTTGCAGGTTAGGTTCAACAAATATGGAGCATTTGTGGAGGATCCCCAACATGGATTCAAGAGAATTGCCAAAGGAGAAAAGAAAGGTAAACTTTTTACATTTGAACTTGAGGATACAAGGAATATTGCACTTTACAATTACAAGGATCAAACATTACCAGAGCTTGAGATTTCACATAAAAGATTAGGGCATATTGGTGAGAGAACCTTAAAGCAAATATGTAGAGATAAATGTGTGCTTTGGGATACCTAATGTATCCAAGCAACACATGATCTATAAATGTGGTAATTGTTAGTTTGGAAAATCTCAGAGGTTACCCTTTTCAAAGAAAGGTTATATGCATGAGGATTACTTGGAGCTTGGCCACACAGATGTGTGGGGACCAAGTAAGGAACCTTCAATTTCTAGATCAAGGTATTATGTATCTTTCACTGATGATTTCATTAGGTGGACTATCTTCTACTTTACGAAGCACAAAGATGAAGTGTTCAGTTGCTTTAAGAAGTATCTTGCACTTGTGGAAAACCAAACAGGAAGAAGCCTAAAGAGATTAAGGTCACATGGAGGAGGTTAGTACTTCTCAAATGAATTTGATGCATTCTTGCAGGATAGAGGAATTAAAAGGGATATTACAAAAAGGTATACCCTTGAGCAAAATGGGGTGGCAGAGAGGAGAAATAGGTTGATTGTTGAAACAACTAGGTCAATGCTTAATGAGAAAACATTACCAAATTATTTGTGGGCAGAGAGTGTATCTACTGCCCCTTATCTTGTTAAAAGGTTGCCATCCAAATCACTTGATGGGATGAACCCATATGAAGCATGGCTTGGTAGAAGGCCATCACTTGATCATTGTAGGATCTTTGGATGTGTTGCATATGTGCATATGCCATCACAAATAAGAGGTAAGCTAGACCCTAAGGCAGAGAAGTGCATCTTCATAGGGTATGATTTAAATAAAAAAGGATACAGGTTCTATAATCCATCCAAAAAAGTATTTATGGTTAGTAGAGATGTTGTGTTTGATGAGAATGACTCTTGGTTTGAAAGTGAATGCAGGAAAGTAAATTTTCCTTATGACTCGGAAGAGGAGTTTCCAAGCCTCACCAAGGAAGAGCCAAATCATCAAGTTGGAGGACATACCTGAATCATCCAACCAAGCAATTAGAAGGTCACAAAGGGAGAGCAAGAAGCCAATCAGATATAGGTATGGCACTTCTTTAGTTACTAAGCATTCCATTTATCTTGCTAAAGATTTACTACTTGAAGAGCCTTCATCATATGAAGAGGCAAAGACCAAAGCAAAATGGAAGGAAGCTATGAATGAAGAAATTGAAGCACTCAAGCAGAATGATACTTGGGAGCTAGTGCCAAAGAAGGAGTCTATGAAGGTAATTGGTTCTAGATGGATTTACAAAATCAAGAGAATTTCAGATGGATCAATAAACATGTATAAAGCTAGAATTGTGGCTAGGGGTTTTCACAAACCCAAGGAGTTGATTATGAAGAGACTCTCTCACCTGTAGCCAAAATGCCAACCATCAGAGTATTGCTAAGTGTGGCTGCATCTAGGAATTTTAATATGTACGAATTGGATGTAAAAAATGCTTTTCTTAATGGCTATATTTCATAAGAGGTTTACATGGCTCAACCGCCTAGCTATGAGGACCCAAGCAAAGTAAATTATGTGTGTAAACTAAATAAATCTCTTTATGGATTGAAGCAGGCACCTAGGGCATGGAATCATAGGTTGACTACCTATCTTCAAGACCAAGGATTTCATCATGAGCAAAGCAGATACTTCTCTGTTTGTCAAGAAAAATAATTCAGAGGTGATATACCTATGTGTGTATGTTGATGATATCATATTTATAGGTACTAATGCTAATGGCATCAAGTAGATTAAGAACCAAATGATGTAGGAATTAAAAATCACTGATCTAGGGTCACTAAAGTATTTTCTTGGACTTGAGTTAGTCTATACAAATTCTAGAAGTTATATTAGTCAAAGAAAGTATCTGCAAGACATGTTGAAGAAGTTTCACTTGGAGGATGCCAAGATAGCTAGCACTCCTATGGAGGTAAATCAAAAGTTAAGTGCTCATGAAGGTGATGTGCTTGACAATATTGCAGGATACCAAAGCATAGTTGGAAGCCTAAACTATGATATATTGACAAGGATTGATATTGCTTATGGAATAAGTGTCTTAAGTCAATTTATGCACAAACCTAGAGCACCCCCACTTGGAAGCTGCCAAGAGAATTTTGGAATATCTTAAGGGTACGCAAAATCAAGGTTTATACTTTCCTTATAATTCAGATTTGGACATCAAAATTTACTCAGATGCATATTGGGTAGGTTGTAAAGATGATAGGAGGAGTACCTCAGGCCTCTCTTTTGCAGGTGATAAGCCCATTTCATGGTCTTCCAAGCAGCAACCCACTGTTGCTTTATCTTCAACATAGGCTGAATATAGAGGATTATCCAATGCTACTCAAGAATCCATATGGATCAGATTTCTATATGTAGATTTGGGACTACATTCTAACTCACCTATGATATTTGGTGACAATACAAGCTCTTTACATCTCGCAGCAAGTCCTTTCTATCATGCTAAGAACAAGCATATAGAAGGTCACTACCACTATGTGAGAGAGAAGGTATTGAGCAAGGAGATCCAACTTGCATATGTATCCACTAATATGCAATATGCAGATTTATTGACAAAGGCACTTGATGGTACTAAACTTTGCACATTTAAAGCTATGATTGGACTGCAAGACATTCAAGAAAATCGAAGACCAAGCCAAGACATTTGGCTTGAGGGGGAGCTATTGGTGCAAATGCCAAGCCTTCACACTTGGCTAGACATTGGAAGCATTATGTGAAAATGCTTGAGTATCCATAAGAACCATTGCTTATGGTTTTTTTACCATTAATCTTTGTAAAAGTTATTTGACTAAGAGGAATCATGTAAATCCACTAAACTCATGGAGTTAGGAGAATATTGTGTTACGAGCTTTCATTGAAAGAATCTCTCCTCACTTAGAGGAATAATTTTTAGGTGAAGCATCTATTTGAATTTGAAATTCAAATTTGTAAAAGATCACTATAAAAGAGAGTAAAATTTTCGCGGCCTTGAGCCCTGATTGCTAAGCTTTTTGAAGATCTTTTGGAGTGGCTAAGTAGGTTGGTCTGGGAATGAAAATTTCATAATGATATTCAAAGAACCCGGTAGAGAACATTTTCTCAAAGGTCTACTTGTAGCAAGTAGGTAAATACTTTATGCACGCATGCCATGCAAAGATTATATTCACCGAGGGGGTCTCGCTCATGTCGTATACTAAATCTTTGTTTCCTTTAGAAATTCTGGGGGCGGAGATGTATGGATCCTGGACCTTTCGAAAGGTTTTGAAGACGATTTTCATGAGCTCAAATATTTTGATACACCTCTTTGCTATGATGTCTGGCACATTCTTTAAGCGTGTAGACTAGTATCGTATGGTGGATATCATGTATGCTATGGTTGGTGGCCCTCGAGGTGGCACAAAATATGGATAGTTGACACAGGCAAAGCATCCTTTATTGTTGGGTACTTTGATTGCAAAAGGTTGCCATGATTGGTGACGGACCACTGGGCAATAACATGGGTTATACTTGATATATATTGGCATGGTGGCCTAGGTGCTCATCATCTCAGGGTAGTCAGTTAATAGTCATTCTCGCCAAGTAGGTTGAAAGATGTAGCCAACACGTGCATTTTGAGGTAAGTTGCAAAGGTGGGCTCTTTCCCTGTATGCCGTTTAATTTCTATATTATATTCCTCTAATAAGACAAAGTAGGGCATGTGCTGCGGCTCAAATGTTGTTATTAATCGCTGATGGGATAGGTGCTGAAAGTAAGAAGATTTGAGAACGATTTCTTCCAGATTCATGAGGGATTGAATCTACACTACAACATGATTTTCATGGGTTTTTCCTACTTGCTCAACCCTTGAGCCAAAATGGGACTTCAATTTCCAAAGTTTCTCTTTGCTCTAAAGTGACTCGCCCACGAGATACTAGCACTGGCTCGTATGGCTCTTCATAACTTCCATCCACAGGAATCTCAACCACCATGTCATGTTGTGGTTCTTTGACTGGTGAGGGTGGCCTTTCATATGGTAATAAACCTGTTTGTAATTCTGCCACTTGCTTGTTTAGGGCCTCTAATTCTTTTTTAGATTGTCACAAGATGGCCGACTCTTGCTGAGTTCAAGTGGCATCTGCTAACTACTTCTTTAGATCAGCACATTCTGAATCTAACTTTTCAAAGGACTCCAAAAAATTTGCATGCTCCTCTAGTAATATTTTGATATCTTCAGAGGGAACAACATGGTACTTTGCTGGACTAATTTCTACCCCCGAGTTGCCTTCCATAGTGGCTTCAAGGTTATCTTGGTTTTGCTGTTGTAGGTGCTTGTTCTCTTCTAATGTCGCGGCCATGTGTTTGCGGAGAAGTCCTAAGTTCCGATGTAATTTGGCATTTATGAGCATTTTTGCTTCAAGCATGTTTTCTAAGTCCTTGACTACTTGATCATCTACGTTTGACGGCTTTGACTCCATTTTGCTATGATCCTATTGTAAAGTGGTATGTTGTACTAGGAGTGTTTGGTGATCAGCCTCCAAGATACTGACTCTAGCTTGCAATCGCTGAGACTCTACCTGGAAGGTAGCATTGTGCTCTTCCAATTGGTGGTATGCTTGTTGTAGTTGGTGTGCACACTGAATTAATGTATTAAACATATTATTTACATTATGAGATGTAGGTGGAATAGTGTGTAATGCAAAGGGAATGGGGGTTGTGTATGTTGTGTCTACCAATGATGTGGTGATTTGTAAGGTTGGTGGTACAGGAGTGGGGGATGGTGGAAGCGTGGGGGGAGGGGGCAGTGCTGTGGATGCTGAAATGTCCATAGGATCAGACAATGTGGTGCGTGTAGGTGCTACCATGTATGTGGGGATGGTAGGTGAAGTGTTTGTGGTGTGGGAAAAGATTGAGGATGCGAAAGGGAATTAAGGATCATGGGATGGGGTTACATGCGAAGGGGGTAAGCTGGAAGACCAAGAATGCTGTCAGTGGGTCGGGGGTATGCTACAATGCTAGGTATTATGGGATGGCCAATGATGGGGTTGGAGGAAAAAAATGGTAGAATACAAAGGATTGGTGATGGAAGAGAAGAGGGTGGCTTGTGAGGTTGGCTCACGGAAGGAGAAGGATGTGGATGAGGTTGGGGTGTGGGTGATGGTAGTTGTTACGACTATTGTTTGTTCAGTGGTGGGAGGTGATGGTGGTGGAGAAGGGGGAGATGGAGGGTGCAAGGGTGAGATGGGCGATGTCTGTACAAAAGTTTCAGCAGTGAGGTCAATGGTGGGGGTGGGCGTAGCTATGGGCTCTATGGTAGCGGCAGGTTCGGTTACTGGTATTCATATATTATTTCTTGCTGGTGATCATGTATCAACTCTATGCTAGTCGTATCAAATAGATTGTCGAATGGGTGTGTAGATAGCCTCCTGAACTCCTAAGGACTCAGAGAGTAGTTGGAGGGAAGTGATGACACACTATCTAAGATATCCATCTTTTCCTCATCTGTATATATTATCTCCAATGAGAGCATAATCTACTACTTCTTGCTCTAAGCTTCTTTGTCTAGTTAATGTCATTTTCGGAGGGAATGTTTTCGTGCTCAAAAAATTTACCAATGGTTCAGTCCAATCTGGTACTAAAGACACTCGATATAGAGCGGCATGCTCCACAGGAGGTCTAGAGCTACAGATTGGGCATTCCTTGCACAATTGATGAACTTTTGCTTCCATAGTTGGCCAATATACCCGTAACCTTTGTAGAGTCTGGAGGATGCTTTGCTTAGAGTGATGTTGTTGAAGTTCACCTACATGTGCTAGTTGCAACCATTTTGCATGCTCGTCTCCTTCTACACAGCAAGCCAGTATGCCTTGATTGTTGTGCTTGTACATGTTGCCTGCCATTATGTGATATTTCTGCGACCTTGCTACTTCTTTATCTTTGGCTCTCAATACAGGATGTTTAGGTCCAAGGGTGGGGATAGGCACTATAGTCTTAGCCCATTCAGGCACTACTTCTAGGTTGAACAAGTAAGCATCAGGAAGGTCATCTAACACTCCTTGAGGGGACTCTCCTAAAGTTAATCTGGAAAGGTGACCCACCCTAAGGTGAGCTCTGCCTTTCCTAACCACAACTTCAAAGTCATATTCCGTTAGTAGGAGTAACCATCTTACTAATCTGCTTGTACTACAAGGATTGTTCACTAGATATAGTAATGCTTGATTGTCTGTAAAAAATTTAAACTTATTTGTAAGAAAATAATGTCTAAACTTTTTAACCTCATACATCATACCTAATCCTTCTCTTTTTGTATTGATATAATTTTGTTCAATCGCATTGAACTGTCTAGTGGCATAAGCAATGGGAAGATCCATATTACCTTCACTAGTAGGTTGTGCTAGTACACACCCAATCGCATACTTGGATGCATCCACATGAACATGGAAGGGCTTATTCCAATCTGGTGTAGTCTACTTGATTGGCTACATGTTTCAAAAATTCTAGCTTAACCTTGAGTAGATCTTCTAAAGTGAGATTGCATTGCACTTCAGTGTTTTTCACTGCCTCTGTGTTCCTAGGTATGACTCAGTCTTTGTTTCTTATCATGATGATGGGTGCTCTCATACAAGTAGACTTTGCTTCCCATGGGCCTGTGAAATGGGATAGTTCCTGCAAGGAATTAGACTCGAAGTCTAATCTATCACTAGATTGGGCATCCTCTTGCTCTCCATAGATGGAAGAAATGTCTAGAGGGAATTGGTAATGTAAGTCATCCACAAGTTCAATGGGAGGAGGATTTTTACTTTCTTTAGCCCATTTCTCTTCTTGAATCTCTCTTAGAAAATATGGGGAATATTGATTCATAGAAGAAGATGTGTCTGGTTCTATGGAATTAGGCACATAAGATTCCTGGGGAGGAAGGCTTATCCTTTCACTTGCCTTGTCCTTTCCTTGGCAGGTGGCTTCCTTTCCAGATTTTGCGATTAGGCTCTCCAATCTTTCTAACAGTCCATCAAAATGCAACTGTGTCTTAGCTAAACTAGAGTAGTTGAAAAGGCGACTAGCTTCAAACATGGTTTGAGCCAATTCTACCATCTTAGCACAAAGCTTTCTTCTCTCTATCTCTACATCAACTCTAGGGTAACATTTTTCATGATCTGTCACATTTGGCCCTTCTTGGATTCTGGCCTGATATGCTTTAAGCATCATGTCTAGGTCCTTGGGAGTGGGATCTGGTAAGACTGATCCTACTCTGGGTGGTGGGTGGGTTAAATCTGGTGGATTAGAAGGTGATAGGGATGGTGATGGTGGTCGTGTGTGAGAGTGCATTTGAGAGGCAATTTTGACTATCTTGGCTTTCGTTTCTCTTAAGATTTCCTCAAGTTCACTCATTTTCTTAGAACATTGCCTTTTCATTCTCTCTTGTCTATCTTTCCAAGCTCTCATCATTTTCTTTGTTATACTCTTAGTCTCACCAACCTCTAGATTTTTTTCCTGACCTAAGCCTTGGTTTTGTTGTAATGCATGAGCTCTTGTGACCACTTGCACTAGGGCATTGGGAGTTACACTTCTTGTAGAGTCTACTATTAACCCACTCACATTAATGGGAGTGATCTTTGTTGCATTGTGCGGGTTCTTTGGGTAGTCTCATAAGAGGTGCTCTTTCCCACAATCCTGACAAAACCCTTGAAGTGTCACTGATTGGGGTTGCGTGGGAGTAGGTAAAGGACAATCACAAATGAAGTGATCTCCTTGGCATCAGTAACATGGCCCTCTAGGTGCTTGGGGTCTCATCTATCTAGATTGAGGCCTAGAATTAGGATTTGCGTACATGACATTTGCATATTCAGACTCTCCACTAGACTCACTAGAGTCTTCATAATAGTAAATTTCATTTTTCTCAGGTGACTGCATATAGTAAGCGTGTGGGCTATCCATATGAGTAGAGTCAAAATTATGATAATTTGGGTCACTTTCTAAAAGCAATGGTGTTACACGCACTAAGGCTCTATTTAGATTTTCTCAGCATCTGCATACTTCACTGGGATCACATTCGCTGGAGTTGGAGGTTGCTGAGCTAACAAAAGTTGAGGCTTTTGTTGGGCCTCGTAGGGTTGCTGATAGGGCTGTTGTGGCCTACCATACTCTTGTGGGTACTGATTCTGATATCTCCCTTGTTGTGGATATGGTTGTGGATAATTTTGTCTAAGAACTTGCTTGTTATAAGGGCAGTCTGTGTGTGGTGTGGTTAGTGTACCTCTTTAAATTCATAGATAATGAGTGCTCCCACTTCATTAGGCTGGTCAAGTTTGTGAAGAGATCGATAGATATGTGCTTGAAGATGAAGTGGTGCTACAAAATCCTTGCACTACACTAGCCAAATGAACTCCAGGAGTATGTGGTGGCCCCTTTTAGCTTGCCAATGGATGTGTTAGACACCCTATGTACCTTGTAATATCAATCTCAAAAAGATAGATCAAACAGATGAGTTGGAATTAATTCAGAGGTGAAAAACTTGTTATTTTGATTCATACACTTGTCTAGTGTTTTGAATAATTCTCTGAGCACATCAGCAATTAGCTTAATTCCTTTTGCGGAACTCTAAGTAACTTAGAGATCTAACTTTCAAGATTAATCTCATCAGAAATAGTGAATCACACAATGAGGATGAAGTTTAACAAGTTATGACATTATCCCGATTTTCACGAGCAGCAATAGTACTTAGACCAGTGAACATAAAAATGATCATAACTCATAATTCAAGTACTCAATGATTATGAAATTTTGTATGATGCTACAGGGTTAGCAGCTAAATGAATAGAACTCATGTTGTCACCAAAAATAGTTGGAGTTCCAAACTCCAACCCAAGATCTTGGAATAGTGTCTTCATCCACATCGCTTCTTGTGTAGCTATGGCAAGACCTCTGTATTTAGCTTCACTAGAAGAGAGAGCAACTATGGGTTGCTTCTTGGATGACCATGAAATAAGCTTTGAACCTGCAAAGGTAAGATAACCTAAAGTGCTCCGTCTATCTTCCTTGGAGCCAGCCCAATCTGCATCAAAAAATAGCTTCAACCCTAAATTAGATACATAAGGATAATAAAGTCCTTCATTTATGGTTCCTTTAAGATATTTGAGTATCCTCTTAGCAGCATCCATGTGTGATTTCCTTGGTGTGTGCATGAATTGACTTAGCACACTCACACTATAGCATATATCTACCCTTGTCAATGTGGCATAGTTGAGACTACCCACAAGGCTTTTATATGATGTGATGTCCGCTATGAGTTCACCTTCATGTGAGCTCAATTTATGGTTGACCTCCATTGAAGTACCTACAATTTTACAATCCTCCACCTTGAATTTTGCTAACATATCCTTGATATACTTCCTTTGAGTGAGAAATAAACCATGATCTTTGTAAACAACTTCCAAACCTAGGAAGTAGGTAAGTGAACCTAAATCACTTATCTTGAATTCTTCTCTCATCTGATCTTTGATCTTCTTCATACCATCTCCATCATTTCCTATCAATATAATATCATCTGCATATACACATAGGTAGATGACCTCATAATTACTCTTTTTAATAAAGAGTGAAGGATCTGCCTTGCTTGGTTGAAAGCCTTTGTCTTGCAAGAATGAAACAAGCCTGAAATTCCAAGCTCTTGGGGCTTGCTTGAGACCATACAATGTTTTGTTAAGTTTACACACATAATTAGGATAAAATTGATTTTGAATACGAGGTGGTTGTGCCATATATGTTGAGATATCAAGCTGAACATGTGATGATCCAGGATGACACATACTAGTTTTTCGCTCCTCTGACATGTATAGTGGTCATGCCAGTATATGTCAAGGATACTTCATTGAGCTTTATTAGATTTACCTACAGAGAGTGATGGCACATTTGTTCATTGCCAACTCACTCATTCGTGGACATTAGTTTTTTTCCTTATGTACTGATCTTTATATATTGCACTTGCTGTATTCTTGTTTTTAGGTCATTCTTGTACATTCCTTTTTATGGAATAGAAGAAGAAGAAGAAGAAGATTATTCTTCCTTTCCTCAATCTGTGTGTATGTGCTTCTCCTTGAGAGTGAGAGTGTGTGTGTGAGCTCTCTTCCTTATCTCCTTCCTCGTGACATTGTATCAGAGGTAGTGTGGCTGTAGAGAGCTCGTGGAGAAGTTGACGGTGAAGAGTACGCAGCAAGGCGTGGAGAAAACGCAATTCACAAACGACCTCCGTTTGCTACAAAAATTGGCGTGAAGGTAGAAGACCTCAAAATATTTTTGTGAGTTATCCCTTTAAGGTCACTCGTTTTTGTCATATCAAAGTTTGGTAGCCATCTCGATCTCCATTTTGAGCTCGCAAGGTGGGACCCGCAAAAAAATTAGGTCAGTTTCAAAAACTGTAACTTGTGTTGTGTTCGAAAACACTCATATATTCCATGTCCAAAATTTCAAGCAATTCCGTGTACTGTTGATACACCAGAACTGTGTTTTTCTGATATCGAACAGTCACATCATAGTGCGACAATGTTCAAGAAGAAGTGTTGCTTGTAGTGTTTTGCAGTGTTGAGAATTGCTGTAGAAATGGCAAATGCAGATGGAATGAGTCAGCTTATGAGTGATAAGCTAGACAAGAACAACTTCCATGCTTGGAGATTCAGAATGACGAATTTCCTGATGGGAAAAGGCTACTGGAAGTACATCGAAGGAGAGAACGAAAATGCTCCACAGTTACCAGAGAGGAATCGGACTGCAGAACAAATGAGAGCATATGAGGATGGAATCAAGGAGCACGAAAGGTAATGTACTGGCTTTCTGTTAGCATACAGAATAGCATGATTGGGCACATATAGGATGCCAAGACTCCGAAAGAGGCTTGGAACAGCTTGGTCACATTGTACGAGACCAATACAAAGGCACGAAAATTGCAACTCAAGAACGAGCTGCATACATTGGAGAAAAAGAGCATGTCAGTAAGTGACTACACTCTGAAAATCAAAAGCATATGTGAGTCACTTGCATCTATTGGCATGAATGTAGATGATGATGATAAGGTGGAAGTGTGCCTTTGGTGGTTTAGGAGCTGCATATAAGCAGTCCAGAACTTCTATACAGACTAGGGAAAATATTCCGAATTTTGCTGATTTGGTATCCATGCTGATTATTGAAGAAAATAATCTTGGTGAGGATTCAAACTCCCAAGGAAAACCCAGTTCTGAGCAGGTATTCTACTCCGACAGAGGAAGCCAGTTCCTCGATATGTTGAAATAGGTGATGACACATCACATCCTATTGAGCATACAGGACACATAGCACTATCGATGGAGGATGGAAAGGTAAAACATCTTGTTGATGTGCTACATGTTCCAAATATAACAAAGAATCTGGTTTTTGTTGGACAAATGGTTGACCAAGGATTACAAGTCAGGTTCAATGCTGATGGATTATATGTAGAAGAGTACAAGCAGGATGGACGATTGGTTGCCAAAGGAAACAAAGTGGGTAGGATGTTGCAGCCATGTTTGCAAAAGGTGCAGGAGTTATTGCAGATATAGAGATGTGGCACAAACGGATTGGACATGCAAACTTACAAAGGCTGAAATTGATGCATAAAGGAGGACTACCAAATTTCAAAGTTGCAAAAATGCAAAAGCTATGTGCAGCATGTCAATTTGGTAAACAGTCAAGAGCATCATTTCCACATGACAAGCATGTTAGTGAGAATGTACTAGAAGTAGTACATACAGATGTCTACGGTCCAGCAAAGACCACATCTATGGGCGGTTGCAAGTTTTATGTTACTTTCATTGATGACCATACACACAAAGTATGGGTATATTTCATGAAAGATAAGAGTGAGGTGTTCACTCACTTCCAGAATTTTAAAGCTATGGTGGAAAAGCAGACAGGGAAGTACATTCAAACATTAACATCTGATGGAGGAGGTGAATACATGTCAAATGAGTTCAACAATTTTCTAAAAAATCATGGAATTTGGCATCATTTTTCATGCAGGTACACATCACAGCAGAATGGCGTTGCTAAATGCAAAAATAGACATATTGCTGAAATAGCAAGAGCCTTGATGGCTGAGAAGAATATGCCTCATTGTTATTGGGTAGAAGCTGTGCATACTGTTGTATACATCATGAACAAAACTTCGACTGCTGTTGTACATCAAGTTACACCTGAAGAGAAGTTTACAAGTAAAAAGCCAAACTTATCACATCTAAAAGTTTTTGGTTGTATTGCATATGTACATGTTCCAGATGATTTAAGGACGAAGCTTGTTCCAAAAGTAGAAAAATGTGTCTTCATTGGATACTCCCTTGAGCAAAAATATTCTTGTACATTCCTTTTTATGGAATAGTAGAAGAAGAAGAAGATTATTCTTCCTTTCCTCAATCTCTGTGTGTGTGCTTCTCCTTGAGAGTGAGAGTGTGTGTATGAGCTCTCTTCCTTATCTCCTTCCTCGTGACAATATATACCTCTTCTGTTATCCAAACATTCAAGAATGCATTCTTTATATCTAGTTGAAGTATCTTCCAATTCTTGGAAGGGGCAATACTAAGCAAAACCCTAATAGTAGGCATCTTTGCCACAGGAGAGAAGGTCTCCTCATAATCAATTCCCTGAGTTTGTGCAAAGCCTTTAGCTACAAGCCTAGCCTTATACGTGTTAATGGAACCATCAAAATTCTTCTTAAGTTTATAGACCCATCTTGAGACTATTACCTTCATAGATGAAGTCTTGGGCACCAAATCCCAAGTGTTGTTTTCCTCAAGTGCTTCAATCTCTTCCTTCATTGCATGCTTCCATTCTGATTTTGCTATGGCCTCTTCAAAGGATGATGGCTCCTCTTAGTTTATGTCATGTGCTGTCAAACCCATACCTTTCTAGGTTCCCTTTCCCTTATAGATCTTCTTAAGCCATGTTGTGATGATTCTGCCTCATGTCCAAGTTCTTGCAATTTTGCTGTACCTTTAGACTTCCATGCTTTGATTTTTTCCATCTGAGTTTCTTCATCATCTTTTGAAGTATCTTGTTCTTCAATCTTTGGTTGATGTTCTCTGCCAAGCTTTGGAAAATCTTCTTCAAGGTCATATGGCAATTTGACCTTCCTGTATGAATCTTCATACCATGAATTGTTCTCATCAAAAACTACATCTCTGCTTACCAAGAACCCTTTGTTGGTAGGGTTATATAACATGTAACCCTTTTGATTGTTGTCATATCCAATGAACACACACCTTTCTGCCTTTGGATCCATCTTGCCTCTAACCTGTGAGGGAACATGAGCATAAGCAATACATCCAAAAATTTTACAATGATCTAAGCTAGGTCTTCTTCCATTCCAAGCCTCATATGGAGTCCTCCCCTCAAGGGATTTCGAAGGCAACCTATTAATCAAGTAAGTGGCTATAGATATAGCCTCAGCCCATAGATAATCAGGCAAACTCTTTTCATTACATGGACCTTGCAGCTTCAACAATTGTCCTATTCCTCCTTTGTGCAACTCCATTTTGCTCAGGAGCGTATCTTGTAGTTACCTCTCTTTTGATTCCACTTTCTTGAACAAAAGAATCAAATTCATGGGAGAATTATTCTCCCCCTCCATCTGACCTTAGCCTTTTTAGTGATTTACCTATTTGATTCTCCACAAGAGCCAAATATCTTTTGAAGCATGAAAAAACTTCATCTTTGTGTTTCATAAAGAATAGGATAGCCCATCTACTGCAATCATCAATGAACGAGACATAATACCTTGATCTAGATGTTGAAGCATCCTAGCTAGGTCCCTATACATGTGAATGAATCAACTCCAAGAGATCTCCATGCATATAACCTTTCTTCATGAATGGTAGCTTGTGAGACTTTCCAAATTGATATGCACTACACTTATAAATCATGTGTTGTTTTGATAAGTTAGGGAGTCCAAGTACACTTTGGTCCCTGCAAATTTGCTTTAATGATCTTTCACTAATATGTGCCAATCTCTTGTGCCATACCTCTAGTTCTGTGAGTGTTTGATTACCATAGTTGAAGAGAGCTATGTTCCTTGTTTCTTGCAACTCAAAGGTGAATAATCTACCTATTTTTTCTCCCTTTGCTATTCTAAAGAATCTGAGATGGATTTAAGGAGGTATTACCTTGCTAATGCATCTTTGGAACACCATGTGTTCAATCTCTCTTGCTCTTCTTGTGTTGGTTGACTGTTGTTTCTAAATACACGCATAACTTCATCTCCACCCACATAACCATATAAACTTCTTCCTTCGAGATAAGCTTCCATCCTTAATGACCAAGCTCTGTAATTACCTCTATCCAATTTGTCAATTGATGAAGGAAATCCATCTGCCATCTTTGCTCTAATACCACTGTGAAGAGATGGATAGTTATGTGCTTGAAGATGAAGCGGTGTTGCAAACTCCTTGCACCACACCAGCCAAATGAACTCCAGGAGTATGTGGTGGACCCTTTTAGCTTGCCAATGGATGTGTTAGACACCCTATGTACCTTGGAAGATCAATCTCAAAAAGATAGATCAAAACAAATGAGTTGGAATTAATTCAGAGGTGAAAAACTTGCTATTTTGATTCATATACCTGTCTAGTGTTTTGAATAATTCTCTGAGCACAGCACCAATTAGCTGAATTACTTTTGGAGAACTCTAATTAACTTAGAGAGCTAACTTTAAAGAGTAATCTCATCAGAAATAGTGAATCACACAATGAGAATGAAGTTTAACAAGTTATGACATCATCCTGATTTTCACGGGGTGAAACAATACTTAGACGAGTGAGCAGAAAGATGATCATAACTCAAGATTCAAATATTTAAGGATTATGAAATTTTTTATGCTAATACTAGAATTGCATCCCCCAAGATTTGAATCATGCAATTTGATCAAGTGCACGCGGAGAAACAGCTCTAACAAGTTAACTGAAAAAATTGAAAATCTGACAAAGAAGTCAAAATGAACAGACAAGGTTGACTTCAACTAAACATAATTCAAGATTGAGAACTTCAATAGCAACACAATTCTGTGAGCATATAGTAGACTCAAAAAGAAAAATTTATCAAGTTAAAGCATTGAAAACGATGTACCACACTGAGAGTAGTGATCACTTGAGTAGCATAATAGTAAAGATTAGGCTCACACAACCATGAAGCTATGAACTTGTATGATCATAAATATGAATGTATATTGATTGTAGAATACAATGAACTTACAGATACATTTGTGTGCCTTGTATCGAGACTTGATATAGCATATAGCTCAGCTTATGGATGCCTCTAAAGTGCGACTAAACTCCCATGTATATATAGAGAGTTTTGGAGCCTAGATTTGAATTTGAATCTTGCTCACCTAAAATTAGTTTCCTATTTTTTAGAGATTGATTGATTCTTCAACCTCCAAATCAAGAATTTGTTGCTTCTCTGTCTATTCTTATCAAGTGAACTCAACCACTTTGATTCCTCTTACTTTTACATCAAGTAAATGATCAAACAATTACAAGGGTGAGCTCACAAGTGAACTCTTAGATTTCCATACATTGTCTTCTCTTAGTACTTTTCCTAGAAACTCAAGCCAATACTTAGGCTTGTAATAGACTTGTTCCAACAAAGTTTATCCTTCCAAAAAGCCTCATCCGTCTCTTGGTTTAGGAGTAGATCTATGCTCGTTGCCTAACTCATCTGTTCTATCTGGGTGGGTGGTGACCACATACATTGTTCCTTCTTTATCAATGTATGCACCATTTTCAAACTTCACTATTGGATGTTGTAGTTCAATGGGTTGGTATGGATTTTTAATCTGGACAACAGATCTTCTCAAGCCATCCTCATAGATGCCAGCACCTAGACGGTTGGTCCTCATAAATTCTGGTATAGTCTTGTAAGGTCCTTCTAGCTTTTCTTGGTACACCACTCCTGAGCTACCTACGGGTCTCTCCATGTTATATGACATTTCATAACTGAACTTAGAGCATTTGGGTAATCACTCAATTGCTGGGCCCAAGACCTAGCTGTATGATTGACACTAGCTTCAAAAGATCTTAGGATTTGCCTAAATATCTTCCTGAGCTAAGGTTCATAAGCCTTGACTGATATCCCAATTTTTCCCAATACAACCTCGTTGCAGAGTTCTTTTGTATTAGTTCCTTGTTCTTTTTAATTTTTCTTAGGATGTCACTTCTTTTCCACCCAATTTCCATTGCACGGGACACTTGCATTTTATCGTACTTGAGTTTGATCGCTTATTTAAGTTCTTTGACTTTAAGGGTTTTTGCAAATGTAGCCTATTTATGCTTGCACTTGAGTAATTAGGGTTTCTTGAGCTTGATCATGCTTAATGTCGCCCTAGTTAATCAAAACCTCTATCCATACTTAGTCTAAGCTGGGAATTGAGAGAGGGGGTTGAGAATGATCCAACCTTAAGCTGCTTATCCCTCGCTCTTGAGTGCCCAAGAACGTCGTTCTCAAGCTTGCAATATGCACATGCTCTAGATTCCCTTTCGTTCTCTTGATGAACCTGTAAAAGTCCCAAAGTTAGCTCAAGATTTCACTTTAATTGACTTAACAAACCATGTCCATTCATGTAATACAAAGACCCAATTTTGATTTGCTTTTATGAAAATTCCCTTAGAGATCCCTCAACTTCTCACCCCTATGGAAGGTCAACTTAAAAATACCTTATCTATAACTCCACATATGAGTTCATGTGGGATTCAAAATAAGCTTTCCAACAAGCCCAAGATCACTAGAAATGGATTTCGTATGAAGAAGTTATGACAGTTCAGGGTTCTAGGGTTAAAATAGGGTTAAAACAGGCTAACATGCAAACAGGATCTTTTGAATTACTTGTATAGGGACCTCACAATGCTTTAATGGCTTGAATTTTATGTTCCAAATCAGCCAAAAATTCAAAAATAAAAAACCTTGAAATTTGGTCAAAATTGGCTATCAATCGTGATGGATAGAGCTGTTCGTCATGGCCTGTCAATCACGATGGACAGAGTCGATCGCGATGGATGGGTCTCAATCACGATGGATAGGGGTCTCCGTCATGATGGATGTTGTCAATCCTGATGGACAGAATATCTCGGGTTTCTTTATTTATATTGTGTCAATCATGGCCCATAAGTCGCGATGGATAGCTTTTTTGCCCATTTGGGGTGTCAATCGTGATTTTTCTATCGCTCGCGACTTTTTTGTTGGTCGCGATGGATAGCTTTCTCGTCGTGGTGGTGTCAATCGTGATTTTTCTATCAAACACTACTTTTTTGTCAGTCCTAATAGATAGTTTTTTCTTCGTGGAGGTGTCAATCGCGATTTTTCTGTCGGTCGCGATTTTTGTGTGAATCGTGATGGACAGAGGTGTTCGTCGTGATGGATGTTGTCAATCGTGATGGACAAAGAAAACATATTCTTTTTGAAATTCTTGTGTGGATGTGATGTGCAAGGCCTATAGATCATGAATATGCACTTAGTTTTACCAAATACTCAAGTTTTCAAACGATTGATAGAGCTCAATGCCTCAGGACCTGTGCATATATTTTTCGTACCTGTGCAACTTGTTGGAGATGATGATACAGTTGGAACCTTCAAGAAACCCTCACAAATGTGTTGGGAAGATGGATGGATACTTCAAGATGATGAGTAGGTACTGCCAAATCCTGCTTTGTACCAGCCCTTGGATGCTTCAGAGTTGATAAGTAGACCTTCTTAGCTTTTGAATGACACCATAAAAGTGCCTATGTACTTTGGAAATGATGTATGAAAAGATAGAATCAAAATAGACAACTTTGAACTTCAAGTGTTCAAGAAAACCTTCTACTTTTTACCATACACCTGTTGTATCTTTTACTCAGTATGACCAACTGTAGCTCAAGCGTAAGCACCACCTCCTTTACTTGTCAATCCGTGGAGACGTGAGGACCGGTATGAAGACCACGAGCAAGTGAAGGCACAAGTGTGTGAGTGAAAGCACATAAACATGCACACACATATGCACACACACGCGCATGGTAAGATCAAAGAGAGGAACAATGGAAGGGCTTTGATTACAAAAGAAATCTATTACAAAACTAAAATCTACAACAAGCCAACCTAAAAATGAGCTCTCTAACTCTTTTTATAGTTTTTGGACTAGTTTTGGCCCTGTCCAGACCTAATGTCTGGCCTAGTTAAAAATTAGGTTCTAGGGCTTATTTGAGGGCTCAAACGAAGTCTAAAAATTATGAAAATTGGTACGATGGTACTTCTAATGCTCCTCAAGCTCAAGAAATCCTCGGCTTGAACAAAATGGAGTTCCAAAAAGGTGAAATGATATTTACAATGGTTTGAGTGATCAAAATCACTATTTTTGTAGGGGAATTTTATGAAAATTTGACATACACTTCTTGGAGCTCCCTACTTGCTCCCTCTTCTTGTGTGTCCACTTCTCTGATGCGCTTCTATGCTTTGTCCTTGACCTTGAGTTCCAACCTTGAGTTCCAACACTAGCACAGTAGGAATTGGAAAAAATTCCTCTTAGGGGTATCTAATTAGCTTAGTAAGCTAATGATTTCAAGTGAAATCACTTAAAAAGATTAACTATGCTCACAGAAATTAATTTAGCAAGTAAACCTTTACTCCTGATTTTTTAGGACTGTTGCAGACTTCGACCAGTGATCACCTCGACGGAATTTTCTCTGAAATGTCTGAATAGAACTCCTTCAACTTTTGATAGCATGTAGAAGACTTTGGGCTGGTTCCAACAAGCTATAGATCTTTGAAATTGGTGAAGAAACGAGTGAGATATAAGCTGCACAAGTTGACTGACTGATAGAGACTATGATAGAGAACTCAGAAATGAACAATGTAAATGTAATGTATTAATGAACAATGTTGTACAATGCCACAGGCATGATAATCATAGCCTAATGGTAGAGAAGGGTGTGGGCTATAGTGTAGGCCTCACACACACTCAGAAAGTAGAAGGAACAGCTTCCGATTGATCAGTTGTGCCTTGACCTTTCCCAAGGGGTTTTTATAGGTGTTCTTTTCCAATTTTAATTTGAATTCAAATTGTTGGCTCTCTCTAAAAAAGCTTTCCTCCATTATAGGAGATATTCCATCAATCAAACCTTCTAACTTTTTACGATATTTTCTTGGTAGGTGTTTACAAAGATTCCAAGTCAAATATGACTTTTACACAAGGATAAACTGGTAAGTATCTACTAGCATTGGTTCACATGTAGCTTCATATGTGTAGTGACTTCAAGCCAAATGTGTAGCCTTGTAAGTTGAACCAATAGCTCCCCCTCAAGCCAGACTTTTTGGCTTGGTCTTCATCTTTGAAAGAACTTGGAGAAGCTTGTCGAAGGTAGAAAAGTGCGTTTCGAAGCGATGAAGTTTGGTCAAGCCAACCGGCACAAGACCAGCCCTTGAGCTTTTGGAGACTCAAATAGACCTTATAGGCATGCTATAAGTGCAAAGAAACACACTATGTACCTTGGAGCATCAAGGAGAATGAGTCGATACAAAGCAGATAGGTTCGCGGGTCGACTAGCTCAAAAAACTTACTATCTATGGAAGAGACAATGAACTTCAAATGCCCATAGCGACCAGCGTGATTACAATTAGAAAAAATCCTTTTATGGGAGTGATACACATAGGGTTGAGTGTATGGAATGCACAAAAGTATAAGGAATAAGCAAAATATGCTATAGGAATGAATGCGACATTCACCGGTGGTACTTCCTATTTTTCAGGAATACGCAGAGATTGACCCCGAGGCAGAAAAACTGAGATTTCTCCAAATCTGCTGAACCAAATGCTTTGAAAATTTACAGGCATAAACTAGACACGGATACCTTTTCAATGAGTCCTCTTTCACTCAATTTGGAGCTCTGAGGAGAGAGCAGCAGCCTCTGCAAGATTACTGTTGGCGAAGAAGATGATGCAGAAAATTGAAGGAGCAAGACAATGATGGTCACAAGTGTATGTATATTGCTTCCATGTATAATACAAGTGATTTCAACTCCTTATATAGCCTCTAGGAGTGTTCCACGACTTTTACAACTTGAATTTGAATTCAAATGAAGGTGGGAATGGTTGTTGGAGGGAATCAATTCACTTCCCTACAATCTAGGAAAAGTGAAGATCCTGATTGATCTACTTTTAGGTGATTGATTGCTTGATTGAATGCAACTTCAACCACCAAAATTTCGTGGGATTTTGGCCCTATATTTGTACCTTTACATGTGTACAACTCAAAGCTTTTACAACGGTAAATGAGCCATCAAAATATTCTCAAAAAATACAATAAATGAGCATATGAAAAAGAACTCTCCAACGGATATTCTTTCGACGCGATAGCCTTTGATGTAGATCAAATCCACCTCAAGCATAGTGTAAGCTTGATGTTCCAACAGCTCCCCCTCAAGCTAAAGTATGCTTGAGTCTTCATTCTCTGATAGGTTGAATACCTGCCATAGCTTTGAATCTACAAAGCTTTATTCCATCAAGTGCCTTCGTCATCATATCTGCTACTTGCTTTTCAGTCGGAACAAAAGAAATGTCGATCTCCTTTGCCATGAGCTTCTCCCTGATGAAGTGATAATGGACTTCTATGTGCTTGGTTCTCGCATGGAAAATAGGATTTGCCGCTAGATGCATGGAACTTACATTATCTCCAAATATGTGAGGTTTGGAACTCACAAGTCCCAAATCTGTATACAATGCTTTTAACCATATTGCCTCTTGAGTTGCTATGGTCAAGCCTCTGTACTCTGCTTCAGTTGAAGATAAAGCAACTGTTGGTTGCTTCTTGGAACTCCATGAAACTAGCTTAGAACCTGCAAATGCTAAGTAACCAGATGTACTTTTTCTATCATCCTTAGCTCCTGCCCAATCTGCATCTGAGTAGATTTTGATATCCAAATCGGAAGAGTAAGGATAGAATATACCTTCGTTGATTGTACCTTTGAGATACTTCAGTACTCTCTTAGCCGCATCCATGTGTGGTCTTCTTGGTGAGTGCATGAACTGACTAAGCACTCCCACACTATATGAGATGTCTGCCCTTGTGTGAGTAGCATATATCAAGCTACCTACCAAGCTTTGATACTCTTTTATGTCTTCAATTTTTTCACCCTCATAAACACTAAGTTTATGATTCATCTCCAAAGGTGTACCTGCAGGTTTAGTGTTCTCCATTTTGAACTTGAGAAGAAGATCCTGAATGTATCTTCTTTGAGTCAAATACATTCCTTCATCTGTATATATCACCTGCATACCTAGGAAATATGTGAGCTCACCTAGGTCACTGATTTTGAACTCCTCTTGCATGTGTCTCTTGATCCTTTGAATGCCATTTAGATCATCACCTGTCACAATAATATCATCTACATATACACATAGATAGATAACCTCATTGTGATCCCTTTTGATGAATAGAGAAGGATCGGAGCTGCTAGCTTTGAACCCTTGGTCTTGAAGATATGTAACCAACCTGTAATTCCAAGCTCTTGGAGCTTGTTTCAATCCATACAATGCTTTCTTAAGTCTGCAAACATAAGATGGATGATTAGGGTTTTCAAAACCTGGTGGTTGTGACATGTATACCTCTTCACTTATCCAACCATTTAAGAATGCATTTTTCACATCAAGTTGGAGGAGTCTCCAATTCCTTGCAGCAGCTACACTTATCAATGTCCTGATTGTAGTCATCTTTGCAACCGGTGAGAATGTTTCCTCATAGTCTATACCATGAGTTTGTGAGCATCCTTTGGCAACTAATCTTGCCTTGTACCTGCAAACTGATCCATCTGAATTTCTTTTAACTTTATATACCCATCTGCAACCAATTACCTTTTGATTCGGTGACATCGGAACCAAATCCCAAGTGTCCATTTCCTTCAATGCATCTATCTCTTCGTTCATGGCCTTTTCCCAATTAGGGTTTCCCTTTGCCTCTTCATAGGTTGAGGGTTCCTCTGAAATAGAGTCTTTTGCCAAGTAGATTGAATGCTTTGTAACAAATGTGGAATCATATCCATACCTTTCTGGTTGTTTCTTCTCTCTTGCTGATCTTCTAGGTGCTTGTTTGGAGCATTCTCCAACCTCTTGCATCTTTGCTTTGCCTCTTGACTTCCATAGCTTGTAATCCCTTTCTCTTTCATCTTGGTCATCGTCTGTATCACTTCTTAGATCCTGGACCTGTGTATCATGCTTGCTTCCTAATTGATGAGAGTCATAATCAAGATCATATGGTAGTGTTACCTTTTGTTTGTCTTCATCATACCAAGACCTGTGTTCTTCAAACACAACATCTCTACTTGTAGTGAAGTGCTTGGTTGAAGGATTGAAGAACCTGTAACCCATCTGAGTTGAATCATATCCAATAAACACTGCCTTTGTTGCCCTTTCATCTAGCTTACCTCTTAGTTGTGATGGTACATGAACATAAGCTAAACAACCAAAAACCTTGCAATGTCCAAGACTAGGTTTTCTTCCATGCCATGCTTCATAAGGAGTCATACCTTGAAGTGATTTGGATGGAAGTCGATTGACAAGGTACACTGCAGTTGAAATAGCTTCTGCCCATAGATAATGTGGCAACTTCTTCTCTTCAAGCATTGTTCGGGCTGATCCAACCAATGTCTTGTTTCTCCTCTCTGCAATTCCATTTAGTTGAGGAGAGTACCTAGTAGTCACTTCCCTTTTGATACCTTTGTCCTGCAAGAACTCATCAAACTCTTTGGAGAAGTATTCTCCCCCTCCATCAGATCTGAGCTTCTTTAGTGATCTACCTGTATGATTCTCCACATGTGCAAGATACTTCTTGAAGCAATCAAATACTTCATTCTTACTCTTGATAAAGTATAGAACAGTCCATCTACTATGGTCGTCAATAAATGAGACATAATACCTTGATCCTGCCAATGAAGGTTCTTGACTTGGTCCCCATACATCTGTGTGTACTAAGTCCAATAAGTTGTTGTGGATGTAGCCTTTGTGGTTGAATGGTTGTCTTTGTGCCTTCCCAATCTGACATGCATCACACCTGTTGATCATGTGTTGCTTTGATATGTTCGGCAGTCCTAGAACACTTTGATCCCTGCATATATCCTTCAAGGTTCTTTCATTCACATGAGCAAGTCTCTTATGCCACACTTCAAGCTCACTTAGGGTTTGAGACCCAAAGTTGAATAGAGCTATGTTCCTGGTATCTCCTACTTCAAAAGTAAAGAGCCTACCATGCTTCTCACCTCGGGCTATCTTCTTGAAGCCTTGACATGGATCTTCCACAAAAGCTCCATGTTGGGTGAACCTAACTTGCAAGCCTTTTTCAACTATTTGGCCTACACTGATTAGGTTTTTAGTGATAGTAGGTACATAGAGAACCTTACTCAGAATGTTTGTCCTGCCATTGGAAGCTTTGACATTACCAATCTTCTCCACATTGTGCTTCGTGTCATCCCCTGTTTGCACTTCATGTCTATGCTTTGGACTTTCCAAGTCAGATAAAAGAGCAACGTTGCCTGCAACATGATTCGAGCATCCTGAATCTATGTAGAACAAATGATCATCTTCTTTACCTTCTTTGTGGCTTAGGTTCATAAGAAGTAATGAGTCTTCATGTGGTTGATCTTCTGAGTAATTGTTGTAGTCCCTTCTATTATAGCTTCTATTGTTGTTGTTGAAGTTGTGTCCACCTCTGCCTCTATTGCCGCCATATCCACCTCTTCCACTTCCTTTCTGGGTCTTCCCATTGAACCAGCAGTTCTGAGTGGTGTGGTTGGTCTTATCGCATATGGCACAAGGTTGAACATTCTGACCTTTGGCTTTGTCTTGCTTTGATCCTTTCTTCTTCCCTTTCCATTTTCTCTTGCTTGCGAAGTTGGCTTGGGAAGTCTCTTCTTCCTCTTCTTCCTTCTTCTTGCCTTTTTGCTTCTTATCCTTCTTATCTGCATATAGAGCACTAGTTGAATTACCATGATAAGAGTTACCTTCCTTTATGCTATTATTGGCTTCTTGATTGAAGAGTTGTCCAAGAAAGATGTTGAAGTCTGGAGTCTGCACATCCATGATGAGATCATAGGCCGTCGTGAAGGATTGCCATTGCTTATCACTTCGAATGCCGTTGAGAATTTGCCTCATGATGACCTCTTCTTCAATCAGCTCTCCAATGGATGCTAACTGATCCGCAACCTCTTTGACCTTGGTAACAAACTCTGTGATGGTTTGTTTAGGTGTCTTCTTCATTTGGTTGAACTCGTTCCAAAGATGATTCTTTCTTGCTTTGGTACTAGCAGAAAAGAAAGTCTCCAGGGCATCCCAAGTCTCTTGAGATGTCTTGCATCCTCTAATATGTGGTAATAGAAAGTCAGAGATAGAGTTTAGTATGTACGACCTTGCTTGAGCATCCCTTGCGCACCAAAGTGTGAGCTTATCTGTCTCCTCCTGTGTAGGTCCTCCTTTGGATCTTGGAATAGGCATAGCTTCATCACCTGCTACAATTCCATAAAGATTTCTACCTTGCAAATAGGCCTCCATTCTGATTTTCCAAGCCGCGTAGTTGTGTCGATCAAGCTTCTCGATCATTGAGGGAAAGCCGTCACCCATCTTGAACTAGCTCTGATACCACTGAAAGAACTTGGAGAAGCTTGTCGAAGGTAGAAAAGTGCGTTTCGAAGCGATGAAGTTTGGTCAAGCCAACCGGCACAAGACCAGCCCTTGAGCTTTTGGAGACTCAAATAGACCTTATAGGCATGCTATAAGTGCAAAGAAACACACTATGTACCTTGGAGCATCAAGGAGAATGAGTCGATACAAAGCAGATAGGTTCGCGGGTCGACTAGCTCAAAAAACTTACTATCTATGGAAGAGACAATGAACTTCAAATGCCCATAGCGACCAGCGTGATTATAATTAGAAAAAATCCTTTTATGGGAGTGATACACATAGGGTTGAGTGTATGGAATGCACAAAAGTATAAGGAATAAGCAAAATATGCTATAGGAATGAATGCGACATTCACCGGTGGTACTTCCTATTTTTCAGGAATACGCAGAGATTGACCCCGAGGCAGCAAAACTGAGATTTCTCCAAATCTGCTGAACCAAATGCTTTGAAAATTTACAGGCATAAACTAGACACGGATACCTTTCCAATGAGTCCTCTTGCACTCAATTTGGAGCTCTGAGGAGAGAGCAGCAGCCTCTGCAAGATTACTGTTGGCGAAGAAGATGATGCAGAAAATTGAAGGAGCAAGACAATGATGGTCACAAGTGTATGTATATTGCTTCCATGTATAATACAAGTGATTTCAACTCCTTATATAGCCTCTAGGAGTGTTCCACGACTTTTACAACTTGAATTTGAATTCAAATGAAGGTGGGAATGGTTGTTGGAGGGAATCAATTCACTTCCCTACAATCTAGGAAAAGTGAAGATCTTGATTGATCTACTTTTAGGTGATTGATTGCTTGATTGAATGCAACTTCAACCACCAAAATTTCGTGGGATTTTGGCCCTATATTTGTACCTTTACATGTGTACAACTCAAGGCTTTTACAACGGTAAATGAGCCATCAAAATATTCTCAAAAAATACAATAAATGAGCATATGAAAAAGAACTCTCCAACGGATATTCTTTCGACGCGATAGCCTTTGATGTAGATCAAATCCACCTCAAGCATAGTGTAAGCTTGATGTTCCAACAATCTTCAGTCTTCATGTATATCCTGCAATTCAATCATTAATTTGAACCTCCAAAGTTTGGTTCCATCCAATGCTTTAGTTAACAAATCTGCACACTGCATGTTGGTTGATACATATGTTAGTTGAATGTCCTTGCTTAATAGTTTCTCTCTCACATAATGGTAATGGACCTCTATATGCTTGGTCCTAGCATGATAAATAGGATTAGCTGCAAGGTGAATTGAGCTTGTATTATCTCCAAATATGAATGGTGAAGTAGTATACAAACCAAATTCTGTATACAATAACTTGATCCATATGGCTTCTTGGGTAGCATTAGCAAATCCTCTATACTCTGCCTCTGTAGAAGATAAAGCAACAGTAGGTTGCTTCTTTGAAGACCATGATATTGGTTTATCACCTGCAAATAAATGTATCTTGAAGTGCTCCTCCTATCATCCTTGCATCCTGCCCAATCTGCATCTGAATAAATCTTGATATCCAAGTCTGAAGTGTAAGGGAAATACAAACCATGATTTTGAGTACCCTTGAGGTATTTTAATATCCTTTTGGCAGCCTCCAAGTGAGGTGCCCTAGGCTTGTGCATGAACTGACTTAGCACACTAACTCCATATGCAATATCTATCCTTGTCAAGGTAGCATAATTCAAGCTACCTACTATGCTTTGATAACCTGTATGTCATCAAGTACATCTCCTTCATGAGCACTTAGTTTTAGATTTACCTCCATTGGAATACTTGCAACTTTGGCATCCTGCAAATGAAACTTCTTCAACATATCATGTATGTACTTTCTCTGAGTAATGTAGATTCCAGAGTTATTATAAACTAAGTCAAGTCCAAGAAAGTACTTTAGTAAACCAAGATCACTGATCTTGAATTCCTTCATCATCTGGTTCTTGATTTGTCTGATTCCATTGACATCATTACTTGTAAGTATGATATCATCAACATAAACACATAGGTATATTACCTCTGAATTACTTCTCTTAATGAATAGAGAAGTCTCTGCCTTGCTCATGAAAAAACCTTGATCTTGAAGATATGCGGTCAACCTGTGATTCCATGCCCTAGGTGCCTGCTTCAATCCATAAAGAGCCTTTTTTAACTTGCATACATGTGTTACCTTATTAGGATCCTCATAACCAGGACGTTGTGACATGTATACCTCCTCTGAAATCCATCCATTCAAGAAAGCATTTTTTACATCTAGCTGATACATGTTCCAATTCTTAGATGCAGCCACACTTACCAATACCCTGATGGTTGGCATCTTGGCCACAGGTGAGCATGTTTCTTCATAGTCAATGCCTTGGGTTTGTGCAAAACCCTTGGCCACAAGTCTAGCTTTGTACCTGCTAATTGACCCATCAGAATTTCTTTTGATTTTATAGATCCATCTAGATCCAATTACCTTCATAGCCTCTTTCTTTGGTACTAGTTCCCATGTGTCACTTTCCTTGAGTGCTTCAATATCCTCACCATAGCTTCTTTCCATTCTGTCTTGGTAGGATAAATTGACAAGTCTTTGGTAGGATAAATAGAATGTTTAGTGACAAGTCCTACCAAAGACTTTCCTTGAGTGCTTCAATATCCTCATCCATAACTTCTTTCCATTCTTCAATTGACAAGTCTTTCGTAGGATAAATAGAATGTTTAGTGACAAGAGAAGTGTCATACCCATATCTGATAGGTTTCTTGCTCTCCCTTTGTGATCTTCTGATTGATTGATTTGAAGATTCATGTATGTCTTCAAGTTTCTTCATCTTGAGTTTGCCTTTGGACTTCCATGTTCTGAATTCTTCAAGATTGATAATATCTACATCATCTGAATTGGTGTCTTCATTTTGAGTAGGTTCCTCCTTAGAAAGACTTGGAAACTCCTCCTCAAAGTCATAGGGTAGTTTAACCTTCCTGCATTCATTCTCATACAAAGAGTCATTTTCATCAAAGACAACATCTCTACTAACCATGAATCCCTTATTTGAAGGGTTGTAGAACCTATACCCCTTCTGATTTAGATCATATCCAATAAAGATACACTTCTCAGCCTTAGGGTCTAGCTTACCTCTTATCTGAGAAGGAATGTGTACATATGTTACACATCCAGATATCCTGCAATGATCAAGTGAGGGTCTCTTACCATGCCATGCTTCATAAGGAGTCATCCCATCAAGGGACTTAGATGGTAACCTATTTATGAGGTAAGTGGCAGTAGATACACTCTCTGCCCATAAGTAGTTAGGTAATTTTTTTTCATTTAACATTGACCTAGCTGTTTCAACAATCAATCTATTTCTTCTCTTAGCTACCCCATTCTGTTCAGGAGTATACCTTGTGGTGATTTTTCTCTTGATTCCTCTGTCCTGCAAGAATGCTTCAAACTCATTGGAGAAGTAATCATCTCCTCCATCTGACCTTAGGCTCTTTAGGTTTCTTCCTGTCTGATTCTCAACAAGTGCAAGATATTTTTTAAAACAATTGAACACTTCATCTTTGTGCTTCATAGAGTACAATACAGTCCACCTGCTATAATCATCAATAAAAGATACATAGTACCTCAATCCTGAGATTGAGGGGTCTTTGCTTGGTCCCCATACATCTGTATGGACAAGTTCTAGGTAGTCCTCATGCATGTAGCCTTTCCTTGAGAATGGTAACCTGTGGGACTTTCCAAACTGACAAGCATAACACTTGTAGATCATATGTTGCTTGGATACATTAGGTATCCCAAACACACATTGGTCCCTGCATATTTGCCTCAAGGTTCTTTCACCTACATGTCCTAATCTTTTATGCCAAATCTCAAGCTCTGAAAGTGTTTGATCTTTGTAATTGTGGAGTGCAATATTCTTTGTATCTTTTAGCTCAAAAGTGAAAAGTCTACCTAATTTTTCTCCTTTAGCTATTCTCTTGAACCCATGCTTGGGATCCTCCACAAATGCTCCATATTGGTTGAACCTGACCTGCAAACCTTTTTCCACAATCTGTCCAACACTTATCAAATTCTTGGTAATGACCCTACTCAACAAGTTTTGATTCCCATCAGAAGTCTTAACATTTCCAACTTTAACTACTGAGTGCTTGGTGTCATCACATGTATGTACTTGATGCTTTCCTCTTGGTTCTTCAAGGTCAGAGAGAAGAGCTACATTGCCTACCACGTGATTTGAGCAACCTAAGTCAATGTAGAAGAGATGGTCATCATTTGTACCTGGTTTTGAAGTCATGTTCATGATCAGAAGAGAATCATCTTGTTCTTCTGTGTAGTTGTTATAATCCTTTCTGGACTTGTATCCTCCTTGGTAGTTGCCATTGTAGTTGTTGTTGTACCCTTGATGATGGTTGAATCTGCCTCTTGACTGCGAGTATCCACCTCTTTGATATCCTCTACCTCTCTGATTCTTGTAGTTCCTAAAACACTCATCTGTAGTATGATTTGATAAACCACAAATGTTGCATGGTGAGGAGTTATAAGGTCTCCCCCTACCTTGCTTACCTCCTCTGCCCCTTCCTCTTGATGATCTACCTCTCCCTGCATAGTTGGCTTGGGAGGTAGTGCCTTCATCCTCTCCTTTCTTGTTCTTGCCTTTATCTTTAGACTTATTTTTATCAGTGTATAGGGCAGAAGAGCTATTACCTTTGGATGATTCTCCATTTTTGTTGAGCTTGGCTTCATGAGCGAACAATTGCCCCATGAGAGTGGTAAGGTCTGGAATTTGCATGTCCATGTATAGGTCCATGGTAGTTGTGAAGCTTTCCCATTTGTCATCAGCTTTAATCCCATTGATCACTTGCCTTACAACCTGCTCTTCTTCAATATCTTCTCCTATGCTTGCTAACTAATCTGCTACATCTTTAATCTTGGTCACATACTCTGAAATAGCCTGCTTAGGTTGCTTCCTTAGTATAGTGAATTCAATCCACAATTGGTTTTTTCTGGCCCTTGTATTGGAAGAGAAATAAGTTGACAAGGTTTCCCAAGTCTCTTGGGATGTCTTATAGTTTCTAATATGCGGCAAAAGAAAATCAGAGATGGAGTTGAGTAAGTAAGACCTTGCTAATGCATCCTTGGCACACCATGTGTTGAGCTTCTCATGTTCTTCCTTTGTTGGTAGTCCTCTTGTTTTGAATGAGGGCAATTCCTCATCTCCTGAGATGTATCCATAAAGACTCCTTCCTTGTAGGTATGTCTTCATCCTCAAAGACCATGCCTGGTAGTTGTTCCTATCCAATTTATCAATAAATGAAGGAAAACCATCTCCCATTTTACCTTAACTTTGCTCTGATACCACTGTTGGGAAGATGGATGAATACTTCAAGATGATGAGTAGGTATTGCCAAATCCTGCTTTGTACCAGCCCTTTGATGCTTCAGAGTTGATATGTAGACCTTCTTAGCTTTCCAATGACACCATAAAAGTGCCTATGTACTATGGAAATGATGTATGAAAAGATAGAATCAAAACAGATAACTTTGAACTTCAAGTCTTCAAGAAAACCTTCTATTTTTTACCATACACCTGCTGTATCTTTTGCTCAGTATGACTAGCAGAGTAGGAATTGGAAAAAATTCCTCTTAGGGCTATCTAATTAGCTTAGTAAGCTAATGATTTCAAGTGAAATCACTTGTTAGTCGGCCGCCAGATTGGAAGTTGTAAAACTAAATCTTTTGTTCGCACGCGCGAAAAGTTGTTACACTGACAGTTGTAATCTTTTATATAAAGCAATGAAAAGAGATGCTCAGTGACGATTTGTGGAATCACCAGACTGTCCGTCTAGGTGATTGTCTGAACGTTGTTGTAGCGTTGTTTGTCAAATTTTTTAGTACTCTGAGTATACTGTGCATATCCGTGTTGTTGTCTATCGATCTCTGTTGCGATTGTGAGTTTCATTTACATACGGTAGATCGTTGTATTGTTGTCTGAGTAAGTCGTTTGCGAGTCTCTATTGGGATTGTTATGTTAGTTCACGTATCGTGTTGTTATTCTTTCTTGAAATGGTCTGCCAGTGTTTGGTGGAGTCTGTGTAGTTATGGTAGCTTTTTTGGTATTCGGGTTTGTATTGTGTTGTCTTCCGTATTGAGGTCTATGTTCGTACGGCAAAGATTAAGCTACGGTAAGAGCCGTCCTAAGTTGCGTACTGAATCTTCAAAGCACTGTGTGTCTGTAACTGTTGAGTCCTTCTGTGTCTTTGGTTGAGTTTGACTATGAGCACCGTTCGGTGAAGGTTGAAATACTGCTATTGTTCCTAATGTTACTGCCATGTGTATTCGGAAAAGGGTCCGAGGTAACTCGGTATCATGATACTAATCGTCTGGTACAGTGTGTTCGACGAACCTTGGAAGAATTAGAATAACGAACCGTAAAGATTGAGAAGAGTATACCAATTCATGATAGAAGTCTTGAATATTAGTATATTGTGGTGTGAAGTCATTTTGGGAAACAAGCATAGGGCCTCTGTTTATACAGACCCCTTCCACTCCCAAGAACCCAACAACGTTGAATCACACTTTTGACAGTTAGAACACAGCGTTTAACACACTTAAAAAGATTAACTATGCTTAGAGAAATTAATTTAGCAAGTAAACCTTTACTCTCAATTTTTTAGGACTGTTGCAGACTTCGACCAGTGATCACCTCGACGGATTTTTCTCCAAAATGGCTGAATAGAAATCCTTTAAATTTTGACAGCACGTAGAAGATGAATTTGAGCTGGTTCCAAAAAGCTATAGATCTTTGACATTGGTGAAGAAATGAGTGAGATATGAGCTGCACAAGTTGACTGATTGATAGAGACTATGAAAGAGAACTCAGAAATGAACAATGTAAATGTACTGTATTAATGAACAATGTTGTACAATGCCACAGGCATGAGAATCATAGCCTAATGGTAGAGAAGGGTGTGGGCTATAGTGTAGGCCTCACACACACTCAGAAAGTAGAAGGAACAGCTTCCAATTGATTAGTTGCCCCGCGACCTTTTCCAAGGGGTTTTTATAAGTGTTCTTTTCCAATTTTAATTTGAATTCAAATTGTTGGCTCTCTCCAAAAAAGTGTTCCTCCATTATAGGAGATATTCCATCAATCAAAACTTCTAACTTTTACGAGATTTTCTTGGTAGGTGTTTACAAAGATTCCAAGTCAAATATGACTTTTACACAAGGATAAACTGGTAAGTATCTACTAGCATTGGTTCACATGTAGCTTCATACGTGTAGTGACTTCAAGCCAAATGTCTAGATTATAAGTTGCACCAACAAAATGCACGAAAGCAACAAGCACAAGAGCTTTGTCTTGCTCTCTCTCACAAGCGAAATGAGCAGAATAAGAAGGGGAAGGTGATATGACGAAAAAATTGAAAATTTTGCAAAGGTGGGGATGGAGGTGGGAGATGGTGAGGATGATTTTGGTGATGATGATGATGAAGTGAGAAAGAGAAAATAAGATAAAATAAAGAAATTATGTACGACTCCAACATCGCAACTCTATGTCTACCATCACACGCTCGTCTTGGAAGCTCTCTCCTTGGCAATGGCGCCAAATCTAGTGTCACTCTAGCACAATGGCAAGTACATATATGAGGAGATCCACCTCATAATTGTCAATCCGTGGAAACATGAGGACTCGTATGAAGATTATGAGCAAGTGATGGCAGAAGTGCATGAGTGAGAAGCACACTAGCATGCACACATGTACACACACGTGCACAAAAGGCAAGAACAAAGAGAGGAACAATGGAGTTCTTTAGATTACTCAAGAAGTCTCATACACAAGCTCAAATCATTAACAAGCTAACCCCAAAAATGAGCTCTCTAGCTCTTTTTATAGTTTTTGACTAGCTTTGGCCCAGTCCAAACCTAGTGTCCGACCTAGTGAAAAATTAGATTCCAGAGCTTATTTGAGGGCTCAAACAAAGTCTAAAAATTATGAAAAATGGAATGTTGCTACTTCCAATACTCCTCAAGCTCAAGCACTCCTCACATTGAATAAAATGGAGTCTAATATACCAAAAATGGTATTTACAATGTTCATGTGGTGATGAAAATCACTATTAAAAGGGAGTTATCTTGGAAAAATTGTATGGCCTAATTGCCGGATCTTGTTTGACTACTTTGCCTGCCTAGCCCTTCTCTCTGCTCTCATTCTTTAGGTCAGCTCCCTTGTCTTGTGAGGCCATGTCTCCCGCCAACACAAACAAAAGAAAGAGGATTACAAACTATGGAAGTGAGGAGGCAAATCAAAGATGCAAAAGTGTGGAGAATGCCCCAAGCAAGCACCTAGAAGATCAACAAGGGATAAGATAAAACCATAAAGGTATGGAGATGATTTCACATTTGTTATAAAGCATTCAATCTACTTGGCAAAGGACTCAATTTCAGAGAAACCCTCAACCTATTAAGAAGCAAAGGGAAACCCTAATTGGGAAAAGGCCATGAAAGAAGAAATAGATGCATTGAAGGAGATGGACACTTGGGATTTGGTTCCAATGTCACCCAATCAAAAGGTAATTGGTTGCAGATTGGTATATAAAATTAGAAGAAACTTAGATGGATGAGTTTGGAGGTAGAAGGCAAGATTAGTTGCCAAAGGATGCTCACAAACTCATGGTATAGACTATGAGAAAACATTCTCATGAGTTGCAAGCATGACTACAATCTGAACATTGATAAGCGAAGCTGCTGCAAGGAATTGGAGAATCCTCGAACGTGATGTAAAAAATGCATTTTTAAATGGTTGGATGAGTGAAGAGGTATACATGTCACAACTAGTAGGTTTTGAAAACCCTAATCATACACCTTATGTATGCAGACTTAAGAAAGCATTGTATGGATTGAAACAAGCTCCTAGAGCGTGGAGTTTTAGGTTTGTTACATAACTTCAAGATCAAGGGTTCAAACCTAGCAACTTAGATCCTTCTCTACTCATCAAAAGGGATCACAATGAGGTTATCTATCTATGTGTATATGTAGATGATATTATTGTGATAGGTGATGATCTGAATGGGGTTTAAAGGATCAAGAATACATGCAAGAGGAGTTCAAAATCAGTGACTTAGGTGAGCTCACATATTTCCTAGGTATGCAAGTGATTTTTACAGATGAAGGGATGTATCCAAATTAGATAAGCACCTACTTCTCAAGTTTAGAATGGAGAACACAAAACTTGCAGGTACACCTTTGGAATTGAAACATAAACTAAGTGTTTATGAAGGTGAGTAGGTTGATGATCCTAAAGAGTATCAAAGCTTAGTTGGTAGCTTGATATATGCTACTCACACAAGACCAGACATATCATATAATGTGGGAGTGCTTAGTTATCTTTACTCTTTAGATTTAGATATCAAAATCTACTCAGATGTAGATTGGGCAAGAGCAAAGGATAATAGAAGAAGCACATCTAGATACTTAGCATTTGCAGGTTCAAAATTGGTGTTGTGGAGTTTCCAAGAAGCAAACAATAGTTGCTTTATGTTCAGTTGAAGCAAAATATAGAGTTCCTACTATTGAAACTCAAGAAGCAATATGGCTCAAGCAGTTGTACTCAAATTTTGAACATGTAAGCTCCAAACCTCACTTACTTGGAGATAATGTAAGTTCCATGCATCTAGCTACAAATCCAATTTTTCATGCAAGAAAAAAGCACATAGAAGTCCATTACCACTTTGTAAGAGAGAAGCTTATGGAAAAGGAGATTGACATTTCATTTGTTCCTATTGATAAGCAAATAATAGACATGATGACAAAGGCACTTGATGGGATAAATCTTTATAGATTCAAAGCTATGGCAAGTATTCAACCTATCAGAGAATTAAGACTCAAGCATAATTTAGCTTCAGGGGGAGCTATTGGAACATCAAGATTTCATTATGCCTGAGGTGAACATGATCTTCATCAAATCCACCATTTGAATGAAGCCACATATACTCCTTGTAGAGTTTTATTTGTATTCATTTAATGTATGGAGAGTTTGATCATAGGGTCACCTTCTTATGTAATTTCCAAATTATTTACTTTTGTAAAAGGAAAGGGTGAAAGACCTAAAAGCCATGAGTTAGAAGTTTTTGGGATTGATTCTCAATCAATCAATCAAAAGGTAGATACGACTTCAACTTTCTCTTTTCCTAGATTGTAGAAAAAGATTCCACTCAATATAAACTAGCAAACCCACCTGCCTAAATTCAAAAACTCCATGCCAAAGAGGCATTGCTATATCCTCAAGAGTCTATATAAAGACTATAAAACATTTTTACATTAAGGAGATCGATGATTTGTAGCAATACATATACTTTTTAATCATTGCTTGGTGCCATTTCTGTTCACACCTCCTTCTTCCTTAGACTCAGTGAGCTTGCACTGATTTTTTTCTCTCTTTAAAGACCTCAAAATCCATTGTTTAAGCATTCATTAAAAAGGTATAACTTTCTAATTTATGTTTACAAATGTTCAAGTCATTTAGTGCATTAGTTTCAGAGAAAAGAAAGTTTTTCATTCTTGGGATCATTCTCTGCAACTCCCTAAAAAATCAGGATGACACTAGTTCAGTGTTAAGGTGATATCTCCTTCTATAATTGCTATAAATTAGGGCTTTTATGCATTATCGCAAGCCAAACCTATGTACAAAACATCTTAAGAGGAGTTTTTCCAATTGTTATTGTGCTACCCACTCTTAGTGTTTGAACTCACAACTTCCATCCATATTTAGAAGCTTTTTCTGAGCTATTCAAGGTGCAAGTTATCTATTTTGCATCAACTTGTTCTTGTTGATGTTCCAAAGTAGCTACTGGGTTTTATTGCACTAAATATAAGCTTACAAGGCCTAATTTACATATCCAAAGAGCTAGGGCTGGTCCTATGCTGGTTTGCTGGACCAACTTCACCACTTGACAACTCTACTCTCCAAGCCTCTCCAAGCTTCTCCAACTTTCTTTCATTTTACACATCTAAATTTGACCTATGGATTGAGAGACACACTCTAATATTTGATGAGATCATCTTTAAAAGCGATGCACATGCCTTCCATCCACCTTGCCCAACCCTACATCTTAAGCTCTAATACCAGTTGTGGGAACTAAACCTATGACGTACCCGGTCGGAATATGATGGGCTAACCGCTTGCCCCAAACTCCATTGTTTAGGATTTCTTCCTAATCCTCCCTCTCCGGATGTGCTTCAACCATCTCCTGCCTCTCATGTATTTATTCCAACAATTATTAGTGATTTATGGATGTGGTAGACCTCCAAGAGCACCTTTTAGTGAGCATTAGAAATTATATTATTTTGTAAACCTCTTTTAATCAAATTTAAGTTTGATAATACAATTTTCTTTTCTATACTTACCTATTTAAATTTATGTTTTAAGTTTATTTTTCATTAATGTATGGAATACTAATGATTTTTTTTATGTATGTGGATTCCAATGTATGATATTAATGATCTTCAACCACACCATTCAGAGTTACTAGTAAGATCTCATTTATCAAAAGCATCCATGAGGAGGCTATGCAAAAGTGATCCTACAGAATATGAAAGATTGAAAGAACTATGTTTGAAACAGGACAAACTATAGGATGTGTGCAATGATGGCATGAAACATTTTACTGAGGATTGGTTTCAAAATGATAGCAAGAGACTTCATATTTTTAAAAGTGAAAAATATGTTCGAGAAGAATTTCTAAAGCACATCTATGAAGGAAGTTTCTTAACATGACTAATACAAGTTTACTTATTCCCAATCTTCAAAATTTTTTTGGATGGAGTAATGAATATGTTTTGGTGCTCTCTCTCTCTCTCTCTTTCTCTCTCTCTCTCTCTCTCTCTCTCTCTCTCTCTCTATATATATATATATATATATATATATATATATATATATATATATATATATATATATATATATACTCATAATAATTTTTCCTTTCGTGAACTTGCAAGCTAATATTTGAAAATCTTTTACCAAGCAACAATATTTTTCATACATCACATAATAAAATGAAGAAGATGATCAATAGTCTTGGTATAGATTATCATTGTATACATGCATTTCCCAATGATTGCATTTTATATAAAGTTAAATATGTAGTCTCTTTGACATGTGCAAATTGTTGATGTCCTTGATATAAGGATAAAGAAGGTAAAATTCCAAACATGTTATTGAGACAATTTCCATTGGCCCCATGAGTTAAACATATGTTTAAAGCCTAGAATTATCAAAGCCTTTGACATGCGGATTTGATCATAAAAGTGCTAATGGAGTAATGAAAATTCTAGCTAATAGTGAAGCTTTGCAACACATTGATTCTGGATGGTTTGAATTTGCACAAGATCTACACAATCAAAAGTTAGGTTTTGCAATAGATGGGGTTAATCCATTTTCAAAGGAATCGAGTAAATGGTCCACATGGCGAGTGGTATCTAGCATGAATGTATATCTTGCTACTCTCATCGACAATCTCCAAGAGCGATGGAGAGGTACTAATGTCATTGACATATTAGAAAGCATTGATCAAAGGAAAATTACGGTACGTGGAATTGTGGCATGGACTATACACAATTTTCTAGGATATGGCTTATGTTCATGTAATGACATAAAACTTTTATTTAATATATATGCATTCTTATGTGACTTAAGCTAGTTATATTTTTATGGTTTTCATGCATGCAAGAATATCTACTAAGGGATATAAGGCTTGTCCTTAGTGTGGTGATTGGATGAGATCAACTTATAGTAAGCATCTCAATAAAAATATTTATCTTTGACATCAATGGTTCTTGCATGATGAGCATCCATTAGGATGCAAAAGAGCCCTATACTCAGCCTCACAATGGGAAGTGGCCACAGTAGGTTGTTTCTTGCTGAACCAAGATATATAGAAGCTAACAAGCATGAAGCAAAAGCCACAAGTGGACACATGAGTGTCATAGAAATCAGCCCAATTAGAGTCAGAAAAAGCATGTAAATTTGGCCGTAGTGATTCCCCCTTATGATAAAACAATCCAAGTAGCCGATTACCCCTCAAGTAGCAAAAGATGCACTTAACGGCCTGCCAATGCTTGGCACGTGTGCAATGCATAAACCTGCTCATGTGTGAGATAGAAAACTAAATATCTAGTTGAGTAATGTATAAGTAAATCAAGCATACAACAACCTGCTGATAGAGAACAACATCAAATGCATCTCCAACATCATGAAGACTCAATCATAAACCTCTCTCCATAGGAGTGGCAATAGGTTTGCAGTCTTCAAGGCCAAAACAATGCAATAATGTGTCAATATATTTCGTTTAACACAAAGCTATTCTGCCATAAACTTGCATAAATTGAATGCCCAAATAATGATGCAAATGCCCTAAATCACACATCTCAAATGATGTATGAAAATCAGCCTTAAAATCATCAATATGCTTCTCATGAGGACTAGTGAGCAGCATGTCATCAACATACACAACAATGATCAGAAGCACATCATTTGCATGTGTAACATATAAGGTGCTGTTAGTTAGATTGTTCTCAAAACCATGTGCAATCAGATACGCATGTATCTTTTCAAACCAAGCATGTGGTGGTTGCTTTTAACCATATAAGGCCTTTTTTAACCTGCATACCTATTTTCATGCCCTTTTTGCACAAAGCCACGAGGCTAAAAAACATATACTTCTTCATGCAAGTCACTGTAGTTTTAATGGCCAACTGATGTACATTCCAACCATGATGAGCTGCAAGTGCACAAATGCTATGAACAATAGTCATTCAGCATGTAGGTGCAAAGGTCTCATCAAAATCAATGCCTCTTACCTACACATAGCCCTTTGCAACAAGCCTAGCCTTATACCTCTCAATTGTTCCATCAGGCTTGCATTTCAGCTTGCATACCCACTTTGTGCCAATGGCCTTCTTGCCAAGAGGCAAGTCAAATAAAGACCATGTACCATTTTTCATGATAACATCATATTCTGATTACATTGTAGCCATCCAATTTTCAACCTTTTGTGCTTCATCAAACGAAATAGGGTCATTTTCATCAGAAAGACAAGAGGCAGCCATAGCATAGAAAGTTGATGCGAAAGAGACACTATGAAAGCCTAAACGAGTATGGTATGATAGAGGTGCATCTAGTTTACTATCACGCAAAGTCTGTACCAGCCATTTTGGCATAGTTTTTGCCTCCTCAATATCAGCTCTCTCATCAACAAGTGCATAATGTAAATCTACATTAGAAATGGAATCCTCTGCATCATTACATGAAACTTGTAAAGGTCACGAAGTTGCCTCATTTGGACAAGTGCTAGACTATCCACCTGTAAAAAGAGGCAGCAAAGTATCATATTTTTTTGGAGCTAACAGATGTTTCCTTAGTACATGAAAGTTATGACTGAATAGCATCTTCCACAAAAACAACATCTCGGCTAACTAGAATGCATTTATAAATATGTGGATGATACAGACGATAACCTTTGATTTCAGAACTTTATCCAACAAAAATATATTTCACTGCTCTATCATCCAATTTCTTGCATTGATATGCTAGACAACAAAAAACATGCAGATGTGCAACAAAGCTTACAACCATGCCAAGCCTCATATGGAGTGATAGACTACAATGCTTTAGTGGGACACTTGTTAAGTACATATGTTGCACATATGATAGCCTCAAGCCAAAAACTATGTGTTAAAGCCTAACTCTTCACCATACACCTCGCCGTCTCCATGAGTGACATGTTCTTCCGTTCAGCAACTCCATTTTGTTGAGGTGTATGCAACACTCTACATTGATGTTTTATCCCACGTTCCGCCAGAAATGCATTGAAGTCAGAAGACATATATTCCCCCCTCGATTAGAACTGAGGGTGCCCATTTTACATGTTGATAGATTTTCAGCCAAAACCAAAAACTCTTTGAAGCACATAAACACCTTGGACTTTGCCTTCAATGGATATACCCATGCATGCCTCAAAAAATCATCAATGAAAGTCACGAAGTAAAGATAGTTTCCAAAAGACGGTGTCTACATAGGACCACAAACATCACTATGAACAAACTGAAAATTCTAAGTAGCTCGAACTGGACCATCTTTATGAAAGGAGGAATGCTACATTTTGCCAAAATAAAGCCTTCAGAGACATGTTTAGCGGGTGCCTCAAGTTTGGGCAAAGAGGACACCATTTCAAATTTCTGCAAGCATAGCAAACTAGCAAAATTCAGATGACCAAAGTGTGCATGCCAAAGCTATGCATCTGACATAGCCTGAGAATCATGTACTACACATGCTAAATCATTCATAGATTTTTCATAATCTATGATCTTATACATCCCACGACATAAAATGCCAGAAGAAATAATGACGTCGCCATTTGACAGATCATGAACTCTACACCTATCATCAAGAAATTTCACAACCAAGCCAATCTCGGCTAAAGCTGAAACTCATAACATATTCTTCTTGATCCCTGGCACAAATAAAGCATCCGAAAATATAAAAGAACTATCATCAGCAGTAGTTAGTATTGTAGACATACACCGTTCAGGAGAAGATGAGCCAAAACTAAAAACAATATTAAACACCCACTCTTCATTCTGCACTAGGTCAGTAGATTCTGTTTTCAGTGTAGAGGCCTCTACAACAACCATTCCAGCCTCTTTTTTCTTTGCCTCTTTTGTAGACAATTTTGCACAATTCTTTATGACATGATCATTTGCTTTACAGTACTCGCAAAACAATTCCTGCGATCTGTTTTCTTGTCGTCTCTATCATCCTTCTTTGATTATGTAGAATTAGCAAATTTTTGCTTACTCGTAGAAGAGCTCCATTTACCTTTGCCCTTCTAACTAGCCAAGAAAGCTTGATCTACAACATGCATAATGGACCTGTTCTTCTGATCTTCTTGTAATAGAACAAAGACTAACACCTCAAATGTCAAGGCATTTGGATTGAATTTCATCATTAAATGAAGAATAGAAGCAAAACTCGAGTATGAAATAGGAAGACTATTCAGAACAGTCTGCACAAGTGAGCTGTCAAGCAAGACTTCATCAACAGAAATCAACTATTCTTTCAAATCTTTGATCTTTGACAAAAAACTGTCCATGGAATCACCTTCATTCATGTGCTCACTCTGCAACTATTTTTTGAGGTAAGCAAAAGGAACCTCATTCCTTGCCTAGTACAAAGTGGTAAGTGTATCCCAAGCATCCTAGCTCATCTACAAGAGCGAATGTGAGGAATAATGGCACGTTTGATAGACAATGCTATCAATGCATGTGCCTATGCAACTCTACCATCCCAACAAATTCGCTATGCAGTAGGTGCAGCAAGAACTGCAACATGAATAGAAACATGAAGAATATCATCCTCTTCAATTCCATCTGCATCACTTTCAACAACTATGTTTGCACGTGTAATGGAATGTTTTTTAGCACCTTGCCCAATATTCCATAGTTCCTTTGCAACCAATACATGATGCATCATATAAGCCCATAATGGGTAATTGGTAGTGTCCAACTTATCCTCAATAGCCAACATACGGAATACATCACTCCTTTCAGCCATGGCCACTAACTAATACCTTGATGTAGAAAATTGATTATATCTCAAAAAGTTGAACAGAATTACCCTATGGAGTTCTGCAAAACCTATACCTAGACTTCGAGATGCTTATACTGGCGAACCAAAACCTATATATATCTTTGGCACAAAAAGACAAAATAGCCTACATAAGCACTATGACAGTGCATTTGAAGGGCGAAACCAGCTCAGATCGTGATTTCAGCACCACATAACGAAGTTGTTTTGATCTCTTAATCACCCTCAATATGCACACTAAATTTCATATGATTTTGAGACTGTTATTGGAGGGGTGATGACAACGCCCTAGATGAAGCGGGAACCTGCCCCGATACCAATTATTGGAGTTCAAGTTTTGCTGAAGCATGCAAACAGCACAAGGAAGAAGAAGAAGCTTGGATCACAACACACAATACTGAATGTATTACGACTAGAATGTACAAAGATCAGCAACTCATTAGGGCAATAGGCGTATATACAATTCTAGGGAAAAAACCTCCTAAAGAGGGAAAAAAGTGTTGTCGTGATCCTTGTGTGTTCACACACATCACTACCTAAATATATCAAGAGATTCTAACCTAAGAACTTAGCTAGACTAACTTATAGATTGATGATTTAGAGGGAAAAGTTGGTTCTCTTTATATAATGATGTGTAAAACCTCCAAAAGAAATCCCATGACTCCAAAAAAGCAAGGCACTAAAGCTAAAATGCTACACCCATTGATGAAAATCCAAAATCGCACTTGTGCCTAGCTTTAATGGATTTGCACCTATATTTTTAGCTTTTGAGTTTTCTTTTAGGATCGCTTTTGGTGAAAAGCAGGTGAAAAGTACATTTGAAAAGCTGAATTAGGGTTTCTAATTTAAGGATCAAAGAGTAAAACCAAATGGTAAAATGTTATATATCATTAGAAAGCTCATAATGATTGCTTTCCAATGGTGCAATAAAATGTTTGACCATTTTGACCAAATTTTGGCGAAGTCCTAAAATAAGGGTTCTATTACATGTACAAGAAAGAAGAAGCATGTAAGGATGGAAATAAGAACAAAATTCTACTCATTCTTCTACTACAAAAGAGAACATACAAGAATAACCCTATATAAATATATCGAATATATCAAGGTGTGTATATATGGAAAATCCTAATATAAAGGTAGCTAAGATATATTGGTCTAGCCCAATGAAAATAATGTTGGATTATACTTAAAAACATGTATACGAACATAGAAATGGAAATATCATCCCTCGGCATTATGTGTTGATCCCTGGGCATTATGTGTTGATTCTAAAAGACCACCAATTGGTTGAATTTTGTGCTCCTAGAATTCAATCCTCTTGCGCTATGGGAAGTCTTCATTATTCTTTTTTATCCAAACAAAAAATTGCAATATATTATATTATTGTAGAATCGGAAAACATTCCCTTTGGCACCGAAATCGCCTCAAAAGGAGCTCATTCGTGAATGCCGTTGAATCAAGTTGAAGGCATATATACAAGTTATGAAGTTAACGCATTTCTATTTCTCAATTTCTTTCTTTGTTTACCATTGCTCATGTTTGAATCCATAACAAAGCTTCATTTGATATGGAGGAAACAACGATCTTTCTCGTATAATACAACATAACAAGGAAGTCTAATATACAAAATATAAAGAAGAGTACACAAATTAGAAACCCTTTTTAACAACTAACGAGTAAGTTGGCAATTTATGGCATCATTGTTGGTAAGCAAGATATGGAAGTGAAGTATTTCAAAAATATGTTCCACACAATATACAGATATAACGAAGTAAATTAATATTAAATAACATCCTACGATACCATGTGTTGAGCTGGATATGTTGAGATAGCAAGAGGTTCTCAACAATGCCTTGGACGACAAAAATTCATGTTCGAAATGCCAAGAAAAATGCGGACTAATCTGACGAGGCTCTCTTTGTGGGTATGCACATATAGGTGTCGCCTATGTCATCAAGGTGGAGTGCACCAATTTGGTGGTTGCTTCCTCTCGGTAGTTGCCCCACTCATACTATACTCCAAGTAGTAGAAGCCTGGTGCCAAGATTAAACTAGATCTCACAATTTGACTTGCATGCGTACCCTTGGTGCTGCCTACACCCTATGCCAAGTCTTTTGGTCTTATCCAAGTTACCTTTGAGGGCTCAAAAAAAGTACTTTCCTAATCACTAGAGCCAATGGAGAGAGAGTGTTTGCTTCAAAAAACAAAAAAAGGTTTCCAAGCATAAGTAGAAGAGAGGATCTCATGGATAGCAAGACCACCTGCTCTACATCACTCATCTTGAGTTAAGGAATTAGCTTAACTCAAATATGGTGAGGAATTAGCTTAAGCTTGTGAGAGACACTTTTATTCATTTTTTGATCTGCACAATAGCGTTAGAGATTACCTAGGTCCAAATTAACCTCCAAATGGTACTTTTGAGCCCTTCAAGTTTCAAAATTCTAGATAGAGAGTAAAATCAAGGCATTTTCTTATAATGAACTAAATGGAGAGCACTGAACCAGGTACTTAAAACATGATTCACAAAAATTTGACAGAGACACTTTTACTCTCTTATACTTGCTCTACCTTTCTCTCATATAGATTATTTCTTAATTCTTTCATCTTCACCTTCAAATTTCAACTAGAAACATGATGAGAATAAGGTCTAGAGAGAGAGTATGAAAGTTGTCATCCCAAATTTTTCCTACATGCATAAAATGACCTAATTATTCATTCTAATCATTATCACCACAATCAAATTCAAAAAGTTCAAAATGAATGATTTCATTAGAAAAGAGGCCGATTACAACTACAGAGAAACTTCAATGCCAATTGAAGTCAATCATAGACTCAGCAAATATGATGGAGCAGAGTTCAAAGACATGAGGAAGTATCAATTGTTAGTGGGAAGTTTAATTTATGCTACATTAACAAGACTAGATCTTAGTTATGTTGTGGGAGTTCTTTCGCAATTCATGCATTGTCCAAAGGATCAACATTGGATTGTAGGTCAAAGAGTTCTGAAATATGTAAAGAGAAACATAACGGAAGGATTACATTATTCTTTTACTTCAAACAAAAAGTTGAGTGCATACAATGATTCAGACTAGGCTAGACGTCAAGATGACAGAAGATCAACGCATGGATATATGGTACACATAGGTGATAGGCTTGTAAGTTGGTGTTTGAAGAAACAACACAAAATGGCTTTATCATCAATAGAAGAAAAACACAAAGGACCTGTAGAAGCAGCTAATGAAATAATATGCATGCAAACTTTTTCTTGAAAGTTTGGGCGTAGATCAAGGTATGCCTACTATCGATGGAGATAACATGAGTTTGTTATATCTTGCAGCTGTGAAGAGATGGATAGGTATGTGCTTGAAGATGAAGACGTGTTGCAAAATCCTTGATCTACACTAGCCAAATGAACTCCAGGAGTATATGGTGGGCCCTTTTAGCTTGCCAAAGGATGTATTAGACACCCTATGTACCTTGGAAGATCACTCTCAAAAAGATAGATCAAATTAGATAAGTTGGAGTTAGCTCAAAGGTGAAGAACTTGCTATTTTGGTTCATACACCTGTCGAGTGTTTTGCATAATTCTCTGAGCACAACAGCAATTAGCTTAATTACTCTTGGGGAAGTCTAGTTAACTTAAAGAGCTAACTTTCAAGAGTAATCTCATAAAAAATAATGAACCACACACTGAGAAAGATGTTTAACAAGTGATGACATCATCCCAATTTTCACGGGCTGCTATAGTAATGAGACCAGTGAGCAAAAAAAGGAACATAAATCCAGATTTAAGACTCCAATGATTATGAAAATTGGTATGCCTATACTAGACAGTATGCTGAATTCAATACGTTTTAAATCATTGAATTTGGATAAGTAGACATTGAGAAACAACTTTGACACAATGAGTAAAAAGGTCGGGTACCTGACAGAGAAGTGAAAATGAACAAACAGGGTTGACTTCAACTGAACATAACTGAATATTTCAATACCCAAATAAAATGAAAAATTGGTGGGCATATAGTAGACTTATAGAGCTAACTTTACCAAATTAAATCACTGAAAAGGATGCACCAAGCTCAGAAAAACCATCTCTGCGCTCTGACTGAGAAAACTGCGAGATATCGGAGTGAGTAGTACACTTCACAAGAACATGGAAATATGAACTCAAATGATCATGAAAATGAAAGTATATTGATTGTACAATACAATGAAGTTACTGATACATATGTGTGCCTTGTAATCACACCTTGATATGGCATAAAGCTCAGCTCTTGGAGGTCTTCACATAGGTCTCTCTAACCATGACTAAAGCTGCCATCTATTTATAGTTGAGCTTGGAAGGCTAACTCCCCTCAATCACTCTCCAATCAATTAGTGATTGATTTGATTATTTATCTACCACAAATCACGAATTTGTGGCTCCTCTTTCCCTTTTTGATCAAGTGGACTCAACCACTTAAGATTCTCTCACTTTTACATTAAGTAAACTCTTCAAAAGTTACAAGAGGTAGTTCACAAGTGAACTTTACATTGTCCTCAGTTTAAGGCTTCTTCTATGACTTTGTGGAACTCAAGCCAATGCTTAGGCTTGTCATAGACTTGCTCCAAGAACTCCCCCTCAAGCCAAGTATGATTGAGGTCTTCAATCTTCCAAGATTACCTGTAAACCAATCACAACCTTGAATTTGCAAAGCTTTGAACCATTCAATGCTTGGTTAGAATATCTGCACATTGTTGATGAGTGGACACATATGATATTTGAATCTCTTTGGTTAGAACCTTCTCTCATACATAGTGATAATGAACTTCAATATGTTTAGTCCTTGCATGAAAAATACGATTAGCAGCCAAATGAATAGAACTGATATTGTCACCATAAATAGTTGGAGTTCCAAACTCCAATCCAAGATCTTTGAATAATGTCTTCATCCACATAGCTTCTTGTGTAGCTATGGAAAGACCTCTATATTCAACTTCAGTAGAAGAGAGAGCAACTGTGGGTTGCTTCTTGGATGACAATGAAATAAGCTTTGAACCTGCAAATGTAAGATAACATGAAGTGCTCCTTCTATCTTCTTTGGAGCCAGCCCAATCTGCATCAGAAAATAGCTTCAAACCTAAATCAGATACATAAGGATAATAAAGTCCTTCATTTATGGTTCCTTTGAGATACTTGAGAATCCTTTTGGCAACATCCATATGTGGTTTCCTTGGTGTGTGCATAAATTGACTTAGCACACTCACATTATAACATATATCTACTCTTGTCAATGTGGCATAGTTGAGACTACCCACTAGACTTTGATATGATGTGATGTCCTCTATGAGTTCAGCTTCATGTGAACTCAATTTGTGATTGACCTCCATTGGAGTACCTGCAATCTTACAATCTTGCATCTTGAATTTTGCCAACAGGTCCTTAATGTACTTTCTTTGAGTGAGAAACAAACCATGATCTTTGTAGACAACTTCCAAACCTAGGAAGTAGGTAAGTGAACCCAAATCACTTATTTTGAACTCTTCTCTCATCTAATCTTTGATCTTCTTCATACCATCTCCATCATTTCCTGTCAATATAATATCATCTACATATACACATAGGTAGATGATCTTAGAATAACTCTTTTTAATTAAAAGTGAAGGATCTGCCTTGCTTGTTTGAAAGCCTTTGTCCTTCAAGAATGAAACAAGCCTCAAATTCCAACCTCTTGGAGCTTGCTTGAGACCATATAATGCTTTGTTAAGTTTACACACATAATCAAGATAAACTTGATTCTCAAAACCAGGTGGTTGTGCCATATATACCTCTTTTGTTATCCAACCATTCAAGAATGCATTCTTTACATCTAGTTGAAAAATCTTCCAATTCTTGGAAGAGGCAATCCTAAGCAAAACCCTAATAGTAGGCATCTTTGCCACAGAAGAGAAGGTCTCCTCATAATCAATTGCCTGAGTTTGTGCAAAGCCTTTTGCTACAAGCCTTGGATTATACCTATTAATGGAACCATCAAAATTCTTCTTGAGTTTATAGACCCATCTTGAGCCTATTACCTTCATGGATGAAGTCTTGGGCACCAAATCCCAAGTGTTGTTTTCCTCAAGTGCTTCAATGTCTTCCTTCATTGCATGCTTCCATTCTGATTTTGCTTTGGCCTCTTCAAAGGATGATGGCTCCTCTTGGTTTATGTCTTGTGCTATGTAGATAGAATGTTTAGTTACTAATGAGGTGTCAAACCCATACCTTTCTAGTTTTTTCTTTTCCCTCATAGATCTTCTTAGGCCATGATGTGATGATTCTACCTCATGTCCAAGTTCTTGCAAGTTTGCTTTACCTTTAGACTTCCATGCTTTGATATTTTCCATCTGAGATTATTCATCATCCTCTGAGGTGTCTTGTTCTTCAATCTTCGGTTGTTCTCTACCAAGCTTTGGAAAATCTTCTTCAAGATCATATGGTAAATTGACCTTCCTGCATGAATCTTCATACCATGAATTGTTTTTCATCAAAAACTACATCTCTGCTTACCAAGAATCCTTTGTTGGTAGGGTTGTATAACCTGTAGCCCTTTTGATTGTTGTCGTATCCAATAAATACAGACCTTTCTGCCTTTGGATCCATCTTGCCTCTAGCCTGTGAAGGAACGTGAGCAAAAGCAATACATCCAAAAAGTTTACAATGATCTAAGCTTGGTCTTCTTCCATTTCAAGCCTCATATGGAGTCATCCCATCAAGGGATTTTGAAGGCAACCTGTTAATCAAGTAAGTGGCTGTAGATACAACCTCAGCCCATAGATAATTAGGCAAATGCTTTTCATTTAACATGGACCTTGCAGCTTCAACAATTGTCCTATTCCTCCTTTCTGCCACTCCATTTTCCTCAGGAGTGTACCTTGTAGTTACCTCTCTTTTGATTTCTCTTTCTTGAAGAAAAGAATCAAACTCATGGGAGAAGTATTCTCCCCCTCCATTTGACCTTAGCCTTTTTAGAGATTTACCTGTTTGATTCTCCACAAGAGCCAAATATCTTTTGAAACATGAAAAAACTTCATCTTTGTGTTTCATAAAGAATAGGATAGTCCATCTGCTGCAATCATCAATAAAGGAGACATAATACCTTGATCCAGATATCGAAGCTTCCTTGCTAGGTCCCCATACATCTGTATGAACCAACTCCAAGAGATCTCCATGTATATAACCTTTCTTCATGAATGGTAACTTGTGAGACTTTCCAAATTGACATGCACTACACTTATAAATCATATGTTGCTTTGACAAATTAGGGAGTCCAAGTACACTTTGGTCCTTGCAAATTTGCTTTAATGACCTATTACCAATATGTGCTAACCTTTTGTGCCATACTTCCAATTTTGGGAGTGTCTGCCTACCATAATTAAAGAGAGCAATGTTTCTAGTGTCTTGTAATTCAACTGTGAACAATCTACCTGTCTTTTCACCTTTTGAAATTCTTCTGAATCCTTGACTTGGATCTTCAACAAATGCTCCTTCTTTTGTGAACCTGACTTGCAACCCTTTCTCTACTATCTACCCAACACTTATCAAATTCTTTGTAATGGTAGGGACATAGAGTACCTTACTGAATAGGTTGATGTTTCCATCAAGTGCTTTGACATTGCCTATTTTCTCCACAGGATGTTTTGTGTCATCTCCTGTTTGTACCTCATGCTTATTCCTTGGATCTTCTAAATCTGATAGGAGTGCCACATTTCCTGACATATGATTTGAACAACCTGAATCTATGTAGAAAACATGCTCATCAAATTTACCTTGTGGCATAGCCATGTTCATGATCAATAATGAATCCTCTTTGTTTGAGTCTTCTGTGTAGTTATTGAAGTCTCTCCTTTCTTTGTAGCCTCCTTGATAGTTTGAATGATTGTAGTTGTTGTAGTTGCCATGATAATTGTTGAACCTTCCTCTTGAGTAGCCATTACTTCCTCTATTGTATCCTCTGCCTCTTTGATTCCTGGAATTCCTAAAGCAATTTTCAGTTGTATTAGTTAGTCCACAAATAGAACATGAGTTGGAGTCTTGGGATCTCCCCCTGCCTTGTCTACCTCCTCTTCCTCTACCTCTGCCATGTCTTCCTCTACCTGCATAGTTAGCTTGATATGTACCTGCTTCATCATCCACTTTCTTTGCCTTTCCTTTGTTATCTTTGGACTTGCTTTTATCAGTGTATAAAGCTGAAGATTGATTACCTTTAGAGCTTTCTCCATTTTTGATAAGCTTTGCCTCTTGAGTAAGTAGTTGTCCAATGAGTGTATTGAAATCAGGTACATGCATCTCCATGTACAAATCCATAGCTGTGGTGAATGCTTCCCACTTGTCATCTGCCTTCAAGCCATTGATGACCTGCCTCACCATTTGCTCTTCATCTATTACCTCTCCAATTCTTCCCAACTGATCTGCTATGTCCTTCAGCTTTGTGACAAAATCAGTCACATTTTGTTTGGGAGCTTTCTTGACAGTTGTGAAATCCAGCCATAGTTGATGCTTCCTAGCTTTGGTACTTGAAGAGAAGAAAGCTTCAAGTGCATCCCACACTTCTTGAGATGTCTTACAACTTCTAATGTGAGGCAACAAAAAATCTGAGATAGAGTTGAGGAGATAAGACCTTGCAAGTGCATCCTTGGAGCACCATGTGCTCAATCTTTCTTGCTCTTCTTGGGTTGGTTGACTTTTGTTCCTGAAACTTGGCATAACTTCATCTCCAGCCACATAACCATATAAACTTCTACCTTGGAGATAAGCTTCCATTCTTAATGACCAATGTGAGTAGTTACCTCTGTCCAATTTGTCAATTGATGACGGAAATCCATCTGCCATGTTGTCCAACCTTGCTCTAATACCACTGTGAAGAGATGGATAGGTATGTGCTTGAAGATGAAGAGGTGTTGCAAAATCCTTGATCTACACCAGCCAAATGAACTCCACGAGTATATGGTGGGCCCTTTTATCTTGCCAATGGATGTATTAGACACCCTATGTACCGTGGAAGATCACTCTCAAAAAGATAGATCAAAACAGATAAGTTGGAGCTAGCTCAGAGGTGAAGAACTTGCTATTTTGGTTCATACACCTATCTAGTGTTTTGCATAATTCTATGAGCACAGCAGCCATTAGCTTAATTCCTCTTGGGGAAGTCTAGTTAACTTAAAGAGCTAACTTTCAAGAGTAATCGCATAAAAAATAATGAACCACACACTCAGAAAGATGTTTAACAAGTGATGACATCATCCCGATTTTCACGGGCTGCTACAGTAATGAGACCACTGAGCAGAAAAATGAACATAACTCCAGATTTAAGAATCCAATAATTATGGAAATGTGTATGCTTATACTAGATAGTATGCTGAATCCAACAAGCTTTAACGCATTGAATTTGGGTACGTACACATTGAGAAACAGCTCTCACAAAATGAGTAAAAAGTCGGGTACCTGACAGAGAAGTGAAAATGAACAGACAGGGTGGACTTGAACTGAACATAACTGAAGATTGCAATACCCAAATGAAATGAAAATTGCTGAGCATATAGTAGACTTACAGTGACTTTACCAAGTTAAAGCACTGAAAATGATGCACCAAGCTCAGAGAAATCATCTTTGCAATCTGACTGAGAAAACTGAGAGATATGGCAGTGAGTAGTACACTTCACAAGAACATGGAAATATGAACTCAAATGATCATGAAAATGAAAGTATATTGATTGTACAATACAATGAAGTTACTGATACATATGTGTGCCTTGTAATCACACCTTGATATGGCATAAAGCTCAACTCTTGGAGGTCTTCACATAGGTCTCTCTAACCACGACTAAAGTTGCTATCTATTTATAGTTGAGCTTGGGAGGCTTCAAGTGGACTCAACCACTTAAGATTCTCTCACTTTTACATTAAGTAAACTTATCAAAAGTTACAAGAGGTAGTTCACAAGTGAACTTTACATTGTCTTCGTTTTAAGCCTTCTTCTATGACTTTGTGGAACTCAAGCCAATACTTAGGCTTGTCATAGACTTGCTCCAACAAAACATAACGGAAGGATTACATTATTCTTTTACTTCAAACAAAAAGTTGAGAGCATACAATGATTCAGACTAGGCTAGACGTCAAGATGACAGAAGATCAATGCATGGATATATGGTATACATAGGTGATAGGCTTGTAAGCTGGTGTTTGAAGAAACAACACACAATGGCTTTATCATCAACAAAAGCAAAACACAAAGGACCTGTAGAAGCAGTTAATGCAATAATATGGATGCAAAATTTTGCTTTAAAGTTTGGGCGTAGATCAAGTTATGCCTACTATCGATGGAGATAACATGAGTTTGTTATATCTTGCAGCAAATGGACAATTTCATGCAAGAACAAAGCACATAGAAATTCGGTATCATTTTCTGTGAGAAAAGGTAATGGAGAAGGAGCTTGAAGTGGTACACAGCTCTACAAAAGATCAAATTGCAGATGTCATAACAAAGAGTCTGGATGGAGTGAAGAAAAGTAGATTCAAAGGAATGGCAGGAATAAAAGAGAAGAGGGATATACGAGAAAATTAGAGAATACTAAATGCTAATTAGTGAGTGAGGAGGAGTTATTGCGGCTTCACTCATTGATTAGACAAAACAAAACAAGCAAGGCAAAAGAAGGATACGAAGATGAGAAGACGTTAATATGAAGAAAGGGAAGTGCAAAATGGACATTCAGAAATTATGCCTAAATGAAAGAGCAATCTCACACGTATAAAGGATTGCACGATCAAAAATCTATTTTGATTTAGATCTCCTAGGATACAAATTTGAATTCTGGAGCGTATAGACCAAATGTATATAAGTCCATCCGATGATAGAATATTAGTAGAGAGAGTAGAGGATATATGTATGAAGAGATATGTAGATAGTATTATGAAGTAGTAGTAGTAGTAGAAGAGTAAGAGAGAAGAGAAGAGAATAACAGAACGTGAGTTGTAAGTCCTAAGAGTCGTGAGGCAATCAGGTAGCATCTGAGAGAGATGGTGAGGAAAGATTACTTAGTATAGGAGTTTTCTTTTTGGCTATGAGCAGAAGAGGCCATGCCATTTTGTACACATCTTCTCTAATAGAAAATTCTCTTCATTGAGGAAATCTAAGTATTTGTCATAACCGTATGAAAGTTAGTTACAAGTTTTTCTTGACTTAGTTTCCTTGATCTTCCTAGAAGTATATTTTATAATACAAGTGTAAGGAGTTCTTGATTGATAGCTCACAGTGAAGTTATCACCTTCTACTAAAGATGACTGAAAGGTTTGAGTGCAAGAGAACACATGCTTAGAGGAATGCACCGGATAAGCAAAGGTATGCTTAACTAGGGAGGATAAATTTTCAGAATTCTTGTATAGTAAGCGCAGGTGGTAGAGCAATAGCAAGACACCATATTGTATTTCTTGAAAATTTTTGACACCAAAAAGTCACCAAAAAGCCATCAAAACAAAATTGTAAGTCACCAAAAAGTCACCGAAAAAGCACCGGAAGGATACAATCAACCACCGTAATCCCACCGAAAGGTTGTCGTAAAGTCATCGGATAGCACCGAAAGGATATAGTTAACCACTCTAATCCCATCAGAAAGGTACTGGAATGATACAAGAATAAGCTCATGTTGTCTCCATAGGTTGAGGTTAAGTAGTTCAAGCTATTGATGACTATAGATGAGCTTTAATATCACGTTAGCTTGTTTTTTTGGTGGTGTTTTTCATCGGATCACAAAACATCCACAAGTGGTATCATATCGAAAGAGGATAGATATCGTGCCCTTCAAAGGCCACTAAACCCACACACTTCCAATACTTCTTCGACTCAAGGGGAGCTCTTCCTTAGGGAAGTATACCCTATGACATTTCAACGTGCATGTACACTAATTGACAATAAAGACACATAGAGGGACATGAAGAATAAGAAAAGTTGCAATAGCACATATAAGAGAAAAGTCCAACTCTTTAACTTTTTCAATGGTTATGGTGAGCCAAGAATACTCCAAGTGAATATTACAATTGACTAGCATGCCATTCGAGAGGCAAGAAGAAATCAACACAACAAGTATTGTAACAATCAAGAAATCTCTACAAGAGAAATGCAAGACACTGGATATTCAATCACTCTGTAATGCTAATAGCCAACTCCATTGGGAGGCCAACACTTTCTATAATCACCAAAGAGAGGCTTGAGAACAGTGTGCAAGTAGCAACAAAATGCATAGAGTGGCCCGCCAATAGCCTCAACTAGCAAGAGAATAACAATACAATGATCCAAAACTTAGATGAAGATGAGATGTAATGATACTATTAATGACATGAGAAGTAATATTGATAAATGCTAATACTCCAAATGAGTTCCAGATTCTTGTTCATATAGACTCCAAGGCCAAAGGAGTGGCCTTCCTGTATCCCACCCTTAATTGCCGCACACACCAAAAGTGGTGGCCAAAGTGGTGGAGGAATGGGTTAATTATGGCACTATTGGCCAATCTCAATTAGGCCCCCAATCATAGCTTGTGACACAGACAAAGTATGTCGATGGTATTCCCTACATTAACTCTTATAATAGGATAGTAAAATATACTCCGGCTCGTCATTGGCTACCCATTGTGGAGCCCATCACAATGCTTGTGTGGTAGTCACATCTTTAATGCCATACATCATTTGGTAGACACCCATGTTTGTGCCTTATTTGGTAGACACCTGAGAAGTTGATATACGGTATGAACCAATCCAACAATTAGCAGTTATGCCAATTGCAGGGCGACAAAAGAAAAGCACTCGCCCATGTGGAGGGCAACCAAAATTGGCTTCACCCAAATCTAAGATATGCATAATGGTAGGCACCTTTGATGATAATTGGTAGTCACCAAAATGGTTGATGGAAGGACTTAGGCATCGCCCTAATAGTCGTTGGAGGGATGTCATGTTTTGGGCATCGCCAAGTTTGAGGAGGAGGAGGTGGATCGCCTAGGATGCTTGTGCATGGAGTCGCCCAAATCGAGGTATATGAACTCTTTAGAAGTTACGTAGTAGACTTTGCCACCCAATGGGCATCGCCCAATTGAAGAGAAATCCTCTCTTAGTGGTCGCCTTTTTATTGGAAGTCGCGCTTATTGAGAGTTCTCCAATTAGGCATCGCCTAAAGTCAAGCATAGGTGTCACCCATATTTATAATCATAGGTGTCACCCATATTTATGGGGAGTGGATTAATAAAGGCGTTGCCTAACCCGTGGTGTGATCCCTAAACTTCAAAACACTTTTGGCTGCCTTAAAAATTGGGCAAATGGACTCAAGCCACGCATATGAATCGATAGATTACTTTTCTCTATGCAAGGATTAGGGAGAATATACTTTTCCTTTGGGCTTCATTATTAACGTGAGTGATGCTTGGTTTTCATATGTGGAGTTGGAAAAGGGGATTAAGGTATTGCAAGAAGTCCTCCAACAGGTAGAAGGAAGATGTTTAGCTTGCTGGATTTTTAAGCATAGGGTTGGGTGGTCGCCACCTCCTTCTAAACTTGCCAATGTTGGGGGTCGCCCCAAGATGTGGAGTTTGCGAGAGTAGTTGGTGGCCATGCCCCATATTATGCCAAGCTTAAGAACCCGTAGTTTCCCTTTGTGGGTATGCACATATAGGTAGTCGCCTATGTCCTCAAGGTGGAGTGCACAAATTTGGTGGTTGCCTCCTCTTGGTAGTCGCCTCAATCATACTCTAGTCCAAGTAGTAGAAGCATGGTGCCAAGATTAAAGTAGGTCTCATAAAATTTGTCTTGCATGCTTACCCTTGGTGGTCCATAGACTCTAGGGCTAGAGGAGTGGCCTTGCCATATCCCAACCTTCACTACCAGACATGCCAAAAGTGGTGGCCAAAGAGGTGGAGGAATGGGTTAATTATGGCCCTGGTGGCCAATCACAATAAGTCCCCCAATTATAGCTTCTGACATGACAAGAGCTTGGGAGCGGTATTCCCTGCATTGACTCTTATAGTAGCACTTACTAACAAAAACATATTGCTCGTCATTTGCCACCCAAGGTAGCCCATGGTGGAATCCATCACAATGCTTATGTGGTAGTCGCCTCTTTAATGCCATACCTCATTTGGTAGATGCCCATGTTTTTGCCTTATTTGGTTTGGTAGACACCTGCGAAGTTGCTATACTATACAAGCCAATGCAACAATTAGTAGATGCTCAAGTTGCAAGGCAAGGAAAGAAAAGCACTCACCCATGAAATTGGCTTCGCACAAATCTAAGCTATGCATAATGGTAGGAACCTTTGATGACACATGGTGGTCTCCAAGATGGCTGATGGAAGGACTTGGGCATAGCCTTAATAGCTAGTGGAGGGATGCCATACTTTGGGAATCGCCAAGTTTGAGAAGGAGGAGGTGGTTCGCCTAGGATGCTTGCGCATGGAGTCACCCAAATTGAGGTGTATGAACTCTTTATTAGTCACCTAGTGGAGTATGCCACCCGATGGGCGTCGCCCGAATGAAGATAAATCCTCTCTTCGTAGTCGCCTTTTTATTGGAAGTCCCCCTTATGGAGAGTTGTCGAATCAGGTGTCGCTTAAAGTCAAGCAATTCGTGGAAGTTTCCTCATCAAGACATGTATAATCATAGGCGTCGCCGAAGTCAATCAATCAAGGCGTCGCCTAACCTATGGTGATGCTCTAACTTCAGTTGATTACTTTTGCCTATGCAACGATTAACGAGAATATACTTTTCTTTTGTGCCTCATAATTAATGCGATGGATGCTTGCTTTTCATATGTGGAGTTAGAAGAGGGGATTAAGGTATTGCAAGAAGTCGCCCAATATGTGGAAGGAAGATGTTTAGCTCACCAGATTCTTGGAGACATGGTTGGATGGTCGCCACCTCCTCTTAGAATTGCCAATATTGGAGGTTGCCCCAAGATGTGGAGTTTGCGAGAGTGCTTGGTGGCCACTCCCCATATTATCCCAAGCTCAAGAATTCGTAGTTTCCCTTTGTGGGTATGCACATGTAGGTGTCGCCTATCTCATCAAGGTGGAGTGCACAAATTTGGTAGTTGCTTCGTCTCGAAAGTCACCCCAATCATATTATACTCCAAGTAGTAGAAGCCTAGTGCCAAGATTAAACTAGGTCTCACAATTTGACTTGCATACGTACCCTTGGTGCTGCCTACACCCTATGCCAAGTCTTTTGACCTTATCCAAGTTACCTTTGAGGGCTCACAAAAAGTACTTTCCTAATCACCAGAGCCAATGGAGAGAGAGTGCTTGTTTCAAAAAACAAAGAAGAGGTTTCCAAGCATAAATAGAAGAGAAGATCTCATGGCTAGCAAGACCACCTTCTCTACATGGATCATCTTGAGTTAAGGGTGTATGTAAGCTATGCTTTGATACCAAATGCTCGAAGTGTGCTAGGCTCAATAAAAGAATCACATGTTAAATCCAGGATCTTTCCAACACTTAACCTTAGAACATTACACACCTTACCTTGATCAAGAGAGATAAAGATAAATAGAGAGATATAAGAAGCAAATCATAAAAGTGCGGTAGTTTAATGCCATGATACACAATAATAATGGAAACTGCAAAGTATCAAAATACAATGTGCGTATGATGCAAAAATTGAATATAAGCTGAATCTAAGGGGTGCTAGAGTGAAAAGTGACTAAGGGACGAAAATGTGAGTGAATATATGACAAAATAAGGATATTAACTATTCCAAATAGTCAGAACAACAAACTATAAACTGAAATTAGGTCTTCTCTCATGTAGAGAAGCAGTAATAGTTCCTCCTAGTGTCAAAGAAATGAGCCAACGTTTGGTACAACAACGACACAAGAAGAATCTCTAAGGTAAGTATTACTTCTCTCCAAATTCAACATACACACATTCTAAAATCAACATACACACAATGAGTGTCTAAAGAAGAACAAGGAATGGCTACTCCTTCAAAACTGCATGTACTCCTCGTCCTTGAGTCCTCCCTAAGTACGCTTGAGTCCTCCTAGCTCGTAACCCAAGGTCTTAACTGATGATTTGGAGGCGAAAATTGGTTCTCTTTATATAATGATGTGTAAAACCTCCAAAAGAAAGCCCATGACTCCAAAAAAGCAAGGCACTAAAGCTAAAAGGTTACATGTATTGATGAGAAGCCAAAATCACACTTGTGCCTAGCGTTAGTGGATTTGCACCTATATGTTTAGCTTTTGAGTGTTCTTTTAGGCTTGCTTTTGGTGAAAAAACAAGGGAAGAGTACATTAAAAAAAGCTGAATTAGGGTTTCTAGTTTGAGGCTCAAACTAAAGCCAAATGGTAAATAGTTATATATCATTAGAAAGTGCACAATAAGTATTTTCCAATGGTGCAATAACATGTTTCATCTAGCCTTCTCTTAAGTTGGGTCACATGAAACGCTTGATGAATCTAGATATCTTGGAAGTTGTAGCTAATAATCCATCTTTCCTAATTCTCTTTATTATTGTGAATGGTCTAGAATACGTAGGAGATAGTTTTAGACAAGGTCACAATTTCATGGTTTTATATCTATGAGGAACTCTAAGATAGGCTTGTTCAGATACCCATGTATTACCCTATCATATGCACATCTATTCTCATGCAATCCATTTAATCCCACATGCAAGGAATCCTCTCACATACTCTCATGCAAGCTCAGATTATCCCACATGCAAGGTATTTTTCCCTCTACTCCATATAAGGAGGGTCTTACTTCACCTATCCTTAGATTTCATTCATCCACTCACATGGTGCTCTCACGGGTAAACTCAAACGCTAGTACTATTACACTAGTTTCTAGCTGACATCAACCTTGCATGCGAGTGATATTATACTATTGTAGAATCGGAAAACATTCCCTTTTGCACCGAAGTCGCCTCAAAAGGAATCAAGTTGAAGGCATATACAAGTTATGAGTTAACGCATTTCTATTTCTCAATTTCTTTCTTTGTTTGTCATTGCTCATGTTTGAATCCATAACAAAGCTTTATTACCATATCAAGAAAGAGAAGTGAAATAGAGATAGAGCTCTAGTTGTAATCATGCAAGCTCCTCAAATACAAGAAGGATGAAGAGCATGGGTATGGAGGAAACAACGATCTTTCTCGTCTTATTCTAGTAAAAAATAAGCAAAGTATAATACAACATAACAAGGAAGTCTGATGTATAAAATATAAAGAAGAGTACACAGAAAAACCCTTTTTCAACAAGTAAAGAGTAAGTTGGCAATGTATGGCATCATGGTTGTTGGTAAGCAAGATATGGTCGATGTGAAGTATTTCAAAAATATGTTCCACACACTCTAGGGATATAATGAAGTAAATTAATGTCAAATAACATCCTACCATACAATGTGTTGAGCTGGATATGTTGAGATAGCAAGAGGTTCTCAACAATGGACGACAAAATTCATGTTACGTGATTCATGTTCGAAACGCCAAGAAAAATGCGGACTAGTCTGACGACGCTCTCTTGAGATCTCTTAACGGGGCTCTGGTTCAGCCTGATTTCCAAATTCCATGTGCGATGAGAGGATCTGCTCCGTTGAGCCGACGAATAGGAGGCCGTCGCTAGTTTTCTTTTCCCCATTGGTCAAGTCAGAATTGGAAACTGGAGAAGCCTCGCAGAAAAGCTTTTCAGATATCAGCAGAACCTTTTGGTGATTCACACTCCAGTTGCAGAAAAGCGTTTAACGTAGAACGTTCGTTCTGCCCGGATCGGCATAATCATGAAGGCCATGAATTGTTTTTCCAACATGCATCATATGGTATGACCATGATTTTAATAAATATTTTAGCTGTGATTCAAGAATGTTCCTAAACCTTAATAGGAGTTGCTTGAATCAATGTAGATTGTTGATAATATCAATGACTATTGGATGGCTTGACATCTGTCTAATGAGGCTCTGGTTCGCTTGACAAACTCCAGCTGATTCCCATGTGCAGCGAGAGCGTATCGTCTTTCATAAGAGCCCGTCGCCACGCTCTGTTTTACGCGTCAAGTCAGAATTAGAAACTGGCATAAGCTTCTCGGTGCAAAGCTCCATTAGAAACTGGCATAAGCTTCTCGGTGCAAAGCTCCATGTGTGCACAACTTTTGCGTGATTCCCACTCCATGTGTTCTTATCGCTGTACGTGTTTGCGTCTGATAGTTTGCATGCCAAAAAGCGTTTAACTTTTATTTATTCCAAATTTAGTAGAACGTGGTCTTTTGATCGGCACAATCATGAAGGACATGAAAATTATTTGCAATTACATGCATCATATGGTATAACGATGATTTTAATAAATATTTTAAGGGATGATGATGATGATGATGAAGTAATTTTAAGGGATGATGATGATGATGATTTTAATAAATATTTTAAGGGATGATGATGATGATGATGATTTTAATAAATATTTTAAGGGATGATGATGATGATGAACTTGTAATGTTACTTTTTGATGATCTACTGTGTGGTAAGCTAAGCTTTCTGACATGGAAGTAATTTGAATTCAATCATTGAGATGAACTGTGATTCTAAAATATTTTCAAACCTTAATACGAGTTGCTTGAATCGATGTATAGATTGTTGATAATGTCAACGACTGTTGGATGGCTTAAAGCTACATAGTACTCTTTCCTATGATTTTAAAGACTGTATGATCACACTTACATGAAAAAGTGTTTGCTGTGTGATTGCGCACGTACGAATGTTTCGGTGCTATGGACGAAGCGGTATTTTACAATGCTTTTGTTATTGAAGCTTGAGCCTATTTCTATCAAATAAGAAATACATGTGACACGAAAGCGTAAATATGTTTTAAGGACTTCAAGCTTTTTCATGAAGAATGAGATATTTTTTCCTCTTGCGTGGTAGTTAGTCTCTTTCCCGTGTGAAAATTGGTACTTAGGTTAGAGACAGCAGAACAAACATCAAAAAGCACATAACTTTGCCTGGTAAATTGTTTGAGCTCATTGTTCCACCTTCCTCTTCACACATTCATGTGTGCTGTCGTCTTATGTGAACATTGACGGATGGCGGAATAAAGAAGTTAACACTATTTCATTGGTTGAATCGTATGACATTTATAAACACAAAAGAAGAATTCAGAAGTAATAAAAAATACACTTAACTTGGGCAGACTGTTCCGTAAGGGAGCTCGGAACTTCGCAAGTGGAAAAACATTCTTTGCTAGCGATGTGGCAATAAGAACAGCAATTTGATAACAAAGTGTGACCGGATTCAATCCGATTAATATCCTTCTACGATGCGCGACGCTTGGAAATTGGAAAAGCTCCAGCCCAATGGATGGTAAATCTTAGATTTATTTCTAAAAATAGCAGTTTAGCATCGGACAACTCAGCCCAGAGAACGATCATGAAGGGCGGCCTCCATCCACCAATGAGCTATGGATTTACCCCCGTAATCCCACGTGCGCACCGATCGACGCACATATTTCAGGCTTTGAGCGGGCCTGTTCAAAACACCTGAAGTGTACTTCTGCACGTCGATACTTTGGCTTATGTTCTTCATCTGCTTTTATGCAAGATCTTTTAATGTTCGTGCCAGCTGCCGAGTTGAGCAGATGTGTCTCTAGAAGGATTTTTATCAGACGTCTCGAAGTAAATAGAGTGAATCGTACTAGCTTCAGGGAAATTTGATGTTGTGTGCGGATATGGAAACCTCATTGGCATCCATCTTTATGGAAGCAAACCTTCCTGGCTCACCTATTGCTTGGCCAGCACCTGGAGAGGTATTCTGCCAACTTGAATGCTTATTTCTGGAGACATATTTCGATGTGCACTCTTGCTCTCCTCATTGTTGACAGCTCATTGAATGTTGCTGAGATCCAGTTCAAAGATCATGGAAAATGTTTATTGCACATAGTTTATATCAGTTCTTATATCGAAGTTGTTTAGATATCCCGTTGAAATTTCTTCGTTGGTTTATTGTGCTTCGCCCAGCTGCACAATATCTTTGTGAATCAGGTTGCTCAGTAATATGCTAGTTATCAAAGGGAATTGATATTAAGAACTGTTTGTATTTATTGTTGTATGCTCTGTTAACGTGTTGAGGCTTATTTAAGCATCTGCATTGAAGATTTTTCATAGATTTAACATTGGGACTTTATTGGGCTGAGCAGACTGTTGAGGAGCTTCAGCAGAAGTTAGCAGCTGTGAGTATGGAGCTTGAGAGTGTCCGTGAGACTGCCCGATTACAAAGCAGGATCAGTGAGACTAAGATATGCCACCTTCAAAATCTTTTAGATGCTTTACAGAAAGAGAGGGATGAAGCACTTATGAAGTGCAGCAAACTCCAAGCATGCATTTTGCACCTTTCTTCATCTACCCAAGGCTCTGTCGGAGCTTCTGCTGCTGGTTCTCCGAATAACATTTTGCTTCCCTCTACATCTGCAACTTCTGCATCTAGTACTAAACTGACCTATCCTGCATCACCCACTTATGATACCATTTCATTTCGGGATCCAGGCCAGGCTACTACATCTGATGAGAAGGCTGATCTTTCTCTCTTTCAACATGACAGAAGAATATGCCATAGGAGTCCTGTAGTGCAAGACATCTTCGCACTGGAACAGAATCCAGCTGCAACCTGCATCTCAATGGGGGACTCAGTACAGCAGCAAATTAACGTGGACATCTTGAATGAGAATGTAAGTTTGGACAAAGATGAGAGTTTAGGGCTGATTGACTTGCAAATGGATCGTACTCCAAAGTCGCCATGGGATCTGGATGCATCATCCGATGATTCAAAAGCACCCTTAACTCAGTCTTCTTGCATCTCGAGTGCAGGATCACAACAAGCCCAGGTTGAGTCAGAACTTTCAAAGCCGCCGATGGTCTCACCTCCTTCTGGCTGTATGCGTCAGCCAGTCATGCTGTACAGTCCTCATGCAGACCAACTGCAAAATAGTACACAACAGCATGTGGTGATGCCCCATTTTAAGTTTATGCCTCATATTTCAAGGATTGCAGGATCTTATTCCAGTGGAATGCAGATACAAAATGGTGTACGACGACATCGGACGCTTATACCTGAAGTTTCAACATTTGCACGATCACACTCCAGTTCTATGCCGATGAAGGTTGATCAGGTGGGCTTTTCTGAGCCTCAAATAACCACTTTTGAAGTTGATGCATTGCCAGAGAAGGGAAAGCTCTTGCAAGCGGTGATGCAGGCAGGACCACTCTTACATAATCTTCTTCTAGCAGGCCCTTTACCTCAATGGAAGTATCCTCCGCCTCAATTATAATGTGCAGTTAATGTATTCAAAGTGCTAACGGCTCCCGATTATTTATCGGATAGGTGTGCCTCTCCAACTTTGAGAAACCATGGCACCTAGCAGTGTTATGCATAGCTGCCACCTACATCCATCGTTTGCTGCTGTTAGGATTTTTGTACGATCAAACCTTCACCGTCTTTGCATGGAGGTGTCCTGAAATTTATTATGCCTATGAAAGGAGTATACGAAGGCATAGTGACCGTTGGAATGAGTGGCCCGAGTGGTCCATTGCAAGCGCGCACACAGAATGTAGAGTTCTCTCTTTCGATGGAGTTCTCAGATGACGTAAAATTGGAACCATGAAAGATGTATTCTTCCCTTATTTTTTATTGAGTTCTCAGGTGACAAGCAATATCCACGACAAGGGATGGATATTTTATGAATTATGTCATTGAAAGAATGGATATTTTAGGCACCGTATTCGTTAGGCTTGGTTGTTTTAGCCAAGTTTATTTACAGTTGTAAAAGTACAACAGCAAAGTATGCCATTGAAAAGAATGGCTCAGGGACCACCTTGAAGTTTACGGTTCTGAATATACTTCGTCCATCAATAGCTCTTTCCTTTTCTCGTCTTACATTAGTTTTGATAGTTGCCTTATCATGATCTGTAATAATTTCGGTTCCCAAAAGTTTCTCTGACAAAAACCCAAGGCAAAGCTACTTTATACCAGAAGTCTGCGTGGAACTTCATATATTATGATAAATTTATATAATCTGAATACATATGATGTGGTTTATTAAACCCAGCAATGAAGAAATTTGTAGATGAGTGCCTTCGTATCCAATGGCAACCACTAGACCCATAAAACCCATGTGTTACATATTTCCAAAACGCTTTATTTTTCTCAGTCCGTTACATACAACTACATTTCTCAGACCAGAAGTACTCATTACACCGAATGTGATTTGACTCAATTTACAGAAACAGATCTTGACATTAAATCCTAAAATCATCCAATCATGACAGGACACAAAGTCATTATGACAGGCCGTTGGGGGATTCTCACAGTTTTAGTACGCTCTTACGATACCAGATGTGTGCTAGACTCGGGTTCATATGATTGCTTGTAGACCAAATTTTCCCTCAACTCCAGACACCTTGTATTGTGCAAGAACAATGAAAGAGATCCCATCACTACAAAAAGCACCTTCACCAACATATATTTCAAGTGAAAAAAACATTACCCACAGTATCCTGTTTATGCAAAGAGCTCGTAAACATGATTCCAATAATCAATTACATGGTCCACGAGTTGGCCTAATAATCCATAGAGAACTTGACGTAATAATCCAGCACGTCTACAAGGCATAACGATGTCTTTCGCAACCACAACTAAACTGTGTAGGCTGTTACTCTTGAGACAACGCTATATTCTCGATAGAACAAGAAACATTGTACCAAGAATTAATTAGCACTAATTTGCTCAGATCCTATGCAAAGCCAATCGCATCCTACTGCTCATCACCTAATCCTAACTAGATGGTAATCTCCGTTACAGAAGAATTAGTGTACCCCTATGGAGAAATTCTAGAACACTAGGATTCATCATTTTTAGCAGTAAGGATACCGACTCAGAAGTGCCACGACTGCGGTATTTTGCTGAAGTATATAATGATCCACTATATGAAGAGTCCATATTAAACCCTCTCTAACACAAGCTTCATTCAAGCGTTACATAAACTGGTCCTGAATATATTCTAGTTGTGTATCGTATCTTTTTGTGCTCTTCAAAAGAGCAAACTGATGTCATACAAACGTATAGACAACTTGATATATCTACTATCATACTCCTTTGCTTCCTCCATGGTTTTGCCGAATTGTGTGTAACTATGAGGCGAGTGGTAATCGTGCACGCCTTTGCATGGCAGACAAGCTATGAGTGCCATTTAATGTAAGCGCGACAAGCACTAACACGCATATGTGCTGAGCCTTTTCTTCATCAATTTTGATGGGAATGCCGGTTGTCCATTGGATCGTGGATAGATGGCCTCCAATGGGAACATTCCCTCAATCCATTGGCAGTCCTTGTACCTTGGTGGTTGGGCCACCCGGCAACAGGCTACCCCATCCTCATCTTGCTTGCTCACTCAAAGGGAATACGGACTTGTGTGGCAATGGAGACCTACCATTCCCAAATGGCATTTGGACTTGATGGCATCTCAACACAAGGCCAGCCTACCTACGGTGGTCATGCATTCACCTTTCTCGCTTAAGTCCCACTTCTACTCTACATCCGACCTTCAAGCCAAGTAACTTAAGTCTTGCTTTCTCTTGGGTAGCTCAAGGTGATTTTCCCCTTCAACTCTATCCATCTATTTCCTTGCGGGCTTGGCAAAGAAGGCCTCTCCTTGGAATGGATCATCACATTTGGTATGATAGTTTTGGCTCTCACTCAGTTTGCGCATCCATCATTGATGATGCAGGTCATCAATCCATCAACAAAAAGGAAAAATTCTTTCTACATGAGATATGTCGCTGGGATCCTCACATGGACGTCGACTGGTTTTGGCACAAAAGTGGGAATTTCTTTTTATGGTCATTGCATGTCTGTCGATCGGCCCCCGCTTGGACCATCAGCAAGTGAATTATGGTAGATTCATGCTTCAAGCTTGCAAGGCACGGGTCATGGGATCAATGTGGTAGGCAACCCCAATCTTGAAGATGCTTAGATAATGGCATAACGATTGTCTATCAATGTACTTATGTCTCCAAACCCATGTGCCGGCCTGCTCCCCTTCTCATATTCCCTCATTGGCTACTCCGTCACTAATGATTGCGCCACAAACACCATGGGGATCGAGTTAACGTACTCCACTTGCAGATAAGGCAACAATGTTCTCCATGTCAAGGCAGCATTTTAAGTTGCAAGATCCATCCTAAACAACATCCCTTTAGGATTGGGGTGCCTCCGTTGATGAGACTAAAATGGGGAGCAACAATGGGTAGTTCTTCCATGCTCCACCAGGGGTGTACATGGTATATTGTAGGAAAAAAAAGTAAAGCTACCATGTGCCAAAACATAAGTGTTTGCCTGTTTTCCGACCATAACACTTGTCCCTTTGCAATATAAAGTTATATCTCTTGTTTGAGTTGCCCTAAGCTAAGCTGAAATTATGGAATCAAAATGACAATTAAATGTGTACTCCTACGAGGGAAATCTCATTGGATGGGATAGTGAGTGCCTTGAGGCATAACCTTTTTTGATCAATAAATGAGGTTCATTTTTGTACTCTTTGGCCGGCATATCAAGAGTTAAAATTTTATGTGAGATGCCATGCTACCCGCGAGGTCGTCCAACACCCACATGGGTGTTTACATGAGTGACAAGTGGGAGTCACGTGTCAAATCTCTCTAAGGAGTGGTGGAATATTTGCTTCTCCTTAAGTCCGCTTTTGACCCCAAAAATGGTATTGGAAGGTGTGTATGAGAAAGGTGGAGAACCTAATGATTGCTCCCATTGAAACCGATGTACCCTATGTACATAGTCATATATACATGGCATTTCCCTACATCCTTTCCCTTAAGAATACTTTCGATTGTATGAATAACATTAGATGCAAGTGGGTTCTTATTAATAGGTTTAAGAGTGTCGATACAATAACTAACAGCTTGAACATAGCCTAAACACGTAATTGCATCTAAACACAGACACACCTTTTGGAGCTCCTTATATAGGGGTTTTCCACAAAGGAATGGCCAAAGATGATGCTATCTGTGTTGGAGTTTAAGGTCTACAGAAGCATGCTAACAACACAAGGAAGAAGAAGAAGCTTGGAGCACAACACACAACATTGAATGTATTAGAAAGAGAATGTACAAAGATAAGCGACTGGCTAGGGTTATAGGCATACATACAAGCCAAGAAAAAACCTCCTAAAAAGGGAAAAAAGTACCCCAATGGTCCTCGTGTGTTCACACACATCACTACCTTAATATATCAACAGATCCCACATGTGTCCCAGACTCAGGTTCATATGTGTCCCAGACTGAGGTTCATATATTGCTTGTAGACCAAATTTTCCCTCAACTCAGTTACATGGTCCACGAGTTGGCCTAATAATCCACAAAGAACTTGGTGTAATAATCCAGCACGAGATTGACAGCCCGTTGGGGGATTCTCATAGTTTTAGTACGCTCTTACGATACGAGATGTTGGGAATTGAACTCACAACCTCCCGATTAGGAGTACGATGGGCTAACCACTTGCCCCAAAAGCCATGGTTGAGGATTACTTCCTAATCCTCTCTCTTAAGGCATGGTTCAACCATCTCCTACTAGGATTATGTGACATTCCTTCCCCCTTAAACTCAACATTGTCCTCAATGCTCACTTGTGGACCCTTCTAACTCTTGGACCCACTTTCCATGCATGAGTGCTTCCACCAACCTCAAACTCCAGCACATGGACCAAATTTGGACCTATCCCACCCTCCGTGGGTGCCCAAATGCCCATGCGCCTTCATCCAAGGCCAGTTTTGCACTCATCACGGATAAGCGCTTTTTCCAAGTGCCCACGAATGAGGCGTGAACCTCCGTCTCGCCCCATATCTCAACTAGGCTCTGATACGAGTGTTGGGAATTGAACTCACAACCTCCCGATTAGGAGTGTGATGGGCTAACCACTTGCCCCAAAAGCCATGGTTGAGGATTACTTCCTAATCCTCTCTCTTAAGGCATGGTTCAACCATCTCCTACTAGGATTATGTCACACCAGATGTGTGCTAGACTTGGGTTCATATGATTGCTTGTAGAACAAATTTTCCCTCAACTCAAGACACCTTGTATTGTGCAAGAACAATGAAAGAGATCTCATCACTACAAAAGCACCTTCACCAACATATATTTCAAGTGAAAAAAACATTACCCACTGTTGGGAAAGATGGATGGATGCACCAAGAGACTAAGTAGGTACTGCTAAGCCTACTTTGTACCAGCCCTCCTTTGCTTCAGAGTTGATAACTAAACCTCCTTAGCTTTCCAATGATACCATAAAATTTCCTATGTACTTTGGAAATGATGTGTGTAATGATTGAATCAAAACAGATAACTTTGTAAGTCACAAACTCAAGAAAACCTTCTATTTATGTCTTTACACCTGCTGGGTATTTTGCTCAGTATGACCAGCACAGTAGGAATTGGAAAAATTCCTTTTAGGGGTATCTAATTATCTTAGTAAGCTACCTATTCTAAGTGGAATGATGTAAAATAATAAACTATGCTAAGAGAAATCAATTTAGCATGTTAAGCTATATCCCCGAGTTTTTAGGATTGTAGCAGAAAATGACCAGAGATCACCTCGACGCAGATTTCTCCAAAATGGCTGAATAGAATGTCTTCAAACTTTGATAGCATGTAGATTAGTTCAAGATGAATCCAACAAGCTTTGAATCACTGCATTTGGTGAAGAATTGACCGAGATATGCCCTTGACAAGTTGCCAGACTTTTGAGTAGACTAACAAAGAACTCAGAGATGGACAATGTGTATGTATGTATTAATGAACATTTGTATACAACTCCATTGGCATGAATATCATTGCCAAGTGGTGTAGAGAGGTGTGGGCTAGAGTGTAGACCTCACACACACTCAAAAATCAGTAATGCTAGGCTCGGGAGTGCTCTCTCTATTTCGCGACTTTTCATGTCCATTTTTTATAAGAGATGGGTAAACATTTGAATTCAAATTCAAACTTTTGGCTCCCTATGATCAAGCTCCTAAATGCTTGGAGATATTCTTTCAATCAAAAAACTAATTTTCCAAGAATCCTTTCGGTAGGTGATTACAAGAGATTCCAAGTCAATTTGACTTTTACAATGAGGTAAAGTGGTAATTAACCACTAGCATATGTTCCTATGCTTCTTCATGTATGTATAAACTTCAATGCATCCTTTGAGCCAAATGTGTAGGCTTGTAATTTACACCAACAGCTCCCCCTCAAGACAAACATTTTGGCTTAAGTCTTCATCTTCAATCTTCAAGTATATCCTGCAATCCAATCATGGATTTGAACCTGCAAAGTTTGGTTCCATCCAAAGCTTTAGTCAACAAATCTGCACATTGCATGTTGGTTGAAACATAGGTTAGTTGATTGTCTTTGCTTATCAACTTCTCTCTCACATAATGGTAATGGACCTCTATATGTTTAGTCCTAGCATGATAAATAGGATTAGCCGCAAGGTGAAGAGAACTTGTATTATCTCCAAAGATAATTGGTGGCCTAGTGTATAATCCCAATTCTGTATACAAAAGCTTAATCCATATTGCTTCTTGTGTGGCATTAGCCAGCCCTCTATACTCTGCCTCTGTGGAAGACAAAGCAACAGTTGGTTGCTTCTTTGAAGACCATGAAATTGGTTTGTCACCTGCAAAAGAAATATATCTAGAAGTGCTCCTCCTATCATCCTTGCATCCTGCCCAATCTACATCTGAATAAATTTTGATATCAATATCTGAAGTGTAAGGGAAATACAAACCATGGTTCTGTGTACCCTTGAGATACTTCAGGATTCTCTTGGCATCCTCTAAGTGAGGTATCCTTGGCTTGTGCATAAATTGACTTAGCACACTAACTCCATATGCAATATCTATCCTTGTTAAGGTAGCATAGTTCAAGCTACCCACCATACTTTGATATCTTGTAATGTCATTGACTTCATCACCTTCATGGGCACTTAGTTTTAGGTTTAGCTCCATTGGAGTGCTTGCTACTTTGGCATCCTGCAAGTGAAACTTCTTCAACATGTCCTGTATATACTTTTTCTGAGTGATGTATATCCCTGAATTAGTGTAGACTAATTCAAGTCCCAAAAAATACTTCAATAGACCAAGATCATTGATCTTGAACTCCATCATTTGACTTTTGACATATCTGATTCCATTGACATCATAACCTGTAATGATGATGTCATCAACATAAACACAAAGGTATATTACCTCTGAATTACTTCTCTTGATGAATAGAGAAGTATCTGCCTTGCTCATGACAAATCCTTGGTCTTGGAGATATGTAGTTAACCTGTAATTCCATGCCTTAGGTGCCTGCTTCAATCCATATAAAGCCTTTTTTAATTTGCAAACATATGTTACCTTCTTAGGGTCCTCATAGCCAGGAGGTTGTGACATATATACCTCCTCTGAAATCCATCCATTCAAGAAAGCATTCTTTACATCCAATTGGTACATATTCTAATTTTTTGATGCAGCCACACTTACCAACACTCTAATGGTTGGCATCTTGGCCACAGGTGAGAATGTCTCCTCATAGTCAATGCCTTGGGTTTGTGCAAAACCCTTGGCTACCAATCTGGCTTTGTACCTATTAATTGTGCCATCAGAATTTCTTTTAAGCTTATAGATCCATCTGGATCCTATTACCTTCATTAAGTCCTTCTTAGGTACTAACTCCCATGTGTCACTCTCCTTGAGTGCTTCAATCTCCTCATCCATAGCTTCTTTCCATTCTGATTTGGTTATTGCTTCTTCATATGACCCTGGTTCTTCATTTGACAAATCTTTGGCAAGATAAACAGAATGTTTAGTAACAAGAGATGTATCATATCCATATCTGATAGGTTTCTTGCTTTCTCTTTGTGATCTTCTAAATGGTTGAGTTGAAGATTCAGGTATGTCTTCAAGCTTCTTCATCTTCATTTTGCCTTTGCACTTCCATGCTCTGAATTCTTCAAGGTTGATAGTATCTTCATCATCTGAACTTGAGGCTTCATTCTGAGTAGGTTCCTCCTTTGTAAGAATTGGAAATTCCTCTTCCAAATCATAGGGTAACTTGAACTTCCTGCATTCATTCTCATACCAAGAATCATTTTCATCAAAGACAACATCTCTGCTTACCATGAATCCCTTATTGATGGGATTATAAAACCTGTAGCCTTTCTTATTTAAATCATACCCAATAAAGATGCATTTTTCAGCCTTTGGTTCTTGCTTACCTCTTATCTGAGAAGGAATGTGTACATATGCTACACATCCAAATATTTTGCAATTTTCAAGTGAGGGTCTCTTACCATGCCATGCTTCATAGGGTGTCATGCCATCAAGAGACTTAGATGGTAACCTGTTTATGAGGTAAGTGGCAGTTGAAACACTCTCTGCCCATAGATAGTTAGGTAACCTTTTCTCATGAAGCATAGATCTAGCTGTCTCAACAATTAATCTATTTCTTCTCTCAGCTACCCCATTCTGTTCAGGAGAATACCTTGTGGTTATCTCTCTTTTGATGCCTCTGTCCTGCAAGAAGTTTTCAAATTCATTGGAGAAGTACTCACCTCCTCCATCTGACCTTAGCCTCTTCAAATTCCTTCCTGTCTGGTTTTCAACTAATGCAAGATATTTTTTAAAGCAATTAAATACCTCATCCTTGTGCTTTATAAAGTACAATACAGTCCATCTGCTATAATCATCAATGAAAGATACATAGTACCTTGAACCGGAGACTAAGGGGTCTTTGCTTGGTCCCCATACATCTGTGTGGACAAGCTCTAGGTAGTCTTCATGCATGTATCCTTTCCTTGAGAAGGGTAACCTGTGAGACTTCCCAAATTGACAAGCACCACACTTATAAATCATATGTTGCTTGGATACATTAGGTATCCCAAGCACACATTGGTCCCTGCACATTTGTTTCAAGGTTCTTTCTCCTATGTGCCCTAACCTTTTGTGCCAAATCTCAAGCTCTGAAAGTGTCTGATCTTTATAACTGTATAGTGCAATGTTCTTTGTATCTTCTAACTCAAAAGTGAAAAGTCTACCTGATTTTTCTCCTTTAGCAATCCTCTTGAACCCATGTCTTGGATCCTCCACATATGCTCCATATTGGTTGAATCTGACCTGCAAACCTTTCTCCACAATCTGACCAACACTCATCAAATTTTTGGTAACGGTTGGTACATAGAGTACCCTGCTCAACAAATTCTGATTTCCATCACAAGTCTTAACATTTCCAACTTTAACTACAGAATGCTTTGTGTCATCACCTGTTTGGACTTGATGCTTACCTTTTGGTTCCTCAAGATCAGAGAGTAATGCTACATTGCCAGCCACATGATTTGAACATCCTGAGTCAATGTAGAATAGGTGGTCATCATTTGTACCTGATTTTGAGGTCATGTTCATGATTAGAAGAGAGTCATCTTGCTCCTCTGTGTAGTTGTTGTAATCCTTCCGGGATTTGAATCCTCCTTGGTAGTTCCCATTGTAATTATTGTTGTAGTTGTTGTTGTAGTTATTGTTGTAGCCTTGGTGATGGTTGAATCTACCTCCTGACTGTGAGTAGCCACCTCTTTGATATCCTCTTCCTCTCTGATTCTTGTAATTCCTGAAACACTCATCTGTAGTATGATTTGGTAGACCACAAATGTTGCATGGTGAGGAGTTATAAGATCTCCCCCTACTTGGCTTACCTCCTCTGCCCCTTCCTCTTGATGATCTCCCTCTCCCTGCATAGTTGGCTTGGGAGGTAGAACCTTCATCTTCCACCTTCTTGCTTTTGCCTTTATCTTTAGACTTCTTATCAGTATATAGGGCAGAAGAGTTATTACCTTTGGATGTATCTCCATTTTTGTTGAGCTTTGCTCCATGAGTAAACAATTGTCCCATGAGAGTTATAAGATCTGGAGTGTGCATGTCCATGTAAAGATCCATAGCTGTGGTGAAGCTTTCCTATTTGTCATCAGCCTTGATCCCATTGATCACTTGCCTTACAATCTGTTCTTCTTCAATCTCTTCTCCTATGCTTGCTAACTGATCTGCTACATCTTTAATCTTGGTCACAAATTCTGAAACAGCTTGCTTAGGTTGCTTCCTTAATGTTGTGAATTCAATCCACAACTGATTTTTCCTAGCCCTTGTGTTGAAGGAGAAATATGATGACAAGGTTTCCCAAGTCTCTTGGGATGTCTTACAATTTCTAATATGTGGCAAAAGAAAATCACATATAGAGTTGAGTAAATAAGACCTTGCCAATGCATCCTTAGCACACCATGTGTTGAGCCTTTCATGTTCTTCCTTGGTTGGTAATGCTCTTGTTTTGAATGAGGGTAATTCCTCATCTTCTGAGATGTATCCATAGAGACTCCTTCCTTGTAGGTAGGTCTTCATCCTTAGAGACCATGCTTGATAGTTGTTCCTGTCCAATTTATCAATGAATGAAGGAAAACCATCTCCCATTTTACCTTAGTTTGCTCTGATACCACTGTTGGGAAAGATGGATGGATGCACCAAGAGACTGAGTAGGTACTGCTAAGCCTGCTTTGTACCAGCCCTCCTTTGCTTCAAAGTTGATACCTAGAACTCCTTAGCTTTCCAATGATACCATAAAATGTCCTATGTACTTTGGAAATGATGTGTGTAATGATTGAATCAAAAGAGATAACTTTGGAAGTCACAAACTCAAGAAAACCTTCTTTTTATGTCTTGACACCTGTTGGGTATTTTGCTCAATATGACCAGCACAGTAGGAATTGGAAAAATTCCTTTTAGAGGTATCTAATTAGCTTAGAAAGCTACCTATTCCAAGTGGAATGATGTAAAATAATAAACTATGCTAAGAGAAATCAATTTAGCATGTTAAGCTATATCCCCGACTTTTTAGGACTGTAGCAGAAAATGACCAGAGATCACCTCGACGCAGATTTCTCAAAAATGGCTGACAAAAATGTCTTCAAACTATGACCCCATGTAGATTACTTCAAGTTGAATCCAACAAGCTTTGAATCACTGAATTTGGTGAAGAATTGACCGAGATATGCCCTTGACAAGTTGACAGACTTTTGAGTAGACTAACAGAGAACTCAGAGATGGACAATGTGTATGTATGTATTAATGAACATTTGTATACAACTCCATTGGCATGAACATCATTGCCAAATGGTGTAGAGAGGTGTGGGCTAGAGTGTAGACCTCACACACACTCAAAAATCAGTAATGCTAGGCTCGGGAGTGCTCTCTCTATTTTGCGACTTTTCATGTCCATTTTTTATAAGAGATGGGTAAAACTTTGAATTCAAATTCAAACTTTTGGCTCCCTATGATCAAGCTCCTAAATGCTTGGAGATATTCTTTCAATCAAACAACTAATTTTCTACGAATCCTTTTGGTAGGTGATTACAAGAGATTCCAAGTCAATTTGACTTTTACAATGAGGTAAAGTGGTAATTAACCACAAGCATATGTTCCTATGCTTCTTCATGTATGTATAAACTTCAATGCATCCTTTGAGCCAAATGTGTATGCTTGTAATTTACACCAACAACCACCATGGGGATCGAGTTAACATACTCCACTTGCAGATAAGGCAACGATGTTCTCCATGTCAAGGCAGCATTTTAAGTTGCAAGATCCATCCTAAACAACATCCCTTTAGGATTGGGGTGCCTCCGTTGATGAGACTAAAATGGGGAGCAACAATGGGTAGTTCTTCCATGCTCCACCAGGGGTGTACATGGTATATTCTAGGAAAAACAAGTGAAGCTACCATGTGCCAAAACATAAGTGTCTGCCTGCTTTCCGACCATAACACTTGTCCCTTTGCAATATAAAGTTATATCTTTTGTTTGAGTTGCCCTAAGCTAAGCTAAAATTATGGAATCAAAATGCTAATTAAACGTGTACTCCTACGAGGGAAATCTCATTGGATGGGATAGTGAGTGCCTTGAGGCATAACGTTTTATGGATCAATAAATGAGGTTCATTTTTGTACTCTTTGGTCGGCATATCAAGAGTTAAAATTTTATGTGAGATGCCATGCTACCCGCGAGGTCGTCCAACACCCACATGGGTGTTTACATGAGTGACAAGTGGGAGTCACGTGTCAAATCTCTCTAAGGGGTGGTGGAATATTTTCTTCTCCTTAAGTCCGATTTTGACCCCAAAAATGGTATTGGAAGGTGTGTATGAGAAAGGTAGAGAACCTAATGATTGCTCGCATTGAAACCCATGTACCCTATGTACATAGTCATATATACATGGCACTTCCCTACATCCTTTCCCTTAAGAATACTTTCGATTGTATGAATAACATTAGATGCAAGTGGGTTCTTATTAATAGGTTTAAGAGTGTCGATACAATAACTAACAGCCTGAGTAGAGCCTAAACACGTAATTGCTTCTAAACACAGACACACTTTTTGGAGCTCCTTATATAGGGGTTTTCCACAAAGGAATGGCCAAAGATGATGCTATCTGTGTTGGAGTTTAAGGTCTGAAGAAGCATGCTAACAACACAAGGAAGAAGAAGAAGCTTGGAGCACAACACACAACATTGAATGTATTAGAAAGAGAATGTACAAAGATAAGCGACTGGCTAGGGTTATAGGCATACATACAAGCCAGGAAAAAACCTCCTAAAAAGGGAAAAAAGTACCCCAATGGTCCTCGTGTGTTCACACACATCACTACCTTAATATATCCACAGATCCCACATGTGTCCCAGACTCAGGTTCATATGTGTCCCAAACTGAGGTTCATATATTGCTTGCAGAGCAAATTTTCCCTCAACTCAGTTATGTAGACACTAGCTACTAACTCTTAAAAATATCTCAAGAAGTATAATCTATGCTTGTGATAATATCTCACAATGGGAAATGCACGGAAAAATATTCATTTGTGCTTGAACCTACATTACTTCCGACCCATCTATCCTGGCATATTTATAGGAGAGTAGTATTGAAAAATTACCCCATCCACCGGTTACATTAAACCAATTTGACAAATAGAAAATCATGCATGTCTTTCTATACACATGACATTCCGATAACAATTGATGATAGAAAGGGGAGCATAGTAGTGTCAATCCATGCACTATGAATAAAACTGAGAGAAAATACGCAAGGTACAATGGGACCGGCACATTATAAATTATGAATGCCCCCAACTACTTTATGCATCCTCCATATCATTCGGTTATCAAACAAAACACCTGGTCCGTTTGCTGCGGGTAATCTTCTATTCATAAACACCTTGTATTGTGCAAGAACAATGAAAGAGATCTCATCATTACAAAAAGGACCTTCACCAACATATATATCAAGTGAAAAAACATTACCCACATGTTAGCTATTGAACTCACAACCTCCCAATTAGGAGTGCGATGGGCTAACCACTTGCCCGAAAAGCCTTGAACTCACAACCTCTCGGTCAAGAGTGCGATGGGCTAACCACTTGCCCCAAAAAGCCATGGTTGAGGATTACTTCCTAATCCTCTCCCTTAAGGCATGGTTCAACCATCTCCTACTAGGATTATGTGACATTCCTTTCCCCTTAGACTGACCATTGCCCCAAATGCTCACTTGTGGACCCTTCTAGCTCTCTTGGACCCACTTTCCATGCATAAGCACTTCCACCAATGGACCAAATTTGGACCTATCCCACCCTCTATGGGTGCTCAAATGCCCATGCACCTTCATCTAAGGCTAGTACGCTCACCATGGATAAGTGCTTTTCCCAAGTGCCCACGAATGAGGCACAAAGCTCCATCTTGCCCAATTTCTCAACTAGGCTCTGATACCAATGTTCGGAATTGAACTCGCAACCTCCCAATTAGGAGTGTGATGGGCTAACCACTTGCCCCAAAAGCCATGGTTGAGGATAACTTCCTAATCCTCTCTCTTAAGGCATGATTCAACCATCTCCTATGAGGATTATGTGACATTCCTTTCCCTTTAGACTGAGCATTTCCCTCAATCCTCACTTGTGAACCCTTCTAGCTCTCTTGGACCCTTTGTGGGTTCCCAAATTCACATGCACCTTCATCTAAGGCTAGTTTCACACTCACCATGGATAAACGCTTTTTTCAAGTGCCCACGAATGAGGCACGAACCTCCGTCTTGCCCAATTTCTCAACTAGGCTCTGATGCCAATGTTGGGAATTGAACTCACAACCTCCCGGTTAGGAGTGCAATGGGCTAACTACTTGCCGCAAAAGCCATGGTTAAGGATTAATTTATAATCCTCTCTCTTAAGGCGTGGTTCAACCATCTCCTACTAGGATTATGCGACTCCATAGTATCCTATTTATGCAAAGATCTCATAAACATGATTCCAATGATCCACTATGACTTCATATCAATTACATGGTCTATGAGTAGGCCTAATAATCCAGAGAGAACTTGGCATTACCTTCTGCGATTGTCTTCTTTAACTAGACACATATATCGAGCATGTCTTTAAGGCCTAAAGATGTCTTTTGCAACCAAACCTAAACATTGTAGGCTGTTACAACTTTAATTCAAGCGTTACATAAAATGGTGATGAATCAATTCTAGTTGTTGTGTATGGTATCCTTATGTGCTCTTCAAAAGAAGAAATTGATGTCATAAAAACGTGTAGAAAGTTATTTGTAATTATGAGGGGAGTGGTAATCGTGCACGCCTATGCATGGCAGACTGGCTATGAGTTCCATTTAATTTCAAGACAATAAGCACTAATGGGCATATGTGCTCAAGCTTCCCTTTGTTAATTTTGATGGGAACATCAGTTGTCCATTGGATCTTGGATAGATGGTCTGCAATGGAAAAAAACCCTTCAATCCCTTGGTAGGCCCTATACCTTGACGGCTGGGCCAACCCACATCTGGCCGGCCCATTCTCATCTTGCATGCTCACTCAAAGGGATTACAAAACTGTTTTGCAATCGAGGCCTACTATGCAAAAATGGCATTTGGACTTGATGGCATCTCAACATGGGGCCGGCCTAATGTCGATGGTCCTCCTTCACCTTTCTCGCTTAAGTCACACTTCTGTTCTACACCTGACCTTCAAGCCAACTAACATAAGTCTTGCTTTCTCTTTGGTAGCTCATATTTTGTATGAGGGCTTTGGCTCTGGTTTGTTTTGTGCATCCATTGTCGATGATGTTGGTCATCAATCCATCAGCAAAAGGGAAAATTTCCTTTTTACATGAGATGTGTCACTGACAATCCTTGCATGGATGTTGGCTGGTTTTGGCACAAAAGTGGGAATTTATTTTTAAGGCCATTGCATGTCCGCCGGTTGGTCCTTGCTTGGATCATCCACAAGTGAACGATAGTGGATCAATGCTTCAAGATTGCATGTCACAGATTATGAGATCACTATGCTAGGCCACCCCAATCTTGAAGATGCTTAGATAATGGCATAATGATTGTCTGTCAATGTGCTTATGTTTTCAAACCTACATGTTGACCCACTCCCCTTCTCATTTTCCCTCATTTGTTGGATGACATTGATGAGTCCATTAGAGCCACCATGGGGATGCAATTAGCATACTCCTATTGCAAGTAAGGTGATGATGTTCTCCACATCAGGGTAGCATTTTAAGTTGCAAGAGCCATCCTAAAATGCATCCCTTTGAGGTTGGGGTGCCTCCATGGACGAGACCAAAATGAGGAGCAGCAATGGGCATTGCTTCCGTGCTCCAACAGGGGTGAATAGGGTATAATACCAAAAACACTAAAGCTACCATGTGCTGAAACATAACGCTTTCCGATCATAAGATTTGTCCCTTTACAATATAAAGTTACATGTTTTCTTTGTGTTCCCTTAAGCTAAGCTGAAATTATGGAATCAAAAGGCTAGCTAAACATGTTCTCCTACGAGGAAAATCTCGTTGCATGGGATAGTGAGTGCCTTGAGGCATAACTTTTTATGGATATATAATTGAGTTCCATTTTTTACTCTTTGGCTGACATGTCAAGAGTTAAATTTTTATGTGAAATTCCATGCTACCCACAAGGTCATCCAATAGCCACATGGGTGTTCACATGAGTGTCAAGTGGGAGTCATGTGTTAAATCTCTCTTAGGAGGGGTTGAATATTTCCTTTGTTGACAACTACATGGGAAGATCTAGGATGATGGACCACATCATAATCAAATTCCTATAGAAGGAGGACCCATCAAGCGAGTTTGCCACCTAAATTTTATTGACACATCAAATATGCTAATGCCAAGTGGTCCACATGGAGGGTAAATTTACAGTCAAGCAGGCAGTGCCAGAATTTTTTCACAGAATAGATTAGTCCTAGAAATTCAGTCTTTGTTACATAATAATTTCTTCTTAGAAGGAGCTAATCGATGACTAGCATAATAGACTGATCGAAACCATTTATCCTGAAGTTGCATAAGGACACTCCTTATAAAAATGTCAGATGCATCCATGAAAACATGAAAAGGAAGTCCCAATTCGGGGCATGCAGGATTAGGGCCTACATAAGTAGTCCTTTTAGTCAAATAAAAATTTTTTGACATTCGAGGATCCACTACAAATCGTGAGGTGCCATTGTAGTCAAATGCGTAAGGGGAATAATTAAATTAGCCAACCACCGTAAGTGGCAATCATGCCATTTGATTTGTCCAAGGAATTGTAAACATATTTGGGTGACTTGGGGGGAAGATTTGTACGATTATTTGTACTTTATCAAGGTCAACTTGAATTCCATGTTGTGAGATAATATGTCCCAAAATTGTACCACATGAAATAGCAAAGATAGATTTATTGGGATTTAAACATAGTCTATAATTCCTGCATTTAAGGGAACAAAGTCGCAGATTCAACAAATGTGCATCTGTAGCGCTAGAGATTGAGAAATCATCCAAGTAAACTAGCATAAATCTTGTTAGGTGAGGAGAAAAAATCTCCTGCATGCAACATTGAAATGTGCTTGGGGCATTTCGGAGCCCAAACCACATAACAATGCATGCATACACTCCCAAATTGGTAAGAAAAGCTATCTTAGGTATATCCACTTCAGCCATTTGAACCTGATTGTAGCCACTATATCCGTCTAAAAAAGAATACATTTCATGTCCGATGACTCCATCAAGCATGCTATCTAAGAAAAGTAGAGGAAAATGATCATGTATGGTAGTAGCATTCAATTTTGGGTAATCTACACAAATGTGTAACTATTTGTTCTTCCTAGGAAGTATAACAATTGGAGATATCCACTCCGCATGCTCTACTAGGACTATGAACCCAACCCAAAGCAAGTGACCTAGTTCCTCTTTAACCTGCTTAGCATAGTGTGGGTTCATATGGCAACTCTATTGTTTAGTCGGGTAAGCGTCTAGTTTCAAGACCACTCGGTGCCAATAGATATGAGGATTAAGGCCTTTCATATCTTTATAGTCCCAGCCAAAAACGTGGATGAACTCAGTAAGTAAGGCTAGGGATTCCCATTTCAAAGATTCTTCCAAGCTAGCTTTAATCTTAATAGGTCATGGATTGACGTCATCACCTAAGTTGCAAGTGACGTGTTGGTCTTCAAGAACATAAGTTTGTGGGCTATGAATATTATCCATCCCTTGATGTATGTACTTCGGAAGGTCTACAAGGTCCAGTAAGTTGTCCGATATCATTTCAATATCTTCACAATGCAAGAAGTTGGGGATCATTGATCCAAAACATGTTGTAAAAATCAATTGTGCCTAAGGAAAGTAAATCCTCATTGGCTGAGAGGAAAGGAGTTTCCTCGCCATCTGAAAAACCATCCAACATATGGATGGGTTCAACAACGTAGGGTCTCACAAGCAGCTCAGAGGGTTTAATTTCATCAAGAGCCACAGTATATTTCCTATAATTACATTTAAAAATTAATTCATGAGACCACCAGTCTTGCACGACTTTAGCTTGCTTTAACTAGACATGACCAAATAGTAAATTGTAATGTAAACTGGACTCACGTAGATCTAAGAACACAAATGTCATGTGGAAGACTACATCTTGTAGTGTGATGGGAATATTTCTTACTAAGCCCACTGGATGGAATCGAGATTGATCAACCATTCTGACAAAGAATTTCATCAGTTCAATCTCGTTCCAATCTAATTTCGTGCATAAGGTTGTAGTGGTGATATTGATATCGGATCCACCATCAACGAGTACTTGTGTAATCTTATGATTCTTATACCATATTGTAATTAATGCAACCACATGATCCACAGTTGTGTCTAGTTTTGGGTGGATTGTAGCTGCAACTAACTAGGAGCCAACGACAACAATTGAGCTAAAGGTAGAGTAATTCCGGCTTTCGACAATATTTCCTAGGTGGTACTCTGAGATGGTCCTTCTTGTGATTCTCTTGAAGATTCTAATAGATCCATTGCTGTCGGTTTGGGTGCTTTGGGTACGGTCGATTCTACTTGTTGAAGAGTAATTGGTACAAGATCAGGAAAAATAGTAGCTTCGACTTGTGCCCACTTAGTTGCTTTGCAGAATGTTCTCTGCTACTCCTTGAATCTTGGTTTAAATACTTCAAGAGCACGTTGCAAAATCATACCAAAACGAGTCTAGATGGTTGTTGCTTGTGTCTCCATAGGTGAAATCACTACCATATTCATTGTGGGGTTTTGTCCATCCTTCTTTCTTCTATCATAGTCGTGAGCATCTTTGCAATGCCTACAGATATGACCCAATTAACCACAAAAATGACATCTGAGCTGGACTCTTTGATTTGTGGTGTTTGATGCTCCTTGATTCCATCCTTGAGAATTGTATTGCTAGTCCATGGTTCTCTAAATTTTGTATATGATGGATAATTTGGATTCCGCATCTAAAGAGGTACATAGCTTGTCATAGGCTGACGAGGATCTTGTATAATTGCATTGATTGCAAGTCGATTTTGTGCTTTGGCATTGTATGGGCACATATTGATAGAATGGTTACCATTTTCACAATTTGCACAATAAACTTGGTTTAAAGCACAATTGACTGCTACATGTCTGGAATTTTTGCACTTTCACACAAAAAACCTACTTTAATGCTTCTTTCACTTTACTTTTTCTAGACTTTGGCAAGTCTAGGTCTTGAGCGAATCCACCTACTTTATGTTCTAGTTGTAGGTCCATTTCAATTACTGCATCCAATCTCATGATGTCGATACACTACATAACCATTACCCATCTCAGTTGTGGGTTTAGTCCATTTATGAACCAGTGTGTTATGAAATCATTTGGCAGATTAACATTTTCTGGTGGAAGTTGCCTAAGCTGGGTGCAGAAAATGGTGGCATATTCCTATGCTCCTTGATTAAATTTTTGTATATTATTTTATAAGAAATAATTTTTTTTTTCGAGTATTCTTCTTTAATCTGAATCACTGCAAAAACACATTTTAGACATCATCATAACACCAAAAATGTTTAAGATCGAATTCGATCAGCCATCAAGCAGCTTCATTAACCAAGGTAGATTGGAAAAGCATATCTTTATATTCCGCATCATCAGGGTTGTCTAGCACACTCTAATTAATTTCAAATGTTTTGACATGGGCATCAAGATCGTCTCTTGGAAATCCCTCAAACTTTGCGTGAGTTACACTAGTGGGGAATTGCCTTCTCTATCTTCCCTATTGCCTATTTTGTTGGTCACCCAATTCTTCCATCACCTTTGGGCTGAAATATTCATGGGCATCTACTACGTGGTCAGACTCAAAGGTCATGGGTGATGCTTATCAGTGTCAACAAGTAAACATTATGGGAGTTGTATATTAATAGGTTGAATCGGCTCAATGTCTTCTATAGGGCAGTTTACTACTGCTCGAGAATAACAAGAATTGTGCTAGACACCTCTCATTTGCCATTCTCCAACCCTCTCATGTAATCACTGGCTTAAGGACTGTTCTTCTATAATTTTTGAAATATCTACCACTACTTTTGGAGTCATTTCAGTCTGTGCAGGCTACATGTGTTGCGTCCTTTTGCTTGAAACAATATCTTTGACAGTACCCAAAACATTGTTGATCATCAGGGACTTTCACTCAATCTTGAGTCTTTACCGGATAGCAAAATTTCACCAGACATCACCGAAGAATTTGGTGGTGTTTCCTGCAAATTGTGAATCATGAAATATTGTGGGAGCATTGCACTTCTCTTACATTACTCCTTCCTTCTGAACTCGTACATTCACCTTCCTTACGTTGTGGGATCCCTAATGCACCATTTATTTGAATGGGGTTTTTATCACTTTGATACTTTAGATAACTCTCAGCATATACATTACCGACATGTATTTGACAGTAACCAGTCCCCACTATGATCACCAATGTTAAACTCTACTATCTAGTCTAGTTAAGGAACAAGATAAGGTTGCATGGTTCTTGGGCTAGGAGAATCCAATAATGCTGGATCCCTATGTTTCAACCAAACTATCTCACCAAATAGATATATACATGGAACTTAGGAACACAATATCAATAACATACTGCGTTATATTCACCAAATTATACAGAACAGATTATAGACTTATGCTTCATTGAGTAATTAACTATTAGACTGATTATCTTCACCGAAAAATGATCAAACTTACTTAATCCAATAGGACAGAATACTTCAAACAACAATCTGTATCAATATGCAAAATCAAACTATCATTATGTGGTAGAACATAGAGAGCTTCGCATCTCTAGTGCATGTCTCTCTGCTCTCTGTGCACAAGCTAGAACGATGTGAATTATATGAAAGGTTACATTTTGGCAACTTTGCCTCTTTGGCGAGGCACTTCAAGATAGTTTACCATAGGTGTCCAATGGCTAAGACTTTCCATCTATATATATGACAACAAAATGACATAAGGGTGACTTAAAAGTTGGGAGGCACATACAAATCATCATTAACAATAAAGAGATCATAACCAACACCACTGATTGTGGAGGGAGAAATCATATAATAATTACCTCAAAAGTTAAAAACCTCTCTGTTGGGGGATTCTTGTGCAAAAATGGATTTGAGTGTTTGTAGGAGAATGGATAGTGAAAACAAGAGAATTTATGACACCGAAAGCTTCTGATCAATTAGAAAGAGAAGAATACAAGCTTGTACATAAGCCAAATGCTTTGCGCAGTATGCCAAAGACTAAATAATGCCCATGAAACAAGATTACAAAGTACTGTTGCCGACCTCTGCACGAGACCTCCGCCTTCTTCAAGCTTTCCCTTGTACACACCTAGGTTGCATTATTCATTATTCGACAATTCGTTTATTCGTGAATAATTACAGAATTTTACAGCAACCCCCCATTATTTGACCGAATTATTCGGTGCCACATCACCTTATTCAAAGATGAGCGAATACTTTTTGCACTTTAATTCAACAATTTTCAATTGAACGTGCTTTCAATCGAAAAACTTTTCGATCAAAAATTTTATCAATTGAAAAATCTTCCATCAAATTAGATTTTGATCAAAACAAATTCGATCGAATATGTTTTTATAAAACAACACAAGTAGGCTCATTTTTCATAAGAGTTACTTTGTTTTTTACAAACTTACAGTGTTGTAGATAGAACAAAGTATAAAATCTTGCTATACATATTAACTTTCGTACTTAAAGCATGAAGAAAAATATATTTGTTTGCAAATTAAAAACTATTGTGATTGTTTTCCTCAACATTGATTCTTACTTCACGATAGTATATGTATGTGTGTGTATGATTGTGAGTAATATGTATTGTGATTGTTTGAATCAATTTTGATTCTTACTTCATAATAGTATATGTATGTGTATTTGAGTGTATAATTGTGAATGAAATCTATTATGATTGTTTGATTCAACATTGATTCTTACTTCACAATAGTGTATGTGTGTGTGTATGATTGTGAATAAAAATGTATTGTGATTGTTTGAATCAATATTGATTCTTACTTCACAATACTATGTGTATGTGTATGTGTATGTGTATGTGTATGTGTGTGTATGTTATATGATTGTGAGTGAAAATATAATATAATTGTGTATGTGCATGTATATGTGTGTGTATGATTGTGAATTAAAAACTATTGCAATTATTGGAAAAGATTTTATGGTTTTTTTATAATTCAAGGGTTCAAAAGGTATTAATAAGTGAAGATCAAAGGCATCCATGGCTGCATATTGTGAAGAGAGATGGTGGATGTAATCCAAAGATGAGTAGGTGCTGCTACAACCAGCTTCACACCAGCCAACTGAGACTTTAGAGTTGATTAGTAGACTCTTTAAGCTTCCTAAATCCACCAAAATATCAGCCAAGTACTTTGGAACATGTATCCCAAAAGTTTAAGTCAAGACAGACTAGTTGAGAAATGACTAGCTCCCAAAACTTGCTATTTTTGGACATACACCTGCTGAAAAAAATGTACAGTGCTCTCAACCTGGTATTAGATACATTCCTTTTGGGAATAGCAACTAGACTTAGCAAGCTTCCCAATCCAAGTTAAAACACTTTAAATTATGGACTGAGCACTGAGAACAAGATTCATCAATTTCTGGAACATGCCTACCATTCTCGGGACTCTGCAAAGATAGACCAGTGAGGAGTAAAATGCAGATATCTCCAAGACTATTAATCCAATGACCATGAAAATGAATATGCAGAAATTAGACAGTAAGAGCTATCCAACACATGTTAAAACACAGAAACATGTTGAGTAGAACTCGAGATATGACCTTCTGAAGTTACTGCTCTGAGTGAGTATAGCAGAGAACAAAACAGAGAAGTAGATGATGATAAACGTATAGATTCACATATGATTACAAACACATTGGCAATGAATATTTGCACAATGGGAGTAAAATGATAGAGCTATGGAGTAAGCTTTTCAATCTCTACAAAATGACATGAAGTGGTCACGTACAACGCTTGCTAATCGCCTCTTCCTTCTTGCTCTTTTTATAGCTATTCTTGGAGGGAGTTTTGAATTCGAATTCGAATGGATCCACCTAAAAGTGATCCCCAAAGTTAGGAGATATTCCCTCAGCTCAAAAATTCGTGGTTTTAGGTAGTTAGAGCCACGAATTTGCTTTCACATCATGGATGAGGTAAGCCATATGTTGGCAACAGTCAAGGTACCCAAGGACTCACAAGACAAGGAAGTCAAAGAAGGGATTCAGAGCGAAGAGAAAGCACAAGTAGACGAAGTAGTCAACGAAGATCTGACAAGTAGGTCATCCAAATTTTTCCATGAAGTAATACTTCCTAAATAGTGAATTCAGTCACTCTACATCATTGTAAATACCATTTCACCTTTTTGTGGCTCCATTTTGTGCAAGCCAAGGAGTCCTTGAGCTTGAGGAGCATTAGAAGTATCTTTGTATGAGCACTTTGGAAGTAATCTAAGGAACTCTATTGTCTTTCTCTTTGTCTTGCCGTGTGTGCGCGTGTGTGTGTGCACATTAGAGTGCTTCTCACTCATGCACTTGTGCCATCACTTGTTCGAGGTCTTCATACCATCCTCACGTCTTCCTGGATTGACATTAAAGGAGGTGCTACTCATCACTGAGCTACACCAAATTTTGGCGCCGTTGCCGGGGATCGAGCTTTGAGGACGAGCGTGTGATGGTAAGACGTAGAGTTGTGATGTTGGCATTGTAGGTAATTTCTTTAATTTTTCTTACTTTTCTCTTTTTTACTTCACCATCATCATCCTCAACATATCCGATCTCCATCTCCATCATCACGAAAATTTCAGTTTTTTGATCATATCACCTTCTCCCTTCCATTTCCCTCATTTCACTTGTGAGAGAGAGTGAGAGAGCAATTTGTGTGCGCTGCTTTTGCATGTTTTTTGAGCTTCCTTGTAGGTTTTTTCTGCACCATCCTCTCTAGCATGCTGCGCAGGTACGGATAAGCTTGGAACTGTCTCTATGTCGCAGACCTCTGTCGATCACGATCGAAAGAAATTTTCATCTTTTGGTGAAACAAAGCACACCACAATGACACACATGAGGATCACATTCCAAATCATCACTTGAAATTAAAAAATTCCGTGTTTCTCTGTCAATCGCGACCAACACCATTGATCAGGATCGACAGCCACGATCGACAACCTCTGTGAATCGCGACCGACAGACCCCACGACAGACCGACTGCCGCGTAGGATTTAGTCAATCGCGATTGACACTGTCGATTGCGACCGACTGAAATTTGACGATTGACACTAAAATTCATATGTACACGTGTCCATCGCGACGGATAGGCCCACGATTGATTGAAATTTCACCGGAATTCTCGAAAAAAGTGTCAATCGCGATTGACACCATCAATCGTGATTGACAAGACCCGCGACTGACTCTGTCGATCGTGATTGACACTGTCATTCGTGACTGACATGTCGATCACGACAGACAGCCACGACGGGCACCTCTGTCAATAGCGATTGACAGACCTGTCGATCGCGATTAACAGGCTTTTCGGCCAAAATTTTAGGGTTTTTTAATTCCAATTTTTGGGTAATTGTGGAATTGAAAATCACACATTTAGAGTATTGAGAGGCCTCTACACTAGTAATTTGAGAAAAGCCGGGTTGCTTGTTGACCTGTTTTACCCTATTTTAACTCCAAAACCCTGAACTGTCATAACTTCCTCATACAAAATCTGTTTGCTGTGATTCTTGTTTTGTTGGAAAGCTCGCGGGGAGTACAACCAAAACCAAGGTATCTCTAGAATGTTTTTCCATATAGACAGAGGGCAAATTGATATCTAATTGCATGAATGGAAGTGACTTATTATGTCATATGAATTTAAGTCTTGAGCTAACTTTGGGACTTTTTACAAGTTCATTGAAAGCACTCAAGGGCATCTAAAGCAAGGGAAATTTGCAAGCTTGAGAACTGGGTTCTTGAGCACTAAAGATCAAAGGATCAACAAGTGAGGTTGGAATACTCTCAACTCCATCTGTCAATTCCTAGCTTAGGTTAAGTGCGAATAGTGCTAGAAGTAAGTCAGGGTGACGATAGGCATCTATCAAGTAGAAGACTACCTAAATACTCAAGTTCAAGCTAAAACATAATCTCTGTGTGATTGATAACTTTAAAGGAAAGGAACTTAACGTGGAACGATCAACTGAAACAGCGGAAATTAACTTAATAATTCTTGACGACATGGTATCGGACAAGATCATAAACACGATAATCAACTAAAGAGAACCAAGTGACTGATACAAACTGATCGGCAACGAGGCTGTACCTTGGGTAAAAATTTGGATTGCTCAGCTAAGCATATGAACCTTAGATTAGGATGACACCTAGGGAGAGATAGACAGAGTCTTAGGTCCTTAGAGGCTAGTGTCAATCATACTGCTAGGTCTTGGGCCCAGCAGTTGAGCCATCATTCGTTCTACCCTAGTGATTCAGAGATGTCTCAAGGTATGGAGAAACCCACAGGGAGTTCATGTGTGCCATACTTACATAGGGTACAAGGCCCCTACAAGATGCAGCTCGAATACCTTAGGACCAACCGATTAGGTGCTAGCATCTATGAGGACGGCCTAGGAAGATCTGTGGTACAGATCAAAAACCCAGATCAACCCATTGGACTAGAACATCCAGCAGTCAAATTTGAAAATGGAGCATACTTGGACAAAGAAGGAACCATATACGTAGTCACCAGCCACCCAGATAGGACAGACGAATTCGGGAATGTGATCCCAGAGACGGACATAGGTGACCTGGAGCAAGGGAATTTAAGTGGAGAGCCTAAAACACCTCGAGGCAAATCAGTTCTTACTAGAACTATCATGCTAGAGTGGATTCCCTAGGACAATTAAAGCATAGATCTGCTCTTAAACCGAGAACCCATGAAGCCTTTTGGAGGTATAAGCCTAATCCACTGAATGAGGTAGGAACGATCACGATCTATGAACTCAAAGATCTTGATAGCCCAGAAAAAGTGACCTATTTAGACAATACTTCAGAGAGGATCTTTGTGGTTTCAGAACATGGTAGACATGCTTACACTTGGAAGGGTGAATTTATTTTTCCCCAACCAACATCTAATGTGTCCTATGGCCACCCAAGAGCTGGAACATCCCAAGCTCATGGAGCTCCAAGAGACAGGAATAGAGAAAGACCTGAGGTAAGTTTTGCTAACCCATTGGGAAGAGAAAGAACAAGAACAGAGATAGATAGAGAAGAAGCCGAGAGACCAAGAGCCCAGAGGAACTTAAGAAATACTGATGATTTTCCTTTGCCAAGGCCTAGGGAACACACAAGGACTTTGAGACCTACACAGCTGGTTATGTCCATGAAGAATTACTTCGATGGCACTGGAGATCCATACGATCATGTGGCCGAATTTAGGCAAGTCTTGAGAGTTGAACAAGTGGAGGACTTATTCACGCAATACAATGCCTTTGGTCTAACCCTTAGGAACACCACTCTAACGTGGTTTCAACCACTAAATGAGAGACACTTCAGGAACATAGACCAACTTCTAGAGGCTTTCATTATTGAATTCTCTAAGAGTGGCATACGACATAACACTTCCTCACTGACACTAGCCAAACAAGTGGCTCTCTTCTTAGATGGACTACTCAGTACAAAGTTGAGATCATATGCGTACTTAAAAGACCCTAGAACCATAGAAGAGTGTGTACGCATGTGCATTGACATTGAGGATAACCTAGGGGAGGAATTAGAGCTTTCCAAAATCTACAGAGATTCAGATAGTTCTACTAGCCTCTCTTCCACGCAATCCACATCTATTGAGGAACTCAGAGAGAAGGTAGCTCAAAAACTAGGTGTCTCTAGAAAACAAATCCCAAGATTTTCCCCAGTTAAGCGGTACTATACTTGTGGAGGTGACCATATGGTGAACGTATGTCCCATTATGGCTCAACCCCAAGTGAATCCTAATAGCCAGTACTGCACCATAGAAAGGAAATACACTAATCACACTGCGCAAGATTTCCCATACAATAAGCAAGCTGTTAGGCAAACCTACCCTCAGCCCTATCCACAACAGGGGAGATACCAGAACTAGTACCCTCCACAGCAATATGGTAGGCCACAACAACCTTATCAACAACCCTACCAAAACCAACAAAGGCCTCAGCCTGTGTTAGCTCAGCAACCTCTTGCTCCAGCCAATGTGATTCCCGTAAAGTATGCAGTTGCAGAAGAGAACCTGAATAGAGCCATAGTGCTAGTGACACCACTACTCTCAGAAAGTGATCCTAGTGACTATAGTTTCTACTCCACTCATATTGATAGTCCCCAAGCATACTACATGCAGTCACCTGAGCATAATGAGGCCTATTATTACGAAGAACCAAGTGAACCAAGTTGGGAGCCAGAGTATACCAATGTCATGTACACCAATCCCAACTCGCGGCCCCAACCTACGCAGGTAAGACCATCATTTCCTAGAGGGCCATGCTACGGCTGTCAGGGAGATCACCTCATTCGTGATTGTCCGATGCCTGCCCCTACACAACCCCAATCTGTGACCATTCAAGGCTTTTGTCAAGATTGCGGGAAGGAGCACCTCTTACGAGACTGTCCAAAGATCCCACAGAATGCAACAAAAAATACTCCCATCAATGTGATTGGGTTAGTTGTAGACTCTTCAGGGAGTGTGACTTCCACTACACTACTGCAAGTGGTCACGAGAGCTCAGGCAAAGTTAGTGAAACGGAGAGCATAACCAAGAAGAGGACTAGAGCCTAGAGAGATAGCTGCGAGAGAATGAAAAGGCAATGGGCAAAGAGGATGAGTGAACTCGAGGAAAGTCTAAGAGAAATGAGAACCAGGATCATTGAGCTTACATCTCAAACTCATTCTCACACTGCCCCACCACCACCAATCCCATCTCCGTCTGATCCACCACCTTCCAACCTGCCTCATGCGACCCCACCACCCCCTAGAGTAGGATCAGTGCTAGCAGATCCCACTCCTGAGGACCTAAACATGATGCTTAAAGCATATCAGGCCAGAATCCAAGAAGGGCCAAACGTAACGGATCATGAAAAATGTTACCCTAGAGCCGAACTAGAGCTTGAACGCACTAAGATGGTGGAATTGGCTCAAACCATGTTTGAAGCCAGTCACTTCTTTAACATCTATAGTTCAGCTAAGACGCAGTTGCACTTTGATGGACTGCTAAGATGGTGGAATTGGCTCAAACCATGTTTGAAGCCAATTCACCTCTTTAACATCTATAGTTCAGCTAAGACTGCTAAGATGGTGGAATTGGCTCAAACCATGTTTGAAGCCAGTCACCTCTTTAACATCTATAGTTCAGCTAAGACGCAGTTGCACTTTGATGGACTGCTATAAAGATTAGAGAGGCTAATTGCACAATCAGAAAAGGAACCTGCTTCTCAAAATAAGGGCAAGGCAAGTGAAAGAGCAAGCCTCCCCGCCCACGAAGCTTATGTGCCTAACTCCACAGAGCCAGAAACATCTTCTTCTATGAATCGGGACACACCAGAGTTCTTGCGAGAGATTCAAGAAGAGAAATGGGCTAAAGAGAGTGAAGTCCCTCCTCCCTTTGAACTTGTGGATGATGCGCATGACCAATTCCCACAAGACATTCCTTCTATTTATGGAGAGCAGGAGAGTGCACAATCTCAAGAGAGATTAGACTTTGAGTCTAATTCTTTACATGAATTACCCCACTTCACAGGCCCATGGGAAGCAAAGTCTACTTGTATGAGAGCACCCACGGTCATGGTACGAAACGAAGATTCAGTCATACCTCGGAACACGGAGGTAGTGAAGAACACTAAAGTGCAGTGCAATCTCACTTTAGAAGAGTTACTCAAGGTTAGACCAGAACTGTGGAAACATGTAGCCAAACAAGTACCAGAGGTAGCTAAACCGCGTTCCTAGGTAGGTTCTCATAGAACAGTGCCAGAGATACCTTTGGACAAGATAGGAGACATGAGTGAAGGAGAAGAAGGAAACACCTATCTCCCCATCACCCATCAAGGATACACAACCAAGGCAATTTTGGACTCAGGTGCAGGAGTTGCAATTGCTACCACTTCCCTTTGGAAGCGTTGGGGCAAGCCAGCACTCAGGCTCACGAGAATGAAATTGCAGATGGCCGATGGTCACATAGAAAGACCCTTAGGATTGCTAGAAGGAATAACTCTCACCACGTGTGGTGTGGAGTTTGAGCATACATTTGCTATATGTGACTTTAGTAAAAATCATGCCTATGAGATGATTTTGGGAAGAACATTTACGCGACAGTTACAGGTGGTACACGATTGGGAACCAACTCATTGTACTTGCAACACTTAGGTGTTACGACCAAAGTCGATCTCAAGGATTACTCTCATAGAGATGTCCCTCCTATCCAATGGAATCCCATCCATAGAGCCAAAGATGATACTGAGTCTGTGCATTCCATAGGATCAGGATCCTCATGGATGCATGAAGACACACACTTATGGATGTGCAAAGTGGCAGTAGAAGAGGAGAAGAGAGAAAAAGCCAGAGAGGTAGGTGTGAAAGAGACACATAGATCAATTCAAGACCCAGCCTATGCACCTGTAGTATTCCCTGATGAAGAATTTGAACCTCACGGTTGGACAGAAATTTTAGCAACAATGGATGTGGCCATCAATGAAGGACAATGGACACCCCAGTCTGATGAGGATGGCTATGACATTTCAGTCTTCTACATAGAGCCAATCATGGGAGATTCAGTTTTAGAAGAGTGCGAACCTCGCCCTGATGAATTTGAAGGTACGAGTGACTCCCATCTAGAGTCAATCATTATGGACCCACCTTTTGCATCAGATGAAGAATATTTCTATGAAGTAGAATTTCAACCCCAAAGACACGAAGAGCTTACAAACGATGTGAGGTTAACCACATAAGTGACTGCCAAGAGTGAAGGCAAGAAAAGGAAGAAGAGAGAAGTCACACGAGAAGAGGAGGAATCTTTGTTTGAGGTCCCCGAGAATTTCAAAAAGTATGAGATAGATGATAGGAGAGTCATGCTAAGAATGCCTAAACGTGAGGCACAAGCAGGAGAGGCCTATGATAACAAGGAAACCACCAGGAAAATTGTGGTAGCCATAGAAGAAGGAGAAGAAAGATGCACCTACATAGGGCATGACCTGACGGAAGATGAAGAGCAAGAGCTGATAGCTTTGCTAAGAGAGTACAGAGATGTATTCGCTTGGAGTTAAAAAGACTTGAAAGGTGTAGACCCTGACATATGCTCACACACGATTCCCATGATCTCAGATGCCAAACCCTCTAAACAAAAGCCATACACATACAATGAAAACTATGCTGCCAAGATCAAAGAAGAGATAGACCGCTTGGTTGAAGCTGGATTTATCTATGAAATTGAGCACACAGAATGGGTATCTCCCATTGTTGTGGTGCCTAACAAGGACAGAAAGCTATGTGTGTGCATTAATTTGAAGAAGGTTAATGCAGCCACAATTCGAGATAACTATCCGCTTCCTATCACTAAGCATCTATTAGAAAGAGTAGCACGCAAGGAAGTGTACAGCTTCCTTGATGGATTCTCGGGCTATAATCAAGTGGCCATAGCCCCAGAAGATCAGCATAAGACAGCTTTTGCCACAGAGTGGGGCATATTTGCCTTTAGGGTAATGCCATTTGGGCTTACCAATGCTCCTGCAACCTTCTAGAGACTGATGTGCCATGTGTTTGAAGAATTCCTAAGGAAGAATTTGGAAGTCTATGTTGACGACCTCTGTGCACATTCCAACATTAGACAGACACATATACCAGAACTCAGGAAAATCTTTGACAAATGTAGATAATATCAAGTCTTCATGAACCTAGAAAAGTGTGTTTTCATGGTCAGGCAAGGCAAGATTCTAGGACACATAGTGTCAAAGAATGGCATATCCATAGATGAGGAGAAAGTGAGAGCCATAGCAGAGCTACCTAGGCCAAAGAATGTCAAGGAAGTGCAAGCTTTCATGGGGCATTGTGGCTATTACCGACGTTTTATACACATGTACGCCATCATTGAAAAGCCTCTGTACGGACTTTTGACTAACTTTGAGTGGACGGATGAGTGTGAGAACTCCTTCAATGAGCTTAAATGACGATTGTGTTCAGCACCAATCTTGACGACTCCAGATTGGAATAAGCCTTTTCATGTTCATGTGGATGCATCCAATTATGCTATTGGATGTGTACTAGCACAACCTACGGGCGAAGGTAATATGGATCTTCCAATTGCCTATGCTAGTAGACAATTGAATGCAGCTGAACGAAATTATATTACCACAGAACGAGAAGGATTAGGCATGGTATATGTAGTTAAAAAGTTTAGATACTATTTGAATGCAAATAAGTTTAAATTTTTTACTGACCATCAAGCATTTGTTAGTCGGCCGTCGGATTGGGACAGATGTAACGGAAATCGTGGCAGAACACGCGCGAAAGGTGGTTACACACCTATTTGTACTTTCTATATAAAGTAATGAAAAGAAGCACTCAGAGAGAGAGAGAGAGGGCGATGTAATTTTGGCCTATTGTCGTGTTATCACGAGACTGTTCGTCTGGTTGTGTGTATGAGTGTTGAGGTAGTGTTCGTTTTGCATAACCTCTATGTTCTACATTCTTGTTCGTATCTGGTTTTGTCTATCGTTCTTGTTGCCTGCCGACAATCTTGGTTCTGTTGATAAATTTCATAACGTTCGGGAGATAACTATACTATCAGTCTGAATGTTATTGTTTAACGATTGGAGTTCTCAGAGTATCTTGGCAATCTTCTACATAGACTAATGGTACTGTATGTATCTGTATTTGTTACCTAGTGAACTCCGTTGAGATTGTGAGTTCCATTACTGTTGTCTGAGTAAGTTGTTTATACATCTCTGTTGGATTGAGCTCACGCACTGTGTATTACGACTTCTTGAACATTTTTGGTCAAGAATTGGCAAAATCGGAGCAACTGTGTAGTGTTCTGATATTCGGATCTACACTGTGTTGTTGTAAATACTGGAATCTGTCTGCCTGCGGCAAAGTTAAGTGCAGTAAAGATCTGCTAAGTTGATTACTGAGTTTCCAGTACTGTGTGTTGGATTCTCAAATTCTCTGCGTTACGGTGTTGTTTGATCGTTGAACCCGTTCTGTGAAGTTGATCGAATACTCTTGTTCTGGTAATTTCATTCAGTTAATACGTAGATGCAATATGGCATCTTAGCGCATTTGGTACACGAGAGCATATATATGTTTGTTGATTTGAGAAGAACGAAGTCATACTACGGATGAAGATGAATGATGTAGCAGAAACAGATCTCTGTATTGTGATGTCTTGCTCGATTTTGCTATGGTACAGGTAATGTGACTATCTATTTGAATTATGCATAGGATGCATAACAGGCATCAAATTTTATCATGTATATTATATCTCATGGAGATATAATAAAATATTCATGTGTAAACTAAACTGTATTCAAAGTGCATTGTTATCTTCAAAGTGAAGCTTGTTTTGATGTGATATTCTCATTGAATAAGGAACGAGGCAAGGCGAGAATTCAGGATGAACGTTTTGATATAGTCTTTCATTGAATTAAAAAAGGTAACATTCATTATCTCCTAGGTTGCAGCCTTGATGTGATTCCTTCATTGAATAAGGAGCAAGCCTTGATGTGATTCCTTCATTGAATAAGTAGCAAGGAAATGTACATCTCTCTTAATATAATATAAGGAATATTTTGACGTGGATTGCATATATGCACAGATATACATATATAGTTCATTTGATTTATGATGTGGATTTATTAATACTGTGATGATTTGATAATGCTGCATATGATATGAATACACATGATATACATGGACTAAGAGTATCTTATGCATGCGTTAATAAAAGATGATACTGGTGACGAAAGTGAAAAGTTGTATTGCTATGATGTACAAATGAGTGAGCTGATATTCAGAGTGGCATGACTCAACGTTATATATTAGATGGACATATGCAGGAAGGTTGCTCTGACAAATGGTTGCCTTGAAACCCATGGATTTATGTTGCAGGAAATTAAAGATTGAACTATGGGTCATATGATGCACTTGCTACCAAGACTCATATCTTATGATGCAGTATTGTAACATGTGTGCTATGTCATATAAACAAACTACTGAAGTGCTATTTATTTGATGATGCACTACAAAATGTATGCTAAGATTAAAGACATTGAATATATACAGATCAATACTTGCAGGAAACTATTTTGAAGTTTATTAATGTATGATGTTGTGAATGTCTGGTGACAAGTTCTATGCAGGCTGTGAGGAAATGGTGATGAATATGGAACCATAAATTTATTTATGGTAATGTCATGCTCAGTATATGTGGGCTTCCATGTATACATTTGGTTACATGCAGGTCACATGAGGAAGTCATAAATTATTCTATACATGAATACGAAGTGTTGAAGATGCTATGATGCGGTTCCCTTTATGTAGATAAATGGTGGATTTACTCAGATGTACAGAGATGGGGTTAAGTATTAAAGGGAACTAAAATATTGAATTTCAATTAGAACTCGAATTCTGGTCTCTTTTGGTTATTGGCCCATCATTTTCCGCATGTGCTTTGGTATTGCATATACCAACAGTGGTATCAGAGCCATAGTGCTCTTGTATGCTTGCAAATTTTTGAAGTCCCCTCATTGATTTTGGATGCACTTTGATTGCTAGAGGCTTGTTGAAGCCGTCAAATTACAAGAAGCCTATAGGAGCCATTGGAGCTCAAGGTCCCCCCAAGGATTTCATACTTGATATTTTTTTGTTGGAAGAGATACTAACTCTTTAAGAGTGTTTGAAGAATACAGGTTCTTGGAGAAAACAAGTTCAAAAGTAAAAGCAAACGAGTAAAGACGAAGAAGCTTTGGGAAAAGATAGAATCTCAAGACAAGAAGAAGACTCCGAAAGGTAAAGGTCTGCCATCATAAAGGTGGATAGTCTGAGAAGGAACTCCTATCAAAGTGAAGTCTCCTCATCAATTGAGTTGAAGACAAGCCAAAAGAAGAAAGCTAGCAAAGGTTCGGATTCAAGCTTTGGAAGGCAAACGAGCTGTGGCAGAGCTCGAGGCAAGGAGTGTGAGTCCTTGTTACAAACTTTCTTGGATTCCAGAGGAAGAAAACTCAAGGTATACATTTCTTTAGTTCATTGTTCTTGAACATTGAAGCTAAAGTGATAAAGGTTCTACAAAGGATTTCTAGTCCTACGTCATTTATGCTAGTGATTTGAGAATCTCACAAGTAGCTCGCCTAAAGTTTGAGCATTGGTCGCTACTGGGAAGCTTGAGCAATGGTCGCTAAAGGCTTGAGCATTTTTGGATTATTTTTATCTTGAAGTGATCTCAACAAGAAGTTTTGAGAACCAATTGAAGACAAGGAAGAAGTCAAGAAGACGTTTTTCAAAGGAGGTGATCAAGCAAAGCCACAACAAGGCAAAGGAGTCAAGAGGACTGGTCGAAGGAGTTAGAGCTATTGAAGCTCACTCAAGCTACATAAAGGAGTCAAGAGGACTCGAGGAGTTAGAGCTATTGAAGCTCACTCAAGCTACATAAAGGAGTCAAGAGGACTTGTCGAAGGAGTTAGAGCTATTGAAGCTCACACAAGCCACATTAACGAGTCAAGAAGAAAAAGGAGTTTTGAGCTAGTGTGGAAGCTCACAAGAAAAGATTGAAGAAAGGAGTCCAAATTATCATTCCAAGATAGTCTCAAAGGTATAAAATCTTGGAATATTTGTTGTGTTCTATTTCAGGTTATGAAGACAGAAGAGATGGCAAGACAAAGCCCTACCTTTGAAGAAGAAGAGAAAATCATTCATGATTTTCTATCATGGTTGGAGGACCAGCCATATGAAGAACTTGCAGATGCTAGAGATGAAGGGGGAGACATGTCAATGAGTCAAGAAAGTGCACCTTATGAAGATCAACCAATAGATGGAGTAGAAGAAAAGGTTCAAAGATTCAAAGATGACAAAGAAGAAGTGCAACCAGCCCAAGGAACATTGATAAATCGAAGAAGTTATGAAGAAGACACGACATCCTTGCACATAAAGATGAAGGAAACCAAGGTAAGAAGATTTGGAAGAAGAAGCAAAAGAAGACAAGATCAAGGCATCCACCTACAAAGGAAAGCAAATGGAAGAAGTAAGCAAAGATCAACATGAGGAAAAGAAGAATGGAAAAGAGAGGGAAGCCACCAGAAATGAGAAGAGGAGAGAAAGAGAAGACAACAAGAGAGAGAAAGCAAATGAAGAAAAGATCTATCAAGACTTGAAGAGTCAAAGCAGTGGAAGAGCATTCATAGAGTTAAAGGTCCAAGAGAACCAAGTATCGAATGGGAAGATCATCAATCTTGAAGTGAAGGTAAGAAGAAAAGGATCGTTTCCCTTTCTCATTTTGAAACCAATTCAATGGACAACTCGGTTGTTCATCACTCTACTTATGTTGAAGATCATCTACAAAGATATCTTCAGACAAGTCATGAAGTGGTGTCTTGGATTATCATATGATTCAAGTCATTTCTTTATGAGAAGAAGCATGGAGCGTCAAGGACAAATCTTGAAGACATGGATATCACACCAAGGATCTCGAGCATTCATTTCTATGCTCAAAGAAAACTTTGTATGGCACGTCCCTTGGATCTTCCATTGAATCTTGAGGGGGAGTGTTGAAAATATAGCAAGCTTCAATGGAAGCTCTTCATATGTGTCCCCTCATCTATCTCTCATTTCCTTTATCATCTCGCCCATAGGAACCCTCTCCCAAACTCTAGGCTTAAGATTCATATTTCTTGCATATGAATGCATCCTTAGAACTATTCCTTTCCTATTTCTGTGGAGTTAAGAAATAGTATCCTCTTCTCTCAATCACGTAGAATCAGATCTCCTAAATTCATGCATAAAGGAAAGCGCTGCCATGATTTACTCCTTGTTTTATGCACATGATTTGAAGTCCACCGAAAACGTACAAGCTTCTATATAAACACTTAGATGGAAAGAAGGTGGGTGGCTCTCTCTCACTTAGACGAGACTCTCTGTTGTATCAGTCGTGGAGTTGCTCATGTATCAGACATTGATCAATAGAATATTAGCTGAGTATTTTATATCTTTCTCTCTCCTATGAGTATTGAAGGAATTTGTGAGATTGTGCTGGACATAATGGAGAGCATATATATGTTTGTTGATTTGAGAAGAACGAAGTCATACTGCGGATGAAGATGAATGATGTAGCAGAAACAGATCTCTGTATTGTGATGTCTTGCTCGATTTTGCTATGGTACAGGTAATGTGACTATCTATTTGAATTATGCATAGGATGCATAACAGGCATCAAATTTTATCATGTATATTATATCTCATGGAGATATAATAAAATATTCATGTGTAAACTAAACTGTATTCAAAGTGCGTTGTTATCTTCAAAGTGAAGCTTGTTTTGATGTGATATTCTCATTGAATAAGGAACGAGGCAAGGCGAGAATTCAGGATGAACGTTTTGATATAGTCTTTCATTGAATTAAAAAAGGTAACGTTCATTATCTCCTAGGTTGCAGCCTTGATGTGATTCCTTCATTGAATAAGGAGCAAGCCTTGATGTGATTCCTTCATTGAATAAGTAGCAAGGAAATGTACATCTCTCTTAATATAATATAAGGAATATTTTGACCTGGATTGCATATACGCACAGATATACATATATAGTTCATTTGATTTATGATGTGGATTTATTAATACTGTGATGATTTGATAATGCTGCATATGATATGAATACACATGATATACATGGACTAAGAGCATCTTATGCATGCGTTAATAAAAGATGATACTGGTGACGAAAGTGAAAAGTTGTATTGCTATGATGTACAAATGAGTGAGCTGATATTCAGAGTGGCATGACTCAACGTTATATATTAGATGGACATATGCAGGAAGGTTGCTCTGACAAATGGTTGCCTTGAAACCCATGGATTTATATTGCAGGAAATTAAAGATTGAACTATGGTTCATATGATGCACTTGCTACCAAGACTCATATCTTATGATGCAGTATTGTAACATGTGTGCTATGTCATATAAACAGACTACTGAAGTGCTATTTATTTGATGATGCACTACAAAATGTATGCTAAGATTAAAGACATTGAATATATACAGATCAATACTTGCAGGAAACTATTTTGAAGTTTATTAATGTATGATGTTGTGAATGTCTGGTGACAAGTTCTATGCAGGCTGTGAGGAAATGGTGATGAATATGGAACCATAAATTTATCTGTGGTAATGTCATGCTTAGTATATGTGGGCTTCCATGTATACATTTGGTTGCATGCAGGTCACATGAGGAAGTCATAAATTATTCTATACATGAATACGAAGTGTTGAAGATGCTATGATGCGGTGCCCTTTATGTAGATAAATGGTGGATTTACTCAAATGTACAGAGATGGGGTTAAGTATTAAAGGGAACTAAAATATTGATTTTCAATTAGAACTCGAATTCTGGTCTCTTTTGGTTATTGGCCCATCATTTTCCGCATGTGCTTTGGTATTGCATATACCAACAACACTTTCTGGTGGTCCATATTCACAACTACACACACCACTTTACACCTTCACAACCATCACTACACCAACAATTCCCATGTTCACAGTCACTCCCACGACTGCATCCACATATGATGTCATGGACATATCACCTACTTCCGCACCTCTCCCTCCCCCCATATTTCCACAATCTCCCGTTCCCCCACCACCCACTTCACCCTTTTCAAGCACAGCATACACACTCCCGTTCCCTTTTCCCTACCCCTCTGCATTCAACACCTTTCCCACATCCACTCCTATTAATAATGTATTTAATAATATGTACCAATGTATGACTCAACTATAACAACATTACGAGCATCTAGATGCCCAACATATGAGCTTGTTTAGAAATCATGAAATGCTACAGGAGAGATTCATTAATTTAGAGAAGGAGAAGAGGTAGTTACAACAGCAGTATAGTACATTGCAAGCACAACATGATCAGTTAATCGTCAATCCACCCCAGATAGATACTGAACAAAAACAAGAACTTGATGATCTATTACACACTCAGATAACGGACAATCTCAAGCTTCGACGTAACCTCGCCTTACTACGAAAGCATATGTTTGTAGCACTTGAAGAAAATAAATGACTACAGAAAGAGAACGAAGAGAACCTGGAAGCAGCAATGGAGGGTTCACCGCAAGAAATCGACCCAGAGAATTTCAAGGCCATCCCATCGGCAAATATGCAAATCGTATTGGAAACACACGCCAATCTCTTGGAAGCACAAGCTGCCTTAGAACGAGAGCGGGAGGACCTACTAAAGCAACTGGCAGCTCAGCAAGATTCACCAAAAGAAGTTACGACCGCAACAGACACATCTGAAGAAGTCACAGAACTCAGAGCATAACTGGCAGAACTACAAAATAAAGTTCTTCAATATGAGTGTAACCTAGTTCCAATTGAAGTTGAAGAAATCTTTGAAGACCCATATGTACGGATGCCTACACCATGGGGTAAGCAAACAGAAGAAGGAATGGACACAATTGAGATCGAAGCTCCTGAATGGATACAGAGGTTAGAGAAGGTGGCTACAACCCACGATGAGAGGGTGGTAGTATAGATACAGCCCATGTCCCGATTGGAAGAAATCGTCATCGAATCCGATTATTTCAGAAACCTCTCCCATCATAGGTGGATTGGCATGTCCGATGATTTGTATGTTCCATTATGTGTCTTAATGGCAGATTATAATGCTGAAATAAAGCAGCACACAACAAAAGATCCAACCTCGGCGACACAATTTGCACCAGAAGACATCCCTGCAAGTGCCACACATGGGAATATATTTCAATCTACCTGGAGGATCCGTCTGCTTGAAACATACCCTGAGATGGTACGCACCTGGAATAACATGCCATTATACATCAAGTATAACCCATGCTACTGCCCTGTCTTTCGACGAAGGTCTTGGCGAGAGTACACCAGAACAGTTTTGACGGTTAAAGGATGTGAAAAGTGGCTAAACTATGTGTACTTAGCACCCCCTCATGGCCAGCCCATAGTCAACTACATGATTTCAACCATCCAACACTGGGTAGTCAGATTCAAGAATATACCAGATGTCATGGCACAGATGTGCCTCAAAATCTTTGAGCTAATGCTAGTTACATTCAGGACCTTTAAGAATGTCAAGGAACCTCATCTTTTGGCTCTCAGATTTAATGAAGGAAATCAAGACCTTGTTTATGATATGAGCACCACACCATCTATCAATGTCGTCTATGAGTGGCATGCTCGTATCAAGTATCTACCAGCCTGCTTCAAGAAAACGTTTGAGGAAATGTTTCTCACTGGGTTCTGGGAATATCATTCAGAGATATTCATTCCCAAACCATCTCATTTATTATAGTTATTTTTTGTGGAACAGGTGCTACATTCAGAAAATTTACGTATGCCACATCCGGAAGTCCCTGGGCCAGTAGACTGGGATGCCCTACTCATCGATTTGGCAAAAGGACTGAGATTATCAGAATATCACTTGGCGACCGATGTCGTGAATTACTATATCCAACGATCCACTCAACAAGGATCTCTTAGAGACGACAGATGCGAGAGAGCAGGGGGTGTTGGTAGCAGTCAAGGTACCCAAGGACTCACAAGACAAGGAAGTCAAAGAAAGGATTCAGAGCGAAGAGAAAGCACAAGCAGACAAAGTAGTCAACGAAGATCAGGCAAGTAGGCCATCCAAATTTGTCCATGAAGTAATACTTCCTAAATAGTGAATTCAGTCACTCTACATCATTGTAAATACCATTTCACCTTTTTGTGGCTCCATTTTGTGCAAGCCAAGGAGTCCTTGAGCTTGAGGAACATTAGAAGTATCTACCTATCAATTTTCATATTTTGTGGACTCCGTTTGAGCCCTCAAATAGGCCCTAGAACCTAATTTTTAACTAGGCCGGACACTAGGTCTGGACAGGGCCAAAGATAGTCAAAAACTATAAATAGAGCTAGAGAGCTCATTTTTGAGGTTAGCTTGTAATAGACTTGAACTTGTATGAGAACTTTGGAAGTAATCTAAGGAACTCTATTGTCTTTCTATTTGTCTTGTTGTGTGTGCGCATGTGTGTGTACGTGTGTGCACATTAGAGTGCTTCTCACTCACGCACTTGTGCCATCACTTGTTCAAGGTCTTCATACCATCCTCACGTCTTCCCGGATTGACATTAAAGGAGGTGCTACTCATCACTGAGCTACACCATCTTTTTCCTTTTTCCTTTTTCAATTACAAGAGATAAAAATGAACTCTTTTACAAGAGGTGTTCACATGACTACACATGTGACTTACAAATGATCATAATATCAAGCATCTCAAGCATGTAGGCTTGGGTAAAATGCACCAACAGCTCCCCCTCAAGCCTAACTTGCTTGGCCTCCAAATAAGTCTTCAATTGTCCTTGATTTCGTGCAAGCCAATCATCAACTTGAATCTACTTAACTTTGTACCATCAAGAGCTTTAGTCAACATGTCTGCACATTGCATATCTCTAGAGACATAGGATAGTTGAATATCATTGCTCATTAGCTTCTCCCTTACATAATGGTAGTGGACTTCAATATGCTTGGTTCTAGCATGGTATATCGGATTAGCTGCTAGATGTAGTGAGCTTGTGTTGTCACAAAAAATGTGAGGTGTTGAAGAATGAAGTCCAAGATCTATGTACAAAGACTTTAACCACATGATTTCTTGAGTCGCATTAGCCAAACCTCTATATTCGGCTTCAGTAGAAGATAATGCCACAGTTGGTTGCTTCTTCGATGACCAAGAAATGATTTTTGAACCTGCAAATGATATATACCCAGATGTGCTTCTTCTATCATCTCTAGATCCGGCCCAATCTGCATCTGAGTAGACCTTTAGCTCAATATCTGACGTATATGAATAGAACAAACCTTCATTCATGGTCCCCTTTAGGTACTTGAGGACTCTCTTGGCCGCTTCCATATGTGGTCTTCTCGGCTTATGCATAAACTGACTCAATATGCTAACACTATAGCATATATCCACCCTTGTGAGAGTTGCATAATTCAAACTTCCAACCCAGCTTTGATAGCTTGTGATGTCTTCAATTGGTTCTCCTTCATAAGCACTAAGCTTATGATTTTGCTCCATAGGTGTACCTGCACACTTGGTATTTTCCATCTTGAACTTGACGAGCATGTCATGGACATACTTCATTTGTGTGATGTATATACCTAAATCTGTGTAGATTAACTCCAATCCAATAAAATAAGTGAGTGGTCCAAGGTCACTTATTTTGAACTCCTCCATTTGACTCTTTACCTGTTTGATTCCTTCAAGATCATTGCCTGTGATAATAATATCATCAACATACACACATAAATAGATCACTTCAGATCCATTCCTCTTTATGAACAAAGAGGTATCCGCTTTGCTAGCTTTGAATCCTTGGTCCTACAAATAAGTCATCAATCTAAAATTCCAAGCTCTTGGAGCTTGCTTCAATCCATACAAAGCTTTCTTTAGTTTGCATACATAGTTAGGATGACGTGCATCCTCATATCGAGGAGGTTGTGCCATATACACTTCCTCAGAAATCCATCCATTCAAGAAAGCATTCTTTACATCAAGTTGATAGAGATTCCAATTTCTAGATGCAGCAAGACTAATGAGAACCCTAATTGTAGGCATTTTTGCAATAGGAGAGAAAGTCTCCTCATAATCAATACCATGGGTTTGAGCAAACCCTTTAGCAACTAACCTTGCTTTGTGTCTATTTATACTTCCATCTGGATTCCTCTTGATTTTGTATATCCATCGAGATCCAATTACCTTCATAGATGGCTTGTTAGGTACAAGCTCCCAAGTGTCATTCTCCTTCAAGGCTTCCATTTCTTCATCCATTGCATCTCTCCAAGCTTTCTTGCTTTGTGCTTCTTCGAATGTGGTAGGTTCTTCATTGGTTGAATCCTTTGCAATGTAGATTGAGTGCTTGGTGACCAAAGAAGTATCATAACCAAACCTCTCAAGTTTCTTCTTCTCCCTTGAAGACCTTATAAGTGGTTGATGTGAGCTCTCGGGTCCATATGTAGCATCCTGCATCTTTGCTTTACCTTTGTTCTTCCATAGCTTTAGTCTTTCCAAGTCTTCTAGGTCAATCTCCGAATCACTTTCTTCAATCTGCTTTGGCTCCTTTGGTTAAAGTGATGGAAAATCTTCATCCAAGTCATATGGTAGCTTCACTTTCCTGTCATCATCAAACCATGATTTGTTTTCATAAAAAATTACATCTCTAATCACAGAAAATCCTTTATTGGTTGGATTGTACAATCTGTATCCTTTTTGGTTTTGATCATAACCAATGAACAGACACTTCTCTGCCTTGGGATCCAATTTTCCTCTTACTTGAGAAGGAATGTGAGCATAGGCTAAGCATCCAAAGATTTTACAATGCTCTAGACTAGGTCTTCTTCCATTCCACACTTCATATGGAGTGGTTCCATCTACTGACTTAGATGGAAGTCTATTTATGAGATATGTGGCTGTAGACACAGCCTCTACCCATAGGTAGTTTGGCAATCCCTTTTCGTTGAGCATGGACCTTGCAGCTTTGACAATAGCTCTGTTGCTCCTCTCTACTACACCATTGAGTTCGGGTGTATACCTTGTAGTGACTTCCCTTTTAATGCCTCTTTCATGCAAGAAGGCATCAAATTTAGAAGAGAAGTATTCTCCTCCACCATCTGATCTGAGTCTTTTCAAAGTCCTACCTGTTTGGTTTTCAACAAGAGCAATATACTTCTTAAAGCAATTAAACACTTCATCCTTGTGCTTCATGAAAAACAGAATGGTCCACCTGCTACAATCATCTATGAAAGACACATAATATCATGAACCTGATATAGATGGCTCCTTACTTGGACCCCACACATCCGTGTGCACTAGATCCAAAGGATTTTGATACATATATCCTTTCTTATTGAAAGGTTGTCGATGAGCCTTGTCGAGTTGACAAGCTTCACACTTATAAATCATGTGTTGCCTTGTGATATTAGGCAAACCAAGTACACTTTGGTCCCTGCAAATTTGTTTGAGTGTCCTCTCACCAATAAGAGCAATCCTTTTGTGCCATATCTCCAACTCTGTTAGAGTTTGAGATCCATAGCTAAACAAAGCTATGTTCTTTGTATCTTCCACTTCAAAAGTGAAAAGCCTTCCTGTCTTTTCTCCTTTGGCAATCCTTCGAAAGCCTTGCCTTGGGTCTTCAACATATGCTCCAAATCGGTTGAATCTAACCTACAATCCTTTTTCAACAATCTGTCCAACACTTATTAAATTTTTGGTAATTGTAGGGACATACAAGACTTTGCTTAAGAGGTTCATATTCACATCTGATGTCTTCACATTACCTATCTTTTCCACTGAGTGCTTTGTGTCATCTCCTCTCTGCACTTCATGCTTGTTATGAGGATCTTCCAAATCAGAAAGTAAAGCCACATTTCCTGCTACATGGTTTGAGCATCCCAAATCAATGTAAAATATGTGATCATCATCCTTACCCTTCTTCACTGATAGATTCATAATCAATAATGAATCTTCTTGACTTTGGTCCTCTGCATAGTTATTGTAATCTCTTCTTCCTCTATGGCCACTTTGATAGTTGTTGTTGTTGTAATTGTTGTTGTAGGAGTTATTGTTGTTGTTGTAGGAGTTATTGTTGTTGTAGCCTCCATTGTATCTGCCTCTATTTGATCCATAGCCACCTCTATTGAATCCTCTTCCTCTTGAGTTCGTCGGGTCCTGAAACATTCTTCAGTAGTATGATTAGATAAGCCACATATTGCAAGGTTGAGATGATTGGAATCTCCCCCTGCCTTGCTTTCCACCTCTGCCTCTTCCTCTAGCTGTTCCTCTACCTACAAAGTTTGCTGGGAAAGAGCTACCTTCATCTTCATTCTTCCTATTCTTTGACTTGTCCTTGACCTTAGCTTTATCAGAATATAAGGCAGAAGTTTGATTACCTCTTGAGGACTCATCACCTTTTCTAATCTTTGCTTCATGAGTGAAGAGTTGGCCCATGAGTGTGTTGAGGTCGGGTACATGCATATCCATGTATAAATCCATGGCTGTTGTGAATGACTCCCACTTGTCGTCTGCTTTGATTCCATTTATGATTTGTCTAATGATTTGCTCCTCTTCAATTACCTCTCCAATGCTTCCAAGTTGGTTGGAAATCTCCTTCATCTTTGTGACATAATCAGTCACATTTTGCTTCGGGCTTTTCTTCATTGTTGTGAACTCCATCCACAATTGGTTCTTCCTTGCTCGAGTGTTGGAAGAGAAGAAAGAAGCAAGTGCATTCCAGGTCTCTCTTGATGTCTTGCATCCCTTGACATGAGGTAAAAGAAAATCAGAGATTGAGTTTAGAATATAGGACCTTGCAAGTGCATCCTTCGAACACCAATTTGAAAGTCCTTCCACTTCTTCATGTGATGGTTGCCCTTTGTTCCTCATGGTTGGCATTGCTTCATCTCCGGATATGAATCCATATAGATTCCTCCTTTTAAGGTAAGCCTCCATCCTTAGAGACCATGCTGGGTAGTTGTTTCGATCCAATTTGTCAATTGTTGATGGAAATCCATCTCCCATGTTGCTTGACTATGCTCTGATACCACTGTGAAGAGAGATGGTGGATGTAGTCAAAAGATGAGTAGGTGCTGCTACAACTAGCTTCATACCAGCCAACTGAGACTTCAGATTTGATTATTAGACTCTTTGAGCTTCCTAAATCCACCAAAAATCAGCCAAGTACTTTGGAACATGTATCCCAAAAGTTTAATTCAAGACAGACTAGTTGCGAAATGACTAGCTCGCAAAACTTGCTATTTTTGGACATACACCTGTTGGAAAAAATGTACAGTGCTCTCAACGTGGTAAGAATTAGATAAATTCCTTTTGGGCATAGCAAACAGACTTAGCAACCTTCCCAATCCAAGTTAAAACACTTTAAATGATGGACTGAGCACTGAGAACAAGATTCATCAATTTCTGGAACATGCCCACCATTCTCGGGACTCTGTAGAGATAGATTAGTGAGCCGTAAAATGCAGATATCTCCAAACCTATTAATGCAATGACCATGAAAATTGATATGCAGACACTAGATAGTAAGAACTATCTAAAGCATGTTAAAACATTGTGTAGAACTCGAGATATGACCTTCTCAAGTTACTGCTCTGAGTGAGTATAGCAGAGAACAAAACAGAGATGATGATAAATGTATAGATTTACATATGATTACAACCACATTCATGATGAATGTTTGCACAATGGGATTAGAATGATAGAGCTATGGAGTAAGCTCTTCAATCTCTACAAAATGACATGAAGTGGTCACATACAAGTTATGCTAATCGCCTCTTCTTTCTTGCTCTTTTTATAGCTATTCTTGGAGGGAGTTTTGAATTCGAATTCGAATGGCTCCACCTAAAAGTGATCCCCAAAGTTAGGAGATATTCCCTCAGCTCAAATATTCGTGGTTTTAGGTAGTTAGAGCCATGAATTTGCTTTTACATCATGGATGAGGTAAGCCATCTTTTTCCTTTTTCCTTTTTCAATCACAAGAGATAAAAATGAACTCTTTTACAAGAGGTGTTCACATGACTACACATGTGACTTACAAATGATCATAATATCAAGCATATCAAGCATGTAGGCTTGGGTAAAATGCACCAACACATATAAGCTGAGAGAAGTTTCTTGTTGTATTGATTCAATATGACTTCACAGATCTATAGGTCTTCTTTAGAAAGTTGTATTGTATTGATACAACAAGAACCTTCTCTTAGCTGAGATGTTGGGCCTTGGCATCAAGACAATACCATCAAGAGGGATTTGTTGGGAGGAAAGAAATCAATTTGTTGAAACAATAGTATCGAGAGGGATGACACGGTTTTGATAGAAGTCGACTTATGCACTTGATCCTTGGATACTTATGATAAAAAAGATGCAAATATGTAAAAAAAGATTTTACTTTTTATGAGATAGTTTAGTATTTTTTCTAGCATATAATAATGAATGTGCATATGCATGTGTGTATTGTTAAAAGGGTATGTCAGTAGATCCACCTTTAATCTCTTTTTGGGTTCTTGGGGATGGTAGGGGTCTGACATTGCAGAGGCCCTTTTTCTGATTTTCCCAATTAACTAATTACCCAAACAATAATTATACGCTCAGTCATTACTTCTGTTACACAGTTATAATCTTCCATTTATGGCATCATCACACATTAACTTATCGCACAATCATTCAATCACATAATCGAATAGATCTATTCATATTACGACAGTAATACTGTGTAGTAATAGTTTACAACAATTCAATAAGAACAGACTTAACGGTACTCAGATATATGCAAACTTTGCAATACGAGGTCTCCGCAAGGTGGAAAATCGTCCAGACAAACAGTCTGGCGATCCCGTCTCCTCTCACACCAGAGAAACACGTAATGTCTCTTCATTAATGAATAGAAGGGTAACATCACTTTGCTACACGCTTTCGGTGCGTGCGGTATATGAAAATATATAAGTTACATTGTGCCAATCCGGCAGCCTAACACTGGCACGCATGGTGGACTTGAACCCGCAAAGAAAAAAAAATTAAGGCTCATCTACGATGCCTTGGATATACATGGTTCTTGCTAATTTGAAGGTTCTGGTAATTTTCTGTTTTAATGAATCCAACATCAGTTTTAACGTTTTCGGCTCCACCAGCTGTGCATCAGTGCGTACTGAACTCGCCGAAATAACCTGACTGAACAGAGCATCAGTCTAGGTCTGCAAAAATGCTTCTTGTAAATAGAAATCATTAGCTAAGGCAGCATCTCGCTGCTGCTTCACATCCGCAATCTGCGCATCAATTCGAGACAATCTTTCGGCTTGAGCTCCTAGTTGCTTCTCTCTACGTTCCAATTCCTGAGCTTGATATTGAATTGTCCTATAATATGCATCCCTTTCTTTCATAATCCCTGCTAATTCCTTCTTAAGTTGAATGGTCAGACTCGTTTGTGCTTTGAGAGCAGTATTCGCCTGGAAAAGATCGGCAGAGGCTGTCTGTAATTTGGCAGTAGTCTGCTTAGCCAAATTAGCCATTTCTTGTCCTCTCTGCACGACTTCATCAAGCTCAACGTGAGTTTCTTCTAAAAGTTTGCCGAGAGCAATCCGAGCATCCTCCTTATCCTGTACCAACTGATTTAATTGCTTGATTTCTTCATCACGAGCAGTTAACAAAACATCCTTGGCTTTTAACTCAGCCAATGCTGCATCTCTTTGAGCAATAAGATTATCCTGCTCTGTAAGTTGAGCTTGAAGTTATTGGAGTTGAACCTAAAAAGCATGGTTTTCTGCCTTAACTGCATTTGTTTCTTCCTGTAATGGGGCAATATCTGCTTCTAAAATATCCACTTTGTGCTGTAATTCATGTCGAATATTATTGGTTGCTTGCTTCATTTGCATAGGTAACTGCTAAGAAAATTGCATTAAGATTCAACCCATCGATTCTAATTCATTAAACATTGGAGCCAGAAGAGTAAGAGGAGCAAGTGGCTGGGATGAAGAGGCTAATAATAGGTGAGGAGAAGGTGGTGGAGAGTAATTGGGAGAAGACGAGGAAGTAGTGGGTGCGTCGAGAACAAGAGGCTCGACTGGGACAATGGGCTCTATAGTGTTCATGCGTGGAGGAGGTGGAATAATTGGTGTCAAAATGAGGCCGGTGGTATTCTGCTTTGATGCCTCAACCTTATCGATGACGGCGTCAATCATAGCAATCATGTCGTTAAGAATGTCAGCAGTAATATCCTTCACCAAATCTTGATTTTGCAGATGAGAATCCTCCCGAGAAGAAACTTCGTCAGAGTCTTCGATGTGGGCATCTTGTTCCTGCTGCTTATTTGTAGAAGAATGATTGGAAGATTCGACATGAATGGATGTAGCGATGTCATGGAAGACTTCTTCTTCATTGCTAGCCTTTGATCCCTACAACTGGCTCTCAGAAGGACTTATACGTTTGCGTTTCCGGTGAAGAAGTTGAAAGAGATCCTCGTCGTCATCCTCTGCGTCCTCGAGCACTTGAGTAGATTCTTCATGGAACAAGATGGGAGCGGTTGGAGGCGGTTGCGTGGCTTGAATTACTGGAAAGAGAAAAGTGAGGATATGGGGAAGACGAGAACGCGGAAGTTCACCCTTATTGACCTGTTTGATAACCACCACACATTCACAGTGAATGCATCAGAAATAAAAAGAAGCAAAATTGACAGCCTCGCGAGAAGCCATGTCTATCATCGAATAGAAGGGGCGCGAGATACAGTAAGTGCGTTTTTGCAAATTCAAAATAGCAACTAAAAACTACAGAGCAATGTGCTCTGGTTCGGGTCTACACAAAATGGCGTACTCATTAGATGAGTGCCGAGGAAACAACTCTTTCATGGTGGCTATAGGAAGGAGTGGACCATTCTCCAATCCTTCCATAGGGAGGCAGAAAGCTTCAGCAAACGAAGCTAAAGTGATAACAAGGCGGGATGGGAAGCAGGGGATGGGCCAACACTGCTTTGCAGCAGGTGTAGAGGCGATGGTAGCAATAATTTGCGCATAAAATGGCCGACATTCCACTGAATGCAAAAACAATTCAGTGAAATTCAACAAACTGCCAGTGCACAAGTACTCACTTACTTCAGGAGTGAGTCCTGCACGAAAAGTAGCGACATTCGCTAAAGCTTCCATGGCGCACACAAGTGAGCACAAGAATACAGACGACAATGAACATGCACAAGCAGACAAACGCAGTAACAATTAGCAGTAAAAGAAACAAGGTTAAGTAGACACACCGGCATCATGAGCGATCGAAAACCCTAATCATCGTGCGGTATTGAAATGATACCCTTCATAATTTTGGCATGCATGCAGAAACAGAAACAGTAACACACGATGGCGATTAATCATATTTAGATACCATAACGAGGAGATTACGGTCAGTGGTCAACCGAAATGCGGGAAAAGAAATAAACAAATGACATGCAAAAAAGACAAGGTACACGTCATTGGTTATCGATCGATTGCTGATAGGGGCAAAGCTTAGATCCATTAATCACTTTCGAAAGGGGAACTCCGGTTAAGGTGGCCAATCTAAAAGTAGCGGGTCCCACCTGCTCAATAATTCGGTATGGACCGAACCACCGTAATTTAAATTTCCCAGCAGACCGATTTGCTTTGGCATTGTAGAATAACACCAGTTGCCCCACCGTAAACACAAGGGTCTTGAGGAAATGATCATGGGTGCGAGCTTGACGAAGCTGAACTTCTTGAAGTACCAAAAAACTTTCCCAGTGCTGTTCATCCAATGATCTGAGTGTATCCAACCAAAATGGCAAGGATTCTTCCGGTAGCAATTTCTGAGCTAAGGCAAGATGTAGACTCGACACTACTACTTCCATTGGTGCAATAGCTTCCAATCCATAAGCTAGTTTGAACGCAGTCATGCCAGTAGCTACCTTGTACGTAGTCCGGTAAGCCAACAAAACTGTAGGTAGTAACTGGTCCCAACGTTCCGGACATTCCAAAAGCAATTTACGGAGCATCGTCAACAAAGTCTTATTGGTACTCTCCGCCAGACCATTGGCACGCGGATAATAGGCGAGCTGAATTTGTGGACAATCTGAAATGTCTCGATCAGTACTTGCATTAAGTGGTTAGCAAAGTGTGTACCTTGGTCCGTAACGTTTTCTAGAGGCATCCCATAAGGAGGAAAAACGTCCTTCATCAGGCATTTGGCCATCGAAACTGTTGTGGCCGGCCGTAATGCCCAAGCCTCTGCCCACCGAGTGGCATAATCGGTACAAGTCAAGATATAGCGGCTGTTGGTGAAAGTAGCTGGGGGTGTTATTGGACCAATAAAATCTAGACCCCACTTCTGAAAGGGTTCTAGAGGTAAGACACGTTGAAGGGGAAAGACGTGCCGTTGTAATGGCTGTCCAGACCGTTGACAGGTATCACACTGCTGCACAAAGTGAGTCACATCTTTGTACATGGTAGGCCACCAAAGCCCACTTTGAAGAATTTTATGGTGAGTAAGATCAGCTACGAAATGTGTGCCCGAGGGTAATGAATAAGCCATAGCAATAACGGATTCTGCTTCATGTGGTGGGATACCTCGAAGTAAAACACCAGTATTATCCAGATAGTATAGTTGACCTACAATCAACCAGAATTTGCGACTGTAAACTGCAAATTTCTGCCATAGAGTAGGGGAAGTATGAGGAGGAAGACACCCGTCAATTAGAAATGTTAGTATCGTATCGTAGTATGTAGGGGGAACAAGAGGTTCTGTGGATTCTTGAATAGTTGGCTCAGTAGCGTAAATTGCTGGTGTAGTGTCATCAACCCCCACCGGAGCTTCACCGGAATCCAACCGAGATAGAAAATCCGCCAAGGCATGTGCTGTGCCGGGTTGATGAATAACTTCATAGTCAAATTCCTGTAATAATAGAACCCATCGAGCCAAGCGACCACCTAAATGTTGTTGCCGGACCAAATACACAAGTGCGACATGATCCACATGGAAGCTGAACTTTCGGCCCAAAAAATAATGGTGAAACTTCTTCACAGAGTACACCAACCCGAGACATTCTCTTTCGATCACTGAATAGTTTCTTTCAGCAGGGGCTAATCGATGACTTGCATAATATACAGGCTGAAACCATTTGTCAGTTTGCTGCATGAGTACACTACCAATAGCTATGTCCGATGCATCCACAAAGACATGGAACAGATGTTCCCAATTAGGTGGTTGCAAAATTGGGGCCTGTGTCAATAACACCTTTAAACGATCAAATGCATTTTGGCACTCCGATGTCCAATCATACTACTGCGGAGCACTAGTCATAAGCCGATTGAGCGGTGTTGCTAAATGAGCTAACCATCGTAAATGTCTGCCATGCCACCGGATTTGGCCCAGGAAATGCGTAACTTCTTTCGGTGCTGTAGGGACTGGTGCCTCCAACACGGCTGCAACTTTATCTGGATCAACTTGTATCCCTTGTGCAGAGATAATATGTCCGAGTAGTTTGCCACAAGAGACCGCAAAAACAGACTTTGTCGGATTCAAGCATAATCAGTATTCGCGACATTTTTCAAAGCAGGATCGTAAATGATACAGGTGCGCCGCAATCTTACCCAATAAGGAAAAATCGTCCAAATATACTTGCATAAAAGTTGTCAAGTAGGGTGAAAAAACTTCTTGCATACATCGTTGAAACGTACTTGGAGCATTCCTTAACCCAAACCGCATTACCGTACAAGCATAAACACCCCAGTTCGTGATAAAAGTTGTTTTAGGTATGTCCTGTTCTGCCATCCTCACTTGGTTATAGCCACTGTAGCCATCCAGAAATGAATACATCTCGTGCCCGGCCACCCTGTCGAGCATTGTGTCCAGAAAGGGGAGAGGAAATGGATCCGGTACAGTGGCCGCATTCAGCTTCCGATAATCAACACAGATGCGCAGCTGTTTATTTTTCTTCGGAACAATCACTATCGGAGATATCCATTCAGCATGCTCGATTGGTACAATGAATCCCACCTTCAGTAACCGATCGAGTTCTGCTTTGACCTGTGCTGCATAATTGGGGTTCATTCGGTAACTAGGTTGTTTAATTGGATTCGCCTCTAGTTTGAGCACTACCCGATGTTGATAGATCCGTGGGTCCAGACCTTTCATATCTCGATAGTCCCAAGCAAAAACATCGGAGAACTCACGCAAGAGTCGTATCAAATCATCTTGAAATGTCTCTGACAATCGTGCCTTAATCTTAACGGGTCGCGGGTTATCCGCATCACCCAAATTATATGTTGCTAACTAATCTTCTGGTACATAAAATTGTCGAGGTTTTACCAGATCATCAGCTGATTGCAAAAGTTTAATGTAAGGTGGCTCCATCCATAGTGACACTATCATCTACATCTGCATCTCCGGTCACTGGTACCACCGTGCAAGCGACCGAACTCCACTTGTCTGTGATCGACTGGAGATCTACAGTACCTAATGAGATCAGATCCTTATTGGTCTTCAGAAACACCTCTTCCTCGTCATCAGATAAGCCATCCAATATGTGGACCAGCTCCGCTACATATGGTCTTGCATGAAGCTAACAGGGCTGCATGGCATCCAATTTAACTACATATTTACAGTGATTATCTTTGAAAGTGAACTCCTGCACGAACCAATCTTGTACAACTTTGGCTTGTTTCAACCATGGCTGTCCAAAAAGTAGATTGTAGTCGAGGTAGGATTCTGGTAGTTCGAGGACGACAAAAGTCATTTTGAATGTGGTACCCTGCAAGGTAATCGGAATATTCCGTAGTAGTCCCACCGAATGGACTCGGGATTGGTCTGCCATGCAGACAAAAAATGTACGGGCTCGATTTGGGTCCAACCCAATTGCTTGCAGAGTGCTGCCATTGCTATATTCACACCTGAACCACCATCAATTAGCACTTGAGTAATCTTTTGGTTTTTATGCCAAACAATGATCAATGGGACTGAATGATCCACCGTAGAATCAGCTTCCGGTTGTATTGTTGCAGTCGTCGGAGTACAGGATGATCCGGGACTAACCTGTTGTTGGAATTGCTGCCTGACTCTTGGTACCAAGGCAAGCAACTGCCCCAAAGGGAGTGTAATTGACGCCTTAGATAGGATATCCCATATGTGATCTGTTTGGATCGTACTTCTCACCGGTTCTGATGATGATTCTACTATTGCTGGGATAGAATTTTGTTCATTCGATCTTGCCTTACGCAAGGGAACCTGTGTTACCGGAATGGGATCGGGAAACACAGTTGGCTCTTTAGCTTTCCATTGACTAGCCTTTGTATACATTCGGTGCTGCTCACGGATACCAGGCTTGAACACCTCAGTGGTGGTTTGCAACTGCTTACCGGATTTGTTCTGAACCACTACTGCTTATGATTCAACAGGTCATTGGATTTTGTCCCTCCTTCTTCCTTTTGTCGTACTCTGCTGCATCCTTGCAAAATCTACGGATGTGGCCGATCTCGCCGCAAAAATGACATCGAGGTGGTGGAAGAGAAGTACCTTCCGTTGATGTATCTACCTACCATTGATTTGAATTGAAATTGGTATTCCGCTGACCCCGGTAATTCCTATATCCTTGCAACTGGTTGGTCCGCATCTATGGTGGCACGTAATGGGCTACTGGCTGACCTAGTTCTTGTATAATGGCATTTACAGCTGCTCGCCCCTGCACTTTGGCATTATACATGCAATTTTCTATTGAGTGTCCTGTTGTGTTGCAGATGGCACAATACATCTGGTTAAGGGCACATGTAGCACTGGTGTGCCCTAGATTTTTGCACTTGGTGGAATACATCTGTTTAGCCAGATCATCTTGTACGTTCTTACTGGCTTTCAGCCACTCCAAGTCTTCGGTGAATCCCCCAACTTTATGCTCTAGTTGCAGGGCCATCGCAATAACAGCATCCAGTGTCATAGCACCCACACAGCGGATGATCATAATTTGTCTTAACTGTGGTGTCAAAGCGTTAATGAACCACTAGGTTATAACATCATCCGGTAGATTAGCATGTGCCGGAGGAAGTTGTCTTAAGTGAGTTCTAAACAATGTTCTGTATTCCTGAACAGTCTGGTGCGGCTTCGGTCGATTGTTCTGCAAATAGTCAAAGATTTTGGCCAGATTCTTCTTCAACCGGAACCTCTATAAAAACGCATCCCACACAGCATCATAGTTAACGAAATGATTAATATCATACTCAGTCAATCATCTAGCTGCTTCATTAACTAAGGTGGCCTGAAATATGATAGCCTTGTACGCCGGATCGCGTGGATGGTTCAGCACTGCATAGCTTATCTCAAAGGTGCGCACATGTGCATCAGGGTCATCACTCGGAAATCCACCGAATTTTGTGTAAGTCACCCCTGTTGGAACCGGTCGTAGTGGGATGATTGGATGTGGCTGTTGCTGTTGTTGTTGTTGTTGTTGTTGTTGTTGTTGCTGTTATTGCTGTTGACCACTCATGGTGCTATTATTGGTACTGTTATTGTTCCCTGAGTTTTGAGGGGGTGTCTCTTGTCCTTCAAAATCTGTATTATTAGGTTGCTCACCTTCCGGCTTGAAAATGGCGTTGAATCTCTTACTTATCTCCAAATCAAATAGTCTGTCCTCAGTTTTAGTATCAAAAGTAGGCAAGCTTGCCCCTAACAGTGGTGAACATAACAAGGATCCACCAGGTAGTACTACAGTATCACCGGAAAACTTCAGACTCCCACTAAATGGCACCAAACTCCCACCGGAAATTATCTAACTTTCACCGCACCAGGTTGTCTTTTCACCGAAAACGGTCTCACTTGGCAACACAACTTTATCACCGAAAATAGTCGAATCCTAACTAGATAACGTCAGATGAACTACGCACTGTGTCTCTGTACACCCAGAAATCACTGCACCTTCTTCAGAACGAACCTGAATCACACCGAAATCTACCGGAATCTCATCATGTGTCACCGAACTGGCACCGAAATCACTGCTAACTGGCTCCGATCCTTCGACAACTGGGCTTAAATGGCCTGCCCTTCTACCACCTAGGGATGTCCCTAATAGATTTGGAACTGCCCAGGGATGGTGGTCTCTTCTATACTTCAGATAAGGCTCGCTGGACCGAGTAACCAGCATATATCACCTCTGCACCGCTTGCCTTACGCAGTGCTCTAACTTTACTGAGTATTCTCAATCTATTGCCATCTTCCCATAGACGACACCAGTGTTAAAAGGGTCTGTCAATAGATCCACTTTTAATCTCTTTTCGGATTCTTGGGGATGGTAGGGGTCTGACAATGCAGAGGCCCTTTTTTTATTTTCCCAATTAACTAATTACCCAAACAGTAATTATACGCTCAGTCATTACTTCTATTACAGAGTTATAATCTTCCATTTATGGTATCATCACACATTAACTTATCGCACAGTCGTTCAATCACATAATCAAATAGATCTATTCCTATTACGATAGTAATACTGTGTAGTAATAGTTTACGGCAATTCAATAAGAACAGACTTAACCGTACTCAGATATATGCAAACTCTTCAATACAAGGTCTCTACAAGGTCGCAAATCGCCCAGACAAATAGTTTGGCGATCCCGTCTCCTCTCACACCGGAGAACCACGTAATGTCTCTTTATTAATGAATAGAAGGGTTACATCACTTCGCTACGCCCTTTCGGTGCGTGCAGTTAATGAAAATATATAAGTTACATTGTGCCAATCTGGCGGCCTAACAGTATGTATGCATGTACATATGCATGTGAGTATGTATGCATATGTGTGTGTATGTATGCATGTGAGTATATGTGTATGTGTGGCCATTTGTGTATGTATATGTGCAAGTATATATATGTATATATATATATATATATATATATATATATATATATATATATATATATATATATATATATATATATATATATATATGTGTGTGTGTGTGTGTGTGTGTGTATGTGTGCATGAAAGTATGTGTATACATGTGTGTATGTATGTGCATATGAAAGTATGTGTATGCAAGTGTGTATGTGTATGTGCATGTATGTTATATGATTGCAAGTGAAAATCAAATATGATTGTGTATGTGCATGTGTGTGTATGATTGTGAATTAAAAACTATTGTAATTGTTGAAAAAGGTTTTGTGTTCTTTTTTATAATACAAAGGTTGAGAATGTATCAACAAGTGAAGATCAATGGCATCTTGGACAATGTATATCAGCTAATAGAAGGTTCATGTTGTATTAATACAATACAGCTTCACATATCCATAGATCTTCTTTAGGTAGTTGTATTGTATTGATACAACACGAACCTTGTGTTAGCTGAGATATTGGCATCAAGTAAATCACATCAAGAGGGACTTGTTGGGAAGAAAGAAACAGGCTTATTGAGATAATAGCATCAAGAGGGACTTGTTATGGCCAAGTTTTGATAGAAAGCGACTTAGGCACTCAAACTTTCGATGCTTATGACAAAAGATATATAAGCAGGTAATAAAATATTTTACTTTTCATGATATATTTTAATATTTTTTCAAGCACATAATAATGAATTTTTACTTTTTTATATTTGTATAGGTTATTTTTGAAGGTTGATTGATTTTGAGCTGAGTATAAAGGTAGAAATTTCCCAGGTTGATTGATTTTAAGCTGAGTATAAAGGTAGAAATTTCCCATGAAAAAGGGATTATTATCAATTGTAAACTTGAATCATTTGAATCATTAACTTCGATTTTTTTTTAGGCTCAAGTCAATTTATTGTGTGTATGTGCTTGTATTTATGTATAAATACATATGCATGTGTGTACGTGTGTATACATATGCATGTGTGTGTATGAATGCATGTAAGTATGTATGCACACATGTGTATGCATGTGCATGTGTGTATATGCATATGTAGGTATGTGCATGTGTGTATATGCATATGTATGTATGTATGTGCATGTGTGTGTATACATGTCTATGTATGTATGCATATGCATGTATGTATGCATGTGAGTGTATGTGTGTGTGTCTATATGTGTGTGTATATGTGCAAGTATCTATATGTGTGTCTGTATGATTTTGTGTGTACATGTGTACATGTTTGTGTGTGTATATGTGTTCATGTGTGTGTATGCATATGTGTCTGACATGCACATACATACATACATATGCATATACGTACCTTCATTCAATTGGGATTTTAGAGTCAACGTAGAATGTAGGAAAGAAGTGATTCATTTCTTTGGGCAACCAAATTCAAAATGATTTACCCAATGCTACTTCTTCAAATGCTTGACTTCTTTGGAATTTTTGGAACTAGAAACACTTCCTAAAAGTTATACTCCAACTCTTTTAAGAGAACTTTTAGAATCTTCATCCATTGATCTTCAAGCAATACTCAATGGTTGAATGAATTCTCTTAACCATTGTAGAGACAACCTTAGCCTCCTTTGACATGATGAAAATTCCGATGTTAGCTTGGGTGGAAGAGGAGCTTGAAGCTGTAGTGGGCATGACAACGATGCATCATTGTTTGTGGGGGAAACATATCAACAGCAAATCTACTACTACTACTACTACTTCTTCTTCTTCTTCTTCTTCCATATGAGATGGTACTACAGCGGATGGAATGATGGGGGCGATGGAAGCCGGAACCTCAGAAGGGGGATCAGGAAGGAGCAAGGAGAAGGTATAGGGTAACCACATTTGTGAGACTTCCCCTTTGGACAACTCCTTAAACACTCCTTGACATTCCTTGTGAATGCGGTGGAAGAAAAACAACACCCAATTGACGGGTTCATGGTTCCCCAAGTCAATTACTGAATACATGGGGTGGAAAATGTTGTAGGCGCGTTTTTGGAGGTTTATGATAACGACTAGGAATTGAAGGGTGTGACATTCAAGAGGCGAACAACACATAATGGCATATTTCTTGGATGGCTCGCAAGGGAAGAGGGCATTCATTGTGGCTATTATTGGTGCATTTTACCCAAACCTACATGCTTGATATTATTTGATTTATGTTCATTTGTAGTCATATGTGTAGTCGTGTGAACACCTCTTGTAAAAGAGTACATTTTGTCTCTTGTAATTGTGAAAAAGAAAAAAGAAAAAGAATGGCTTACCTCATCTATGATATAAAAAGCAAAGTTGTGGCTCTAACTACCTAAAACCACAAATTAGTGAGCTGAGGGAATGATTAGCAAGCCTTGTACCTGACAACTTCATGTCATTTTGTAGAGATTGAAGAGCTTACTCCACTCCCATTGTGCAAATATTCATTGCCAATGTGGTTGTAATCATATGTGAATTTATACATTCATCATTCTCTACTTCTCTCTTTTGTTCTCTATTATACTCACTCAGAGTAGTAACTTCAGAAGCTCATATCTCAAGTTTGACTGAACATTTTTCAAAGTTTTAATGTGCGTTTGGGAGATATCTGCATTTTACTGCTCATTGGTCTATCTCTGCAGAGCCCCGAGAATGGCGGGCATGTTCTTGATATTGATGAATCTGGTTCTCAGTGCTCAGTTTATCATTTGAAGTGTTTTAACTTGGATTAGCAAGCTATCTAAGTTTATTTGCTATTTCCAAAAGGACTTTTTCTAGTTCCTACTAGGTTGAGAGCACTGTTCATTTTTTCCAGCAGGTGTATGTACAAAAATAACAAGTTTTGGGAGCTAGTCATCTTGCAACTAGTCTGTCTTGAGTGAAACTTTTGAGATACATGTTCCAAAGTACTTGGCTGATATTTTGGTGGATTTAAGAAGCTCAAAGGTTCTACTAATCAACTCTGAAGTCTGAGTTGGCTGGTGTGAAGCCGGTTGTAGCAACACCAACTCATCTTCAGATTGCATCCACCATCTCTCTTCACAGTGGCATCAGAGCATAGTCAAGCAACATGGGAGATGGATTTCCATCAATAATTGACAAATTGGATCAAAACAACTACCCAGCATGGTCTCTAAGTATGGAGGCTTACCTTCAAGGGAGGAATCTATATGGATTCATATCTGGAGATGAAGCAATGCCAACCATGAGGAACAAAGGGAAACCATCACATAAAGAACTGGAAAGACTTTCAAATTGGCATTCGAAGGATGCACTTTCAAGGTCCTATATTCTAAACTCAATCTCTGATTTTCTTTTACCTCATGTCAAGGGATGCAAGACATCAAGAGAGACCTGGAATGCACTTGATTCTTTCTTCTCCTCCAACACTCAAGCAAGGAAGAACCATTTGTGGCTGGATTTCACAACAATGAAGAAAAGCTTGAAGCAAAGTGTGACTGATTATGTCACAAAGATGAAGACGATTTCCAACCAACTTGGAAGCATTGGAGAGGTAATTCAAGAGGAGCAAATCATTAGACAAATCATAAATGGAATCAAAGAAAATGACAAGTGGGAGTCATTCACAACACCCATGGATTTATACATGGATATGCATGTACCCAACCTGAACACGCTCATGGGCCAACCCTCCCTTCCTTTATTCTGGTCTCTCTAAAGAAGAGACTATCGCCTTTTGCACTCGCATGTTTAGTGTACCCACAACATCCCCCGTGATGGTGCAGCTACTGCATGCTTTCATGTTCCATTTCCTTTTCTGCAGCTCTTCTTCCCACCATCCCCTTAGTGACATCCGTATAGCCAATCCACTATACTGCTTTGTCCATGGGCGACCTTACCCCTATGCATTCCTCATGTATGGTTCATTCCAGCTACAATGCCGATGCTTCCACGAGGCCCTACCGTGCCGTTCCACATCCTTTTCCATCTACTTCGCCCCCTCCTTGCTTGGCTCTACCACTTGCCAGGTCAGGGCACACCAGCCCCCTCTGCTCCCCCCACATCATCCCCCTCCTCTGCATGGGCACAGCCTCACCTCACCCTCGCCAACTAGCCTTCCACCTCCTACTTCCTCCACCCCGTCCACTCATCGGGTTCGCCCTAGGATTGCCAACTACTCCCCCGACACAGCACACACTAGTCCTCATGTGGACCAGATAGCCCCACCACCCCCTCAGCACACACCCTTACCACCTTCCCCTCCTATTTCCGTCGACTCCGCATCCGCTTCACATACCCATTCCTGTCCACATCAGTCTCCACCTCATTCTATCGGCCCCGTTTCCTCACCACACACAACCCTGCTTCCTCTAGATGATGATGTTACACCACCATCAACAGATCCCCCCTTACTTGACTTACTGAGGGATGTGATCACCGTAGCATTGGATGGAGTAGATGTCGCACATATCTCACTCGATTCGGTTACCACGACAACTGCACTGCATTGCCACTATGCCTCTCTGATCGAGCGCATACGTGCTTTGGTAGCCGCCTAGTGGCACTCCTCTCAGGCAGCATTGAGGGCACTTCATCAGGAGAGGGACAGGTTCCAGGCTGAGTCCGATTCCACGAATCCGGCTCTTTTGGAGATACGGCAGCGAGCATCTTTGGGCATCTACGACAGCCCTGCTTGTCGGCTCCTACGACAAGAGCATGACCATCTGTGCCGTTATCAGAGCATGGTTGCTGCTTGTATTGAGATGGCGGCTATCATTCCCCCGACATCGCTTGACCGGACTCCCAATCCTAGTGATGCTACTCCTGCAGCGGGCTCTCATTCGCCACCAACACACTAGCCTGACACCGTTCCATAGTTGGTCGTTTCTACTATCTGAGCTACAGCTTCTCGCCCCTTTTTGAATCCAATTGCCTCATTTTGATCTTCGAGGCTTCGCATGCTCGAGTTCCCTTAGTTAGGCTGCTCCTACCATCCAGTGGCTCTTTCATGTACTTCAGGCCGTTTCCGTAGCACTTTCATGTATTTCATGCCTTTTCAAGGCTCTCATTGTATCTCCTTTTGCTATATATATGGGATTTTGGTTATCGATTCTTTATAACATCTCTTGTTTGGTTATTTACCTGGTGTTTTTGTGCATTTGTGGGTGGTTCTATTTCATTGACATATGTTGGATTTGTTCCTGTACAATTTATGATTTTTTCTTTACCTACAACCCATGAACCCTACCCTTTAACCCTACACTTGGCCCCCCACCCCCAACCACCGCCCCGCCATCCCCCCACCGACCCCCCACCCTCCCCCCACCCCCACCACCCCCCCAACCCCCCACCCCACCAAACCCATTAACCCTACCCTTTACCCCAATCCCCAAACATTCCAATTCGTACCTTCTTCACTTAGCTCCCCATTTCATAGTCAAATAAACTTACACTACAATATCCCCATCCAGTTTCCCCTAACCTACCTTCCAAAATCGCCTCAAACCCCTACTATATACATTCCTCCCACGTGCTCTTCAGTGCATAATCTCCACCTTTTGGCTATTCACAGGTGGGTGTTTTTTAAATCGTGATGTCATCTCTACTCAAAGTTTTGGCTGGTAGCTCTCTAAGACGGAGAGCCTATTAGGTGGTGGGAAAATGTTGAGCCCATAAAAGTCATATTGGTCAAAGTCAACCATAATCAAAGTATACCACAATCAAATTCAACCATAGTCAAAGTCAAAAGTTCAAAGTCAAAGATGTCAAAGTCAACATTCTCAAGATCAAAGTCAACATGGGCAAAGTCAAAGCATTCAAAGTTCGGGTGTCAAGGTGCACAGGTAGTGCACAATTAATTGTCACAAAGGGTATAATTGCAGAATGTTGGTTGCAGGTTATGTTGGTGCCAGCAATCTCCAAATTCATCACTCTTAAACACTTCCCATTTCTTATAGAAAATCCTAGAAATATTTCTCCATATGACCCAAGTCTTTAGTAGCATTTTGTATTTAAAGTTTTTCATACAAGACTCATATGACCCATATCGTATCCCAAAGATAAAGTAAAAAAGGGAATTTCCTACGCAGCAGGCAACTTGCAATGTATCTCCTTAGATTAAGGAAATCATATGGATGCGCGGTGACAAATGCAAATCACCTTGAATCAAGGAAAAGAATCGTAGCTTACACTTTTTAGAAAGAAAAGCAAAGCGGTGAGGTTTTCTACCGCTTCCACTCATATGTATATAAGTACACCATACATCAATGAATTTTTGGGCGACATTGTTCGATACTGATATATGTTTCAGTCGACCCCGTGATTCTCTTCTGTAGAGTTTTTAATTTATGTGTCTATTCTCCTCATGTGATTGCGCAAGTACTCAACCCTGCAGCTCATCAATATTGTATGATGAGTTTGCATATCTTGACATCACTATTTTGCATTATTCATATATACATATACATTTTTTACGACAGCCGACAAGTGATGGGCAGCGTAGAACATCACCTCTATGATCCATATAGAGTGGATGCTCATAAGTTCATATTTCTCAGTGCTAATAAGAATGTCCGTACGTGCATACACATCTCTATCATGAATTAGATGTGTCTGAGTGTGCATCATATGTTACAAGATTATATTCTTTCGTACACAGACACTTTCAAATAGCCTTCTCTTATATAAGCGCTCAATACTGTGGAGCTAGATACACACTCGAAATACTGATGATTCATTCATACACATGATCATGTAATACTATATGTTATAGGTATTCACTATACATTTGTGTGCAAGATTCATACGTTGAATGAATGAATACTGTGGAGCTAGATACACACTCGAAATACTGATGATTCATTCATACACATGATCATGTAATACTATATGTTATAGGTATTCATACGTGTGCAAGATTCATACGTCTTGTATTTGGGAAAAGAGATGAGTATATGCTAGTCAAGAAGTAAAACATAGTAACAAACATCTAAGTTAGATGTTTTGATCAAACCACAACTTAAGGAGACTTCTCAAAGACTTGAATGAGTCAGAGATCCATCTATTTTGCTAGGTCCCCTCAGTAGTGCATAGAAATGGATCTACATAGCAAATTAGTTGGAGATTGTTATAATCCCACCCTACTTCATATCTTTGTACTATGGATGCACAATTCACACATAGAGATACATGGAAATAGTCAGGGATGTTTTAATCCAACCTCATCATTCTTTCTATACTTTGCACTTGATTTAGTGTTTCACTTGCAAAGTTAGTGTTTAGAATGATTTGGGTAGGGATTAGCCCACACACAGATTCCCCTCTTTTGAGATCTAATGTGGAATAAAATCCCATTCTCATAAAGAGGTGAATCAGAGAGATGAAAACCATGATCGATGCGACTAGTCATGGGGCACGAGGGAATACCTATACACATTTTTGAGGACGAAAATGTTAAAGGAGGGAAGAATGTTGTATAATTATACCTATACACATTTTTGAGGATGAAAATGTTAAAGGAGGGAAGAATGGTATACCTATACACATTTTCGAGGAAGAAAATGTTAAAGTAGGGAAGAATGTTGTATAATTATGGGTCAAAGCAGCAAAAGACATGGGTTTTGAGGGTCCAAAGCTACTTGGAGAAGCCTTGGAGTTTATTAAGAAACCCTTGGGAAATTTTGTCCAAGATTATGGTTTGAACCCTTGAACTATTTGGATTTATTTACTCCTAATTGAAGGGTTTTGAGCTTTGGATTGATATTTCCAAAGGGTATGGTACTTAACACTTAGGGAGGCACCTCAAGCCTTGAGAATCGGATGAAAAAGCTTGGGAGTAATCCTTTTAGAATCCATGTGAGGGAGGACCATGTGATTTCACATGACTTCTAAGGCTGCAAGTCCTTGGATTAGCATCCATGTGGAGGGGACGCTTGGCAATCTCTCCTCACATTTCCCCCCTTAACCTTGAGGTATATATATGGGTGGAGTTGGTTGGGAAGATTCTGCATCTCTCTCCTCTTGTGGGCTAGGCTAGGTAGTTTATTATTTGTTTGACCTTAGTCTAGTTGTGTAGAGTCATAAGAGTTGCAACTAATTATATGATCTGAGAAAGCTGGCATGTTCTTCTCAGAGGATGTAGATTGTTTTTCATGGAACTACTTGAAATCTAGAGGGACTAATGTATGTTCCAGTGTTGCTCTAGCATAATGGTGAGAACCACGTTAAGAAGCTACACCTCCTTAATGTCAATCTACAGAAGAGATAGGAGTGATATGAAGATCGTGAATGTGAGATGAAGTGAGAGTGAAGGTGAGAAGCATAGAGATGCACACACACATACACACACACTACGAAGAGACAAGCAAGACACAATGGAAGGTGAGAAATCAACTCTATTGCTCAAGATCTCAATTACAAGCTCAAAATAGCTCTAAGCTCACACTAACCAACCTCAAAAATCAGCTCTCTAGCTCGTTCTATAGATTCTAGATTAGTTTTGACTTGTTTCACATCTAGTGACCGGCATAGTTAAAAACTAGGTCCTATGCGCTATTTGAGAGGGTAAACGGTGTCTAAAAATAACCAAAATTGGTACGCTCATTCTACCTAAGCTCCTCAAGCTCGAGGACTCCTCGACTTGCACAAAATGGAGCTATGCATTACAAAAAGGGTTTTTTCTATGTTACATATGTTACAATAGTGATGAAAATCACTGTTGGAGGTTTTGAAGAATATTTATAAAACATAAATCTTTGAAAAATTGATTCGACTGGCTCCCTGCTCTGTCTTTACATGCTTCCGCGTCTTCTATGCCTCTGGCTACTACCAACACCCCCCTCCCTCTCGCTTCTGTCGTCCTCCACAGAACCTTGTTGTGCGGTCAGTCGGATGTAGTTCTATAGGAGGTCTTGAGCGAGGGTGTGCTCTGATATTTGAATACCTTGGGCCAGATCTGCCTCGAGTTTCTCCCAATCAATTGGTTGCGGTTCATCGGGTGGTGGGAGTCGATAATGGGTGGAATAAACCATCTGTTCACAGGTGAATAAATGAAGCAAGTGGGTGGGCCTGCTGATGAACACTTCTGAATGGTATTCCTAGAAACCGGTTGTGAACATTTCTTCGAAGGTTTGCTTGTAGCACGCCGGTAGGTATTTGATTCTACAATGCCAGGCGTAACACACCCGTAGCGAAGGCATTGTACTCATATCGTATGCAAGATCTAGATTGCCATGCTTGAAGCCCGGGGTGTTTACATGGGGTGCCTTGACGCGTCTGAAGACTTTAAAAACCATCTGCATCATGTCAAATATCTTGACAGTCATGTGCGCTGCTATATCATCCATATGTTTCAAGCGAGGGATCCAGTGGCAAATCGTGGCCATCATGTATCCGATTGTGGGTGGTCCTGTAGGTGGCCTGAAGTATGGGTAGTTTAGCCAATCCTGGCATTGCTTGTTGTTTTGTATCTTAATCGCAAATGCCTTCCAGGAACGATGATGTGGCACTGGTCCCCAACATGGGTTGTATTTTAAGTGTAGTGGTGTCTTAACCCAAGTACTCATCATCTCAGGATATTCTTGTAAAAGATCTTTACACCAATCTGGTTGATAGATCTCGCCTTGTTGCGCATCCAGTGGCAAATCCTCAGGTTCAAATTGAGTAGCGTGAGATGGTTTCTTGCCTGTTTCTTTCTCTATGGCCAACTGATATTCGGCCATTAACATGAAATACGATTTGTAATGTAACTCATGCCCTGATATGTATCTGTGTGGGGCCAAATGAGCAAAGTAAGGTGATTGTAAAATTCTTTCCTCAATCATTGCCATTGCGTGCAACTGCGCCTCTATTCATGCTGAGTGGGTGGTTCCAAGCTCTTCAATCGTCTTCATCCATGCAGGAGTAGGAAGTTCGTAAGTCGTCTGGCCTTCAGCCATGACACGTCCGCTTGGGATGGGTTGGGGTTCGTACGCCTCTTCAAAAGTTTCCTCCACCGGAATAGTCACTGTTTCTTCCTCTGCTGGTAGGTCCGGTGGGGAGTCTGGTCTGGGTGGTGCTTCATATACTTCTATCCGTGATTGAAGAGTAGATACCTGGGCCCGTAATGCATTGAGTTCCTCTAGGATGTCAGGAGATGGGTCCGCAAGAGCTGGTAGGCCTTGTGGTATTGGTGCTCTTAACTGCAAAATCTTGTTTTCATCTTTGAGTTTCTGAAACTCCTCGTTCATGATGTCGTACTCATCTAACAATCTGATATGATCTTCTAGTAACATTTTCATCGATTCTGAGGGCACGGCCTTAAAGCGACTGGGGCTTAGCAGTTGGTCTAGCTGATCTAAGGCAGCTTCTAGATTCTCGCTATTTTCTTCTTTCGCGGCTGCCAAGTGTCGTCTAAGTAATCCCATATTACGTGTTAACGTTGCATTGCGAATGGTCTGCGCCCGTAACAAATTATCAAGATCAGTAGTGGCCTCTTTGGTTTTCTCTTCACTTTCTAGTTCTAGTTTGTGTTATGCCTCTCGGAGTTCTTGGTATCTGGTGTTTAGGGAGGCATTCTCGATGGTCAGTGAATTTAGCTGCGACTGTAAATCATTGGTTGTCCTCTGCAGCTGCTGATAATTATTTCCCAAAGATGTGAACTCATCTCGGACTTGAGTCATACACGTGAACATCTGTCGAAATGCAGTATCTACAGTGGGTGATAATATTAACGATGTGCTAAGCGAAGATGCAGTAGGTGTAGATGCAAAGGGAATGGGGAATGGGGGTGGGAATCTGGATGCTATGGTGATTGTGGAAAATTGTGGTGTGCTTAAATATTGTGGTGCGACAAATGAGGTGAGGGGAGATGCAGTGGGTGGTGATATATCCATATCGCTCGATGTGGTGTCGAGTGCGGTGACTGTGAATAGTCGTGTGATCGTGGGTAAGTGTGTAGGTGTAAATACAGGATTTACAAAGGTTGACGAGTAATTTACAGAGGGGTTGTCTTGGACGGCTTGGGGAGTTATGGTGGGTCGGGGAGGTGAGACTGGGGAGAAGGTTAATGAAGGTGGGAATGGAAAAAGGGGTCTTGAGGTGTGGGGAAGGATGGAAAAGATGGATGGAGAAATGGGTTGGATAGAAAGGTGGATGTGTTAGGGGGTAGACTAGGTTGAGTGGGTGCGGGAATTGTGGGATGAATGGGAGTAAGGACGACTTCTGCTACTCTGCCGGAGAAGGAGGATGTTGTTCTAGGAGAAGGAGGGTGTATGGGGGAGACTGGATGGATGGGAGGTGAAGGAGGAGCGGTCGGGGTGGTAGATACTTCAACAACTGTGGTGGTATGTACAGTAGTAGTAAGAGGTGGGGAGTCGACGATAATGGTGTCTTCTGCCAATGAGCCTTCAGGGACAAGACGTGTTTCCATGGCTTCTTCTGAAGATTGTCCACCGGTGGGTACCCGAATGTATTCACCAGGTTTGGTCAGTAGAAGGATTCTACGCGGGTCATACTGCGGTAATGGTTTCCTCTGCAAATATCGTAAGGCTTCTGTGGATCCCACTGATTTGACAAGTTCTCGGAAGCCTCTGATGTATACTTCTTTGAATCCACCTGAGACAAGTTCCTGTTCTATAAGTGCCCGACTCTCTTCCTCAATCAATTTCTTGCGCACCCAAACTTTCTCCATGGTGCGATACAATTTTTTGATGGCCAATGTATAAGCTGCTGCTTCAAAAGTTTCATCTTCATGCGTACTAGTGTCACCTTGGGTGTCGGTGTGCGGTCCTTGTTCATCTGTCTGTCCATGCTCTTGGGATTCATGAGTGCCCTGGCTGGCTTTGTCATCGCCTTCATCTTCGTCGGTTTCCGTTCTTTCTTCCTCGGAACTGGACACTATTTGTCCTTGTGGTTGGTCTCTGGGCGTGGTCGGGTAACTTGGCCCCTCGTATTCTTGAGAGAAGATCTGACCTTTTGAAAACTGAAATTCATTCGAGAAGGCATCTTGCATTTTGAAATCAAACATTGTATCTAGTGGCTCTGCTTCCATGTTTGGTATCAGAAAAGAGAAAGCTTCCGCACCAATAGTGGTGGGAACTTCTGTTGTAGTGGTGGCAGGTCCTGGGACGGTGGCTGCTTGAGGAGCAACTGTGCTGGTGGTGGCCTCTGTTACAATCGGTCTTGATAACCGTATGCAAATAGGTTGTACAGATGAAGTGGCTTCTGTCGGGGACTGCTCTCGAGAGGGTTGTGGTGAGGGTGATTCTGGCACCTGAAGGCAGGGGATAGTTCCTCTCATTTGCTGTCCTGCTCGTCCTTTGCTATGCTTTCTAGCTTTCTTTGTTGTTCCCTTGAAGGCTTTCAGCTCCTCACTTGTCAATGCACGTGCGATCGGCAAGTCGTATGCTAAGCACATATATATAATTCTAGTCAGCGTGCAACATCCATTGATGACCTTCTTTCTTTCCCATCTATGTTGGGCTAAGTAGAGCTGATCAATGATCCAGCTTGCGAGATCAACTGTCTGGGGTCTAGTACATGCTAAATATAAACCAAACCATATGCGTTTGTGAGGCATTGTGAATCTGTCCTCAGCTGGGAAATCAAAATGCTGCATGCATATCCTTAATGGTTTCGAAAGCTCAGGTGTGATCGCCGAAATCTCTTCCCACTTAGTAACGTCTCCACGTTTCATTGGCTCTGGAACCAACCGTTCTCGTTCCGTTGGAGTATGGGTTCCATGAATCTTGATGGCAGCTCGGATCAAATCTTTAGAAAGATAAAACCGCTTATATGGCGGATCATTCACTAAGGATGGCAAAATAAAAGTGCCGAGTAGATCCTTTTTCTCTGAAGCTATCAAAGTGCTGATTAAATAATAGCATCTGTAGAAGTCGGGTTTAGGCAAAGGGTCACTGAAATACTCTGTAAACCCTGCTCTTGCCCAAACGTGCGTTAGATCTTCCGTGTTCTGTAATCCTTCAAATTCTCGTGAGAAAAACTGATATTTGCCCCAGGTACGGTCATCAAAAGTCAAATTAGCCTCAAATATAAACTCAGCATCCGCCAATGGTCTTGCTAGCCCTTGAAACCAGTGAGAATTACGATGAATCTTCTCAGTATACCCTCTAGGAGGATCGTCAATAGGCATGGGTTCTGGAAATCCCTGGAATTCTGGAGGCTGAGCCGTAGGATGGGGCTCTACTAGTAGTTCACCAATATTAGCCCTGGGTACACTGGGTTCAGCTTCTGATGGTCCTTCTTCGGTTTGCATAATGATTGACGTGCTAATGGAAAGATCTGCTACAAAAGATTAGCACATTAGTATGGAAATTAATTATGATCCCATTAAAGTGAGACCGCAATCCCTTACCATAGCCGATGTGTAACCCGTGTAGCCAAGTGTGGTGATGTGATTGATGCAATGCTTCTTGCAGAACTAGTGCAGGTCTCTAGATGCCTATATGTTTTCAGATATTGCATGCAATGCTTTGATGAGATGTTATTACAGGTGATGTTGGGTTATATTGTGTGGATTTAGACAAGGTTCAGTCATGAATGAGTTATTACAAGGTTGTAGATTAATTGGGGTGGGAGTTATGTTAGAGAGGGAAGTCGTAGAAGGCGTTTGGATATGTTTCGGTATCCATTTCCTAAGAGTTCGTGTGCGGGTGATAGGCTTCTGTTGAGGGACAAAAGATGAGATCGGATTTGGTGGGGTTGAAGGGTGAAGAGATTTCTGAGGGTTATATATTACATGGCTTGAGGGTTGAGCTATAATACACTGTTTGGGTACCCAAATCTGCGTGGGTGTGGGTCGGTTTGTAAGGTACTTCTTGGCGATACAAATTTGTTGAATGTTTGTATTCGTAGAAGAATGTTCAGAAGACTTTGGATATTGTCTCTGCTTCTGCTGAAACTTCTTCTTGTCATTGTCTGCATTGTTGAAACTTGTCAGTGTTTTCTATCCTTTTGGCACCCATATCTGTCTCGTGCCGCTTGCTTTGTGATACTGATACTGCTGCTTTCTTTGCATCGTCTGATATTGTCGTCGGCCTGGGTTCCTTTGTCGTGGTTGACTCCTTTGTGGTTGAGGTTGAGAGGTCGGATGGACACTCTACTTTGGAAAAGAAGGGAGGTCCAACACTTGCGAAACCTGCCCATTAGGAAGTGCTCCGTTTTGTACTTTTAATCTAGGCCAGTCCGCAATAAGTGTGGAAGGATGGGCACCACAGGGTGTTTTGCCCATGTGTCCGCTGATGTAACCCACCTGACCTGCAATCGTCCCCATTTGTCCGCTGATTGTGCCCATTTGACCGTTGATGGTGTCCATTTGACCAAGCGGTTGGGTAATTGCCCCTTCTAATTTGCAAGAATCCCAAGGGAAAATCACCTGACGTCCTTCTGATTGACGATTGTCCATAGCCAAGCCCGTGTGGGTTGGTGTAGATGTAACGTGACTGATCTGACCAAAGATCTTTTGGTCTTCCATCGCATGTTGTTCATGGGGCCTAGGGTCGCGTACTTCAGACGAATAACCGTTAGGGAAGTCAAGCGGTATCACTCGCTTCTGATCTAAGGTTCCAATCTGCAAGGAGCCTTGTCTAAGATTTAGGTCCACTGAGTGATCGTATAGCCAATCTTGGCCAAGGATTAGGGGTTCTATCAAGTCATCATCATGGCACACTAGTAGCTTTACTGTCAAGGTCACTTCGTTTATGAGGATAGGAAGGTCCACCTCACCCATGCAAGGGGTTTCCATGCCTCCTAGCCCTATGAGGTATGCCTCAATTAGCCGCATTTCTATTCCTGAGTTTTTATAGTGGGACCATCTAATCGCACTAGTCGCAGCACCTGAGTCAATTAAAGCCCTGAGCTCTTGGCAAGGGTTGCCATGCTCTAGCCTGACTGTAATGAATGGTCTCCTGTCCACTATGCTAGGATGAGTGGTTGACTTTACTTGACACATGGCCATGGGATATCTGGGTGTTGTTTCCAGATGGTTAAATTGTTCTCTCCGTAGTCCTTGTCTTCTTAGCTTCATGTGCTTAATGCATTCTATAGCTTCTACCTGAGCTTCAGCTCGTATTCTATTTTATTCCTCCTTACGCTTCTTTGCCAATGTGAGTCGTCTAAGCATATCCTTAGTAAGAGGTTCCTGATATAACCTGACTCTACAGCCACTGATGTAATTAGGCATTATGTCTCCTTCTAAGGTGGCTAATTGTACTACTCCACTTGTTGACAGTCTGTTAATGATCATAGGTCCATAACCTCGCTTTTCTAACTTTTGTGTGTGCTGTTTCAGCGTATATACTAGAACTAAATCTCCTTCTTTCAAGCCTTTATCTTTTACATGTGTGTCAAAATAGGCTTTCTGTCGCTTCTTTGATGCGTATATTCCTGCTACTGCTTTCAGCCTGAATTCTCCTAATTGTTCCAAGTCCATTATTCTTGCTGATAATTCATGGCCGGTCCACTGATGTTCTTGTGCAACCTTAAGGGTCGGTATCAAGAAGTCCAAAGGAAGCACAGCATTCTGACCAAAAACCATATGAAAGGGAGTTGCATTGAGTACGGTCTTGTAGGCCACTCGATATGCCCAAACAGCGTGGTGTAACTGTTTGTCCCAATCTGAACGTTTGTTGTTCACGAGTTTTGTCAGTACATTACATAGGATCTTGTTAGTGCTTTCAGCCTGACCATTGGCCTGAGGATGATATGGTGCAGATTTCTTGTGAATCACCATAAAATCTTGTAACAAATATTCAATGACTTTGTTTACAAAGTGAGTTCCTCGATCCCTCACTAACTCTATAGGCAATCCATATCTTGTAAAGAAATTTTCAAATAAGAATTTTGCAGTCGTGTGTGCATCATTCTTTTTTGTGGCTTTTGCCTCTACCCATTTGGTAAGATAATATGTTGCAACAATAATGTATTCAGCATGTGTACCTTTTGCAGGGGGGTTAATGGGTCCTACAAAGTCTATACCCCACTTAGAAAATGCACGTCCGCCCATCATGGGTTTCAATGGCATTTCATCTCTGCGAGTAGGAAATTGAGTTCTTTGGCACACATCACATCTCTTTACATAGGTATGTGCATCCATGTGAAGAGTGGGCCACCATAATCCTGCAAGGAGGATGGCTTTGATTATCCTATCTGGTCCAAAATGACCTCCTGCAACACCTTGGTGTGCAGTCTCTAATACGCTCAAATAATCGCTTTCATGAACACATTGTCTTAAGTATCCATCTCGTCCTCGTTTGTATAGATTATCGCCAATAAGTGAATAGTCTTGAGCTTCCTGCTCTAGACTTTGTTGTCATGCTAGGGTCATTCCTTGAGGGAATGTTTTCGTCCTCAAGTACGTCACTAAAGGTTCACTCCAGTCTGGTGTGAGAGACACGTGATATAATGTAGCATGTTCTACTGGTGGTCTTTCACAACAAACAGGGCATTCTTTACACAACTTGTAGACATTTGCTTCCATCATAGGCCAATATACTCCTAGTCTATGCAGAGTCTGCAATGTACGATGTTTCAAGTGATGTTGCTTTAATGCACCTACATGTGCTAATTGCAAGCAATTTGCATGTTCTGATTCATCTACACAATAAGCAAGAATCTTTTGATTGTCTTGTTTATATATACTTCCTGCTATGATTTGATATCTTTGAGACTTGGTAATCTCTCCTTCCTTGATTCTTATCTTAGGATTCTTGGGTCCATATGTGAGAAGAGGGACTATCGGCTTAGCCCATTCTGGTGCTATCTCAAGGTTAAACAAGTATGCATCGGGTAATTCATCCGCTATTCCTTGAGGAGCTTCTCCTGTGGTTAATCTCAAAAGGTGGTCAGCTCTAAGATGTGTCTTTCCTTTCCTGACTACTACTTCAAAATCATACTCCATGAGTAATAGAAACCAACATATTAATCGTCCTGCGTTACATGGTTTGTTGACTAAGTACAATAGGGCTTGATGATCTGTAAAGAACTTGAACTTGTTTGCCAACAAATAATGTCTGAATTTCTTTACCGCGTAGATCATCCCTAATCCTTCTCGTTCCGTAGTGGTGTGTAATTTCTTTCTGTTGCGTTCAACTATCTGCTCGCGTAAGCTATGGGGAGATCTATATTTCCTTCATTCGTGGGTTGTGCTAACACACATCCTATGGCATAATTGGATGCATCCACATGTACATGGAATGGCTTACTCCAATCCGGGGTTGTCAATATAGGTGCTGAGCACAAATGTCGTTTGAGTTCATTGAATGAATTCTCGCATTCATCTCTCCATTCAAAATTGGTCAAAAGAGAGTACAGAGGCTTGGCTATGATTGCATACATGTGTATGAATCGTCTATAATAACCACAATGTCCCATAAATGCTTCTACCTCTTTTACGTTAGTTGGTCTAGGTAATTCTGCAATTACTTTCACCTTTTCTTCGTCCGTAGAGATTCTGTTCTTTGACACAATGTGTCCTAAAATTTTACCTTGTCTGACCATGAAAAAGCACTTTTCTGGGTTCAAACAAACCTGATATTCTCGACATTTGTCAAATACTTGTATTAACTCTGGGATATGTGTCTGTCTAATATTCGAATGAGCACATAAGTCATCGACATAAACTTCCAAATTCTTGCGTAAGAATTCCTTAAAAACATGACACATGAGTCGCTGGAAAGTAGCGGGTGCATTTGTTAAACCAAAAGGCATCACACGAAATGCAAATATGCCCCATTTTGTGGCAAAAGCCGTCTTGTGTTGATCTTCTGGAGCAATGGCTACTTGATTATAGCCTGAGAAATCATCAAGAAAGCTGTAAACTTCCTTGCCCGCGACTCTTTCCAATAAATGTTCCGTGATAGGAAGAGGATAATTGTCTCTAATTGTGGCGGCATTAACTTTTTTAAGGTTAATACACATACGCAATTTTCCGTTCTTCTTGGGTACAACCACAATGGGGGATACCCATTTGGTATGCTCAATTTCGTAAATGAATCCTGCTTCTATCAAACGATCTATTTCTTCTTTAATCTTCGCAGCGTAATTATCATTGTACGTGTATGGTTTTTGTTTTGTCAGTTTTGCATCTGGAGTCATAGGGATTCTATGAGAACATATATCCGGATCTACTCCTTTCAAATCTTTGTAACTCCACGCAAAAACATCTCTATATTCGCTCAATAGGGCAACTAATTCTTCTTCTTCTTCTCTCGTCAAATCATGCCCAATGTATGTACATGTTTCTTCTTCTCCTTCTATGGCAACTATTATGTTTTTGGTTTTCTCTCGATTATCATATACTTCTCCAATGTCAGCTTTTCTGTTAGGCATTCGTACCATGATTCGTCTGTCTTCTATTTCATATTTCTTGAAGTTCTCGGGTACTTCAAATAAAGATTCTTCTTCTTCCGACATGGTTTCTTTCTTTTTTCTCTTCTTGCCTTCACTCTTGATAGTCACTTGAGTGGCTAACCTCACCTCATTCGTAATTTCTTCGTGTCTCGGAGGGTAAGTCTCTACCTCGTAGAAATATTCTTCTTGTGATGCAAAGGGTGGGTCCATAATAATTGATTCTAAATCGAAATCACTCGCATCCTCAAATGCATCAGTGCTAGGTTCACATTCTTCAATAACCGAGTCACACATGATTGGCTCTATCATGAAAACCGAAATGTCATAGCCATCCTCGTCACAGTGGGGTGTCCATTGTTCTTTATTGATGGCTACATCCATGGTTGCTAGGATTTCTGCCCAACCATGGGGTTCGAATTCCTCATCTGGAAATACTATAGGGGCGTAAGCTGGGTCTTGAAGGGTTCTTGGATGTTGCTCTGCACCTAAGATCCTTGCTTCTAACTGTTCTTCCTCTTGTTTTGCCACTTTACACATCCATAAATGAGTGTCCTCGTGTAACCATGAGGGGTCTGACTCTAATGAGTGTACAGATTCCGTTTCTATTGGTGTCTTATGGATGGTATTCCATTGTATTGGGGGTACATCTCGATGTGAATAGTCTTTAAGATTGACTTTGGTAGTCACACCTAAATGTTGCAAGTACAAAGAATTAATTCCCCAATCTTGTACAATTTGCAACTGACGCATGAATGGTCGTCCTAAGATCATCTCATAAGCATGATTTTTACTAAAATCACAAATGGCAAAAGTATGCTCAAATTCTACACAACAAGTGGTGAGAGATATGCCTTCTAGTAAGCCTAATGGTTTCTCTATATGTCTGTCAGCCATTTGTAGCTTCATCCTGGTAGGTCTTAATGCTGGCTTACCCCAACGCTTCCATAAAGCGGTGGTAGTGATGGCTACTCCAGCTCCTGAATCTAAGATGGCTTTCGTGGTGTAGCCCTGATGGGTTATTGGAAGATAAGTGTTACCTTCCTCTTGTTAAACGCAGGTCCTGCCGTCAGAGACGCGTTTAAACATCTATTCGGGTTCTTGGGAGTGGAAGGGGTCTGTTAAACAAAGGCCCTATACTTGATTTTCCCAATTAACTCGCTCAACTCACTCACTCACATAACAGTTTGTTCATCAACTCTGCTAACAGACTTACTAACAAACAACACTCAAAATTGTTCCTTACATACTTACTATTCTGATTCGCTCACTCACAGAGTATCGACTCATACATAGATTAAAACTTCTCAGTAATCAATGTACAAAGTGAATGCTACTGTAACGCAGACTTACAAAAAACCACTTACAGAAACAATGATTCAATACTTCGCTTAATGTAACATTACCGTAATACAAATCTGTAACACACAGATACAGATAATCAAACAGAACAGAAAGATACAAAATAACTCAGGGTTCTCAAACACACCACAAAAACTACACAGACATCATCAACCAGACGAACAGTCGCGGCACACAATAATTCATCCTTTGCTCTGATTTTGGCCAGGGCAGCATCTCTTTGATTTATGACTGTCTCCTATTCGGCTATTCGGGCCTGTAGCTCCTTAATCTATTCATGTAAGGCTTTATTTTCTGCTTTAGCCACTTCTAATTCTTCCTGGAGAGGACTAATGTCTGCCTCCAGCACATCGACCTTATGCTGGAAATCATCTCTGATAGTATCAATGACTTCTTTCATCTGTACTGGTAATTGCTGCGATAGATGGATCAGCATATGTCCCATAGTTGCAAGCTCAAAAAATACAGGGCGTGAAGGAAGCGAAAGATGAGGACGAGGTTGAGATGAAGAGGCTGTGAGGAGCTGATGGGAACTGGGTGGAGAATAATTCGGTGACGAGGATGAAGAAGCAGTAGGTTCCTCAGTGACAATGGGTGGAACAGGGACAATGGGTGGAACAAGTGGAGAAGTTAGAAGAACAGAGTTAGTTTCGACTACCTGTTCGGTGGTTTGTTGCGTAGTGTCCTCAAGATTGGCAACTACAGAATCCACGACCGTAATTAATTCTTCAATAATTTCTTTAATGATTGGTTGCGCATCTTCTTGCTTTTCCTATTCAGATTGTTGCTTAGATTCTTCTTTAGACGAGGTAGTTTCAGAATCAGCAGTATCATTATGCTCTTGTTGCTGCCTTGGAGATGACTGCACTGATGAATCATTATTCATTGATGTTGCGGTGTCATGGAAAGTCTCATCTTCATTCCCTTTCTCTTCATTGGTATCTGCTTTATCACCTGCGGCTGAACCCTGTACTTCACTGTCAGATGAACTTATTCTGATTCTTTTGTGGCGGAGGAGGTGGAAAATTTCTTCGTCATCCTCTTCATCATCTTCCAGGATCTGCGTAGATTCTTCATGGTGTAATACCGGACCTCTGGGTGGTGGTTGTGCTGCTTGGATTGCCGGAAACAGGAAGCTTAATATATGCGGTAATCGAGATCGGGGCATTTCTCCCTTGTTGACCTGTTTAATGATGGAAACGCATTCTCGATGAATGCGGCGGAAATAATATGATGCAAAGTTCACAGGCTCTCTTAGAGCCATATCTATTGCCGAATAGAAAGGGCGAGATATGCCGTATGTACGCTTTTGCAGGTTGAGGATAGCTACTAAAAACTCTAATGCGGATCTCTCAGGGCGACAAAGAATAGCATATTCATTAGAAGAATGCCTGGGGAATAACTGGATCATGGTAGCAAGCGGAAAATTAGGTCCATTCTCTCGACCTTGCGTAGAGAGTCAGAATGCATAAGCAAAAGTTTGAAAAGTTATTACGGTACGAGATGGTAAGGAGGTGATTGGCCAACTTTGCTCTGTAGTAGGTGTGGCAGCGATGGCGGCGATGATTTGGGCATAGAATGGGTGATAATCCACTGAATGCCAAGGCAGTTCAGCGAAATTGGCCAACCCACGAATTCGCAAGAACTCACCTACATCTGCGAGGAGTCCATCACAGAACGCAACAAAGTTTGCTAACGCTTCCATGTTGCGCACACACAAACACAAGAACACAATTGCAGCGGGTATACAGAGAGCACAAGCACGCAAAACACATAGACACAGTAACGATTGACAGTGGAATGAAAAAGGTTAAGTAGATATTTGGCAGCCGGCAGCAATTGAAATTGATAATCATCGCGCGATGTTGAGATGATAATGTCATAACTTCGGTGTGCATGCATGAGCAGAACGATAATGCAGGGCGGCTGTAGATCATAATTAGGTATGAAACGAAGATATTTACAAACTTATTTTATTAATCACGCAAAACTAAAAAGGAAAAGAAATGAAAAAAGAAAAAATACGCGGGCAACCGCAAAACACTTCAGCGCGAATCTGGCGCTTGATGATACGGCCGCAACTTTGAACCATTTATCACTTTCAGAAGAGGAATTCCGATCAAAGTAGCCCACCGAAAAGTTGCTGGGCCCACTTGTTCAGTAATTCGATAAGGACGAAACCAGCGTAACTTGAATTTTCTAGCAGAGCGGTTTGATTTTGCATTATAAAATAGCACAAGTTGCCCTACCGTAAATACTGGAGTTTTTAAATACCGATCATGTGTACGAGCTTGCCGCAACTGCACTTCTTGAAGAGTCAGAAAACTTTCCCAGCGATGCTCATCTAGTTCTCTGAGTGTGTCCAACCGAAATGGCAAAGAATCTTCAGGTAACAATTTCTGAGAGATTGCCACACGTAAGCTTGGTACTACAAGCTCCATTGGTGCAATTGCCTCCATTCCATATGCAAGTTTGAAAGGAGTCAGTCCGGTGGCAACTTTGTAAGTAGTCCGGTATGCCCATAATACTGCAGGTAGTAATTGATCCCATCTTTCGGGTGATTCCATAATTAATTTACGAAGCATACTCAGCAAGGTCTTGTTTGTACTTTCAGCCAAGCAATTAGCACGAGGATAGTACGGTGAACTGAATTTGTGCAGAATCTGAAAAGATTGTGTGAGAACTTTCATTAAATTGTTAAAAAAATGTGTGCCTTGATCTGTCACAAGTTCCAAAGGTAATCCAAATCGTGGGAATACGTCTTTCATTAAACATTTTGCTACCGAAATAGGTGTAGCGGACCGTAAAGCCCAAGCTTCTGCCCATCTCGTAGCATAATCTGTACATGTCAGAATATATTTGTTGTTGCTAAGGATTGCTGGAGGTGTGATTGGTCCAATAAAGTCAAGACCCCATTTTTGAAAAGGCTCCAATGGTAATACAAGTTGGAGAGGGAAAAAATGTCGTTGTAAAGGCTGTCCAGACCGCTGACAATTGTCACACTGTTTGACAAACTGAGATACATCTCTGTACATGGTAGGCCACCAAAGCCCATTTTGCAAAATTTTCCGGTGCGTTAAATCTGCTGCAAAATGTCCACCGGAAGGTATGGAATGTGCCAGAGTGATAACTGAGTTTACTTCATGTGGAGGAATACAACGAAGTAAGACTCTAGTGTGATCCATATAATACAATTCTCCAGCAATCAACCGAAGTCGGCGACTGTAAACTGCAATTTTTCTACGCATTGCAGGAGAAGTCTGAGCAGGAAGATATCCATCAGTAAGAAAAGTTAGTAACTGATCATAGTAAGTAGATGTGAGAGGAGGTTCTGCAGATTCATCAGTAGTTGGTTCAGTAACATAAATTGCAGGTGTGGTGTCATCAACACCGACCGGAGCTTCACCGGAATCCAACCGAGAAAGGAAATCTGCTAATGCATGTGCAGTTCCAGGTTGATGAATTACTTCGTAATCAAACTCTTGTACTAGTAGAACCCAACGCGCTAAACGACCACCTAAATGCTGCTGCCAAACCAGATATACTAGTGTAGCATGATCTACATGAAAGACGAATTTTTGGCCTAACAAATAATGCCGAAATTTCTTTACAGAATATACTAAACCAAGGCATTCTCTTTCAGTTACTGAATAATTCTTTTCTACCGGAGCAAGCCATCGACTTGCATAATAAACAGGCCGAAACCACTTATCAGTTTGTTGCATTAAGACACTTCCAATGGCTATATCTGATGCATCTACAAAAACATGAAATGGACGTTCCCAATCAGGAGGTTGTAGAATCGGAACCTGCGTTAATAAGCCTTTTAGACGATCAAATGCTGTTTGATATTCCTGAGTCCAAGCAAACTGTCGAGGAGTATTGGTTATTAATCTATTGAGGGGTATTGCCAAATGAGCAAGCCACCGTAAATGTCGACCATGCCATCTGACTTGACCCATGAATCTCATGACTTCTTTTGGTGTAGTAGGTACAAGTGCTTCTAACACAGCTGCAATTTTATCTGGATCAACCTGTATGCCTTGTGCAGACACAATATGGCCAAGCAGCTTACCACATGAAACCGCAAACACAGACTTGTTTGGGTTCAGGCAGAGTCTGTATTCACGACACTTCTCAAAGCAACACTGTAGATGATACAGGTGTGCTACCATCTTACCAAATAAAGAGAAATCATCTAGATATACTTGCATGAAAGAAGTAAGATAGGGGGAGAAGATTTCCTGCATACATCGTTGAAAAGTACTAGGAGCATTTCTTAATCCAAACCACATAACTGTACAAGCAAAAACATCCGAATTGGTAATGAACGCTGTTTTTGATATATCTTCCTCAGCCATTCGAACCTGGTTATAACCACTATAACCATCAAGAAATGAATACATTTCATGCCCAGCCACTCTATCCAGCATTGTATCAAGAAATGGAAGTGGAAATGGATCAGGTACGGTGGCTGCATTCAATTTCCTGTAATCGACACATATTCGAAGCTGCTTGTTTTTCTTTGGTACGATTACAATCGGGGAGATCCATTCAGCATGTTCGATTGGAACAATGAATCCAACTTTTAATAACCTATCAAGCTCTGCCTTTACCTTGCTGCATAGTTAGGATTCATCCGGTAGCTGGGTTGTTTAATCGATTTTGCTTCCCGTTTAAGTACGACCCGATGCTGATAGAGGCGAGGGTCCAAACCTTTCATGTCACGGTAATCCCATGCAAAAACATCAGAGAACTCACGAATAAGTTGTATCAAATATGCTTGAAATACTTCAGACAATCCTTCCTTTATCTTGATAGGTCGTGGATTTACTTCATCTCCTAAATTATATGTGATCAACTGATCTTCGGGAACATAGAATTGATTAGGTTTTTCTGAACCATCAACTGACTGCAAAAGTTGTTGTATATCAACCTCATCCTTGACAATAGTATCTTCTGTCTCTACTTGTTCAGTCACAGGCACCACCGTACAAACTATCGGATTCCAGTGATCTACAACAGATTGTAGATCAACAGTCCCTAAGGAGATTAAATCTATGTTATTCTTCAAAACTTCTTCTTCTTCGTCATCGGATAAACCATCTAACATGTGGACTGGTTCTGCCACATAAGGTCTAGCATGTAGTTCACAGGGCTGAATAACATCTAATTTTACAACATATTTTCGGTTATTGTCTTTGAAAGTGAGTTCCTGTGCGGACCAATCTTGTATAACCTTGGCTTGTTTCAACCAAGGACGACTGAAAAGAAGATTATAATCATGACTAGACTCCGGTAGTTCTAAAACTACGAAAGTCATCTTAAAAGTTATACCCTGCAAAGTGATTGGGACATTCTGTACAAGTCCTACTAGGTGGACTCTGGATTGGTCGACCATTCTAACAAAAAACTAAACAGGCTCAATTTCGGTCCATCCTAACTTTTTACAAAGTGCTGCAGTAGCTATGTTTTTTTACTGATTCTGAAGACGATGCATCGGTTACTGGGATTGACTCTTGCTCCTGTGCGATTTCCTTTGGCAGCGGAACTTGTGTCACCGGAATTGGATCTGGGAACACTGGAGGTTCTGTGGTGGTCCACTAACTAGCTTTGTCATACATTCTTTGTTGCTCATGAATACCTGGTTCAAATACTTCAGCTGCTGGTTGCAGTGTCTTACCGGATCGGGTCTGAACTACTGCAGCTTGTGTTTCTAATGGTGTGATATGAACCATATTTGTCATTGGGTTCTGACGCTCTTTTTTCCTCTTATCATATTCGGCTGCATCTTTACAGAATCTTTTGATGTGACCAAATTCACCGCAAAAATGACAGCGAGGTGGTGGCAAGGCATTACCTTCTTGTGATGTTCTTGTCTGCCAACGATTTCCATTATAGTTGGTATTCCTCTGTCCTCTATAATTTCGGTATCCTTGGTGCTGATTATTTCTCCTCTAAGGTGGTACATAGTGGGTGGCAGGCTGTCCTGGTTCTTGTATAATTGCATTTACTATTGTTGTTCCCTACACTTTGGCGTTATAGGCACAGTTTTCGATGGAATGTCCGTTTGTATTGCAGATAGCGCAATACATCTGATTAAGTGCACAAGTGGCACTAGTATGCCCTGAATTCTTGCACGTGGTGTAGTACATCTGTCTACCCGGATCTTCTACAATATTTTTGCTAGCTTTTAACCATTCCAGGTCTTGGGTGAAACCTCCAACCTTATTCTCGAGCTGCAGGGCCATTGCAATAACCGCATCTAGCGTCATAGCTCCCATGATCATAATCTGTCGGAGCTGCAGAGTCAAACCATTAATAAACCACTGCGTGAGGACATCATCCAGCAGGTTTGCATGGGCCGGCAGTAGTTGTCTCAAATGAGTTCTGAATAGGGTGGCATATTCCTGCACTGTTTGATTCAGCTTCTGTCTATTGTTCTGCAGGTAATCAAAAATTTTGGCAGGGTTCTTCTTTAGCCGGAATCTCTGCAGAAACGCATCTCTTACTGCTTCATAGGTACTGAAATGGTTGATATCATAGTCGGTAAGCCACCTGGCGGCTTCATTTACTAAGGTTGACTGGAATACTATGGCCTTGTATGCCGGATCGGATGGATGATTAAGTACTCCATAACTAATTTCAAAAGTTCGTACATGAGCATCAGGATCATCACCTGGGAATCCACCGAATTTTGTGTAGATAACTCCTGTCGGAACCGGATGAGGTGGAAGTAGATGTTGTTGTTGCTGCTGCTGCTGCTGTTGTTGCTGTTGTTGCCCACTCATGGTGCTTGTTGTTGTATTGTTACTATCTCCTGAGTTCTGAGGTTGAATTTCTTGATCGTCGGAATCTGTATCGTTAGCCTGTGCACTCCCCAGCTTGATAATATCGTTCAGTCTCTTTCGGATTTCAGCTTCGAATAAGCTACCTTCCTCCTTGATATCAAATGTAGGGAAGCTTACTCTGAATAGTGGTGATCGGAATGAAGATTCACCAGGAAATGGTAAACCGTCACCGGGAGACTATGAACTCTCTATAACTGGGACCGAAATATTACCGGAATTTGTCGAAATTTCACTAAAACAAGGTACTTTTTCACCTTCACTGATTTCTTTGGCCAACGCCCTTCTATCCACAGACAAACTCGAATCTTGTCCAGATGGTGTTAAGTTAACTGCATACTGCATCCTGGTAGACTCTGGAGTTACTATATCTTCGATAGACTGTGCCGAAATCGCACCGAAATCTGCCGAAATAGCACTACGTTCCACCGGAATGCTACCAGAATCACTACTATCATTCTTCGCTTCCTGGACAACTGGGATAAACTTATCTGCGCTTCTAGCTTCTACGGGCGTCCTTAGCAAGTTAGGTATTGCCCAATATTGTTCGTTTCTCCTATACTTCGGGTACATTTCACCGGAATGAGTAACCGACATATATCACGCTTGCAATACTTTGCGTACTACTCCTCGATTCACAATCTATGACCACTTTCTCACAATCAATTTACAACGCTATGGTTCCACTTTTCGATAATCGCTTTGCAACAATTTGGTGCCACTTTCCCACCGACGGTGCCAGTGTTAAACGCGGGTCCTGCCGTCAGAGACGCGTTTAAACATCTATTCGGGTTCTTGGGAGTGGAAGGGGTCTGTTAAACAGAGGCCCTATACTTGATTTTCCCAATTAACTCGCTTAACTTGCTCACTCACATAACAGTTTGTTCATCAAATCTGCTAACAGACTTACTAACAGACAACACTCAAAATTGTTTCTTACAGACTTACTATTCTGATTCGCTCACTCACAGAGTATCGACTCATACATAGATTAAAACTTCTCAGTAATCAACGTACAAAGTGAATGCTACTGTAACGTAGACTTACAGAAAACCACTTACAAAAACAGCGATTCAATACTTCGCTTAATGTAACATTACCGTAATACAATTTGTAACACACAGATATAGATAATCAAACAGAACAGAAAGATACAAAATAACTCAGGGTTCTCAAACACACCACAGAAACTACACAGACATCATCAACCAGATGAACAGTCTGGCGACTCCTCTGGTCGTCACCGAAGCATCTTTTTTCATTGATTTATATAAAGGTTACAACATCAATCAAGGTTGCAACATCTACGCAACGACCTTTTGATTTGTTAAGAGTCAGATTTTACAATTGCCAATCCGGCGGCTTACACTCTCCTTCACTTACATCTCCTATCTGTTCTACTGGTATCTCTGGTACCTTCTTGTGTGTTCCTACTTGTGAGGGAGTAGAAGCAAGCTCAGGGAATTGATTTGCTACGTGCTTCCACAGTTCTGGTTTAACCTTCAATAATTCCTCAAGTGTGAGGTGACACTGAACTTTAGCGTTCTTGACCACTTCCGTGTTTCTAGGGATTACTGATTCTTCATTCCTTACTATTATCGTGGGTGCTCTCATACTAATAGACTTTGCTTCCCAAGGTCCTGTGAACTGAGGTAATTCTTGTAAAGAATTAGATTCGAAACCTGTGTGTTCACTCAGTTGTTCTTCCTTTACATCATCGTAAATAGAGGGGATATCTTGGGGAAATTGTTCCTGCAAGTCGTCTATTTCTTGAATAGGAGGATGGGTTCCTTGTTCTTTCCTCCACTTCTCTTCTTGGATTTCTCTCAGAAATTTGTGTGAGTACCTATGTATGGAAGACAGGTTGTCTTGACTTTCTGTATTGGGTACTTGAGACAGGGATGGTGCATTCTTTTCCTGTGTCTCTGAGGCCATAGTGTTCCTATGCCGATCCTTTTTCTCTTTGCTATCTATCAAGTATTCTAGCCTCTCCATTAATCCTTGAAAGTGTAATTTAGGTTTTGCCATGTTATTCCAATTAAGATATCTAGAGGCTTCGAACATTGCTTGTGCTAATTCTACCATCTTCATGCAAAGTTTAGTCCTCTCAATTTCTAGATCTGCTCATGGGTAGTTCTTACTCATCTCAGCTATTTGAGGTCCTTCCTTTATTCTAGCCTCATACGCATGAAACATCATGTCTAGATTTTCTGGTATGGGTTCCGCTAAAACTGATCCTGATTTCTGAGCTGGGTTCTCTTGATTCAATTCCTACGAAGTCAACTCTAGGATATTAGCTCTAGATTCCTTGAGACTTCCTTCCAACTCACTTATCTTTTTGCTCCATTTTCTCTTAATTCTTTCTCTGGAATCTTTCCAAGATTTCATCTTTTTACTACTAGATTCTCCAACTTCACTAGTTCCAGCTATTTTCTTCTGATTAAGCTATTGGTTCTGTAAGAGCACCTGGGCTCTTGTTATAGCTTGGATAGGCACGTATGTAGGGTTGGATCCATCTGCATTGAGCACAATACCTATCACGTTGATCGGTGTCACATTTGAAGCATTAACTGGGTTCTTAGGACAATCTTTGATTATGTGCTCTTTGCCACAATCGGCACAAAAGCCTTGTATGTTATAGTACTGTGACTGTCCTGATATCGGAGGATGTGGGCAATCTTTTATGAAATGATCTCCTTGGCACCTAAAGCATGGTCCTCTAGGGCCCTGTGGTCTTTGTTGTCTTAATTGGGGCCGCAGATTCGGGTTTGTGTACATCACATTAGCATAGTCGGGCTCCCAACTAGGTTCCACTAGTGGACTATCATATTGATATGTCTCTACGTGTTCTGGTGACTCTGTGTAATACACGGGTGGACTATCTACATGAGTAGAGTCAAAACTGTTAGAGTTCGGATCACTCTCTATGATCAAAGGTGAAGAATGCATTAAGGCCCTACTTAGGTTCTCTTCTGCAGCAGCATATTTAACTGAGATGACATTCGCTAGTGGGGATGGCTGCTGAGCTAAAACAGGTTGAGGTCTTTGTTGAGCCTGATATGGGTAGTTCTGTGGAGGCCTATAGTAATGAGGTTGAGCATTGTATTGGCCTTGATATCTACCTGGTTGTGCATATGCTTGCGGGTAGTTTTGTCTCACTGCCTGTTTATTGTATGGGCAGTCCTGAGCCGTGTGATTCGTGTATCTTCTCTCAATAGTGCAATAGTGGCCACTAGGGTTGGCTTGCGGTTGTGTTGCATTGGGACACACATTTGCCAAATGGTTTCCACCACAGGTATAACAACATACGTTAGTTGTTAACTTGGGCATCTGTTTACTAGAAACTCCTAGTTTCTGGGCCACTTTTTTTGCTAGGTCCTCTATCGAGTTAGACAATTTTGTGGATGCTAGAGAAGAACAATCCGAGTCCTTGTAGACTTTTGAGAGTTCCAACTCATCTCCTAAGTTGTCCTCGATGTCTATGCAAATTCTTACACACTGCTCTAGCGTTCTGGGTTCCTTCAAGTATACATAGGAGCGTAGTTTAGAGCTCAACAAGCCGTCTAGAAACAATGACACTTGTTTGGCTTGTGAGGGTAGCTCTTGCATATGACATCTTTCAACATAGTCTAAACCTACGTCCTACGAGTCTAAATTTTTCCTGAGGGGTCTGTTTGAAACTATGGATCAACGAAGACGTGTCATGCATGATCCCACTTTTAGAGAATTCAGTGATGAATGACTCTAAAAAGTGATGGATGTCTCTAAATTGCCTTTGTTGCAAAGGTTGGAACCAAGTTAAAGCTGTATTCTTTAACGTTAGTCCAAAAGCATTATATTGCGTGAACATGTCTTCTACTTGCTCGGCTCATAGCACTTGCTTAAATTTTGCAACGTGGTCATAGGGATCTCCTGTCCCATCAAAATAGTTTTTAATGGACTCCACTAATTGAGTGGGTCTCAGTATTCTTGCGTGTTCTCGTGGTCTCGGTAGAGGAAAATCATCTCTACCACCTGGCATTCTGTGTCTTTCCACTCTATCCGTGTCTAAGGTGGTTCTATCTCTCCCTATGGGATGATTGAAGCTTACTTCGGGTCTCTCTTTATTTTTTTCTCTTTGATTAGCATGGGCTAAGGATGTTCCTGCCCCTTGTTGGCTCGCATTTACGTTTGTTTGAGACGGAGGGAATACCAACTCACCTCTCCATGTGTACGTGTTTCTAGCGTGGTCAGGTACCACAAATACTCTTTCTGAAGTCTCATCCAGGTATACAACCTTTCTAGGTGTATCCAGGTCTTTGAATTCGTAGATTATGATGGAGCCTACCTCGCTAGGTTGTTCCGTTCTGTACCTCCAAAATGCTTCGTCAATTTCTTTATTTACAAACAACTCTATGCTTCTGTTATCCTGAGGGGTCCAATTTGGGACTAGTACTCGTGTCAGCACAGATTTCCCTCTAGGTGTTATAGGTTCTTCCAATGGTTCCTTTCCTTGGGATCTCGCTTCCGTTTCCAATTGAATTACGACAAACTCATTCGTATTGTTTGGCTGCGTACTTAAGATGTACATTGTTCCTTCTTTGTCTATGTATGCGTCTCTTTCGAATTTCACCACTGGACATTCCAATCCAATGGGTTGATCAGGGTTGTGCATTTGCACCACTTGTCTTCGCAAACCATCCTAATAGATGCAAGCACCTAAGCGGTTGGTTCGGAGAAATTCTAATTGCGTCCTATAGGGTCCTTCAGGTTTTTCCAAATGTGCTACATTTGACCCCCCTTCTGGCCTTTCCATGCTAAATGCCATTTCCGATTCACTCGTGTCTGAGCTCTCGTAGGGGTAATTACTATTCAATTGTTGAGCCCATGAACGAGCAGTAGTGCCTACACTTGCTTCTGATGATCTAAGGCTTCGTCTGTCAGACTTACCTATATGTTTGCCCGATCTGAGGTTCATGAATTTACTTCCTTGCACACTCAGTACACGCTCAAATCGTCAATGATTCTTTGTTCTTTCTTTCTTGATTCTTTTTAAACCCCTTTAGATTCTTGTCTAGATGTATGCGTTAGGAATTCAACTTTCTGTGGTACTTTGAGTTCTCGTTCCGTCAGACTTATGTTCTTTCCCTTAAGTTTTCGTATCACACACCTTTACTTTATTCTTGGACTTGAAAAATTTAAGTCTCTTGTACTTGAGGCGTTCCTATCGTTGCTAATCCACAAAGCTACCGTTTAGCCTAAGCTAAGAATTGACTGAGGGGGTTGAGTAATCTTCCAACCTCGAGTTAGCTTTGTTGGTTGCTCTGATGCCTAAGAAGCCGCGCTTCCCAAGCCTTGCGTCCTTCATTGCCTTGTCTTGATTGCCCTTGCTTGACCTTGCTGGACCTGCCAAAATTCAATGTTTAGACCAATTCACAATGGATGATCAAGCACCTGAATATATACACTTTTAAAAGTCCTTTCCCTTTTGCCCCAAATTTTTATGCTGCCCCCTAGCTTTCTAGTCCCAACTATGTCAACCTCAAATTAGCTTATCTAAAAATCAACGTATTCTTTATGAAAAAATCAGCTGAGGTTACGTAGTACTTGTAAAGAGCTTTCTAACAAGCTATAAAGCTCAGAAAATGGACTTCGGATGAAAAAGATATGACCGTTCAGGCCGTGGGGGGTAAAAAATGACAAACATGTTTTTCTTCAAATATGAGCTAAGGGGCCTCCTATGAGTGCAATGATTCAAAAATTTTCAAAAGATAGCCCCAAAATTGGTCAAAAAATCAAACCCTAAAATTTGCGTTTGGGTGAGCAATCGCGATGGTCTAAGATGATCGCAATGGTCTGGAACCGTCGCGATGGCGTGTGCGCGAACCGTCGCGATTGTCTGAAGTGCACGGTCGTGATGGTCTAAATGTGATCAATTGTGATGGTCGAGCTGAGGCGTCGCGATGGTCCGATTGAGTGAACAATCGCGATGGCGTCAGTCAACGGTCAACGTGAACCGTCGCGATGGTCCGAAGTGAACCGTCGCGATGGTCACAGATGCGATGGTGTGAGCCAATCGCGATGGTCCAAAGTTTGAGTCATCGCGATGGTGTAAGGGTCTCGTCGCGATGGCGTGGCTAGTGAGCAATCGCGATGGTCTAGCTTGCCATGTGGCAGCGTCGGTGTGATGGCATGAGCCAATCGCGATGGTGTGGGGTCGATGGGATCGTCGCAATGATCAAGGACCGTCGCGATGGTTCAAGTGAACCGTCGTGATGGCGTGAGACTGTCGTGATGGCGTGAGACCGTCGCGATGGTCCAGCCGAGCCGTCGCGATGGCGTGAGCCAATCGCGATGGTGTGACACAATCATGATGGTCTGAGCCAATCGTGATGGTCCACCAAAATGCAAATTTTCAAGATGCATTTGTGGATTCCTACGTGCGCAAGTGCGCTCTACACGCTGGTGTGGTTGCCTACCTCAAATTCTGAACTTTGCAGACCATCGCGATGGTCTGACACAGTCAGCAATTTTTCACAGAAAGTACATTTCTTACCTTTTTGCAGCTTTCCTGATACACTGGAGCTCTGTACTTGCACGAAAACTCAAAAACACACAAGTACACACAAGTCCTAGACTCGATCCCCGACAATGGCGCCAAATTTGGTGTTGCTCTAGCACAATGGTGAGAACCACGTTAAGAAGCTCCACCTCCTTAATGTCAATCCGCAGAAGAGATAGGAGTGATATGAAGATCCTGAATGTGAGATGAAGTGAGAGTGAAGGTGAGAAGCATAGAGATGCACACACACATACACACACACTACGAAGAGACAAGCAAGACACAATGGAAGGTGAGAAATCAACTCTATTGCTCAAGATCTCAATTACAAGCTCAAAATAGCTCTAAGCTCACACTAACCAACCTCAAAAATGAGCTCTCTAGCTCTTTTTATAGATTCTAGACTAGTTTTGACCGGTTTCACATCTAGTGACCGTCATAGTTAAAAAATAGGTCCTATGCGCTATTTGAGAGGGTAAATGGTGTCTAAAAATAACCAAAATTGGTACGCTCATTCTACCTAAGCTCCTCAAGCTCGAGGACTCCTTGGCTTGCACAAAATGGAGCTATGCATTACAAAAAGGGTTTTTTCTATGTTACATATGTTACAATAGTGATGAAAATCACTATTGGAGGTTTTGAAGAATATTTGTAAAACAGAAATCTTTGAAAAATTGATTCGACTGGCTCCCTGCTCTGTCTTTACATGCTTCCGCATCTTCTATGCCTCTGGCTACTGCCAACATCCTTGTGTGCTTTCGATTGTTGCCTCTAGATTGTCTTTGATTTGTTGTTGGAGATGATTGTTTTACTCTAGAACAGTTGATATATGTCTTTGCAAAGAACCCATATTGCATTCAAGACTTGCATTCCACTCAATTTGTGCATGTGAGAGGTCTTCAATCTCTTTCACCACCTCCTAATCAAAATGGTGAAGTTTGGAGTCCAATTCATTGTGGGCCAATTTTAAGGTGTTATATTGTTCATGTAAAATTTTGTTGTTGGTTTCTACTTGTGTCACCCTTTTATGTAGTCACATGGACTCTGTTGTCAGTGCTTCATTTCTCTCTTCCAAGTGTTGAATAATCCTATAATACTTGAGTTGCACACTGAAGCATGGTGTTAAAAGCATTATTTACATTGATAGATGTAGTTTGTATAGGTATAAATGTAGGGGACTAGGAAATGGGGAGGGGAGTAGTGGATGTCATTCATGATGGAGTTGGGAGTGTCAGTGATGTCAATGGAGGGGAAGTGGGAGAAGGGGGAAGTGTAGGGGGTGGGGAAGATACAATGGGTGGTGATATGTCCATGGGATCAGACGTGGAAGTTCGTGCTAGTTCTACAATAATATGGGTATGGTAGATGCAGTGTGGGTGTTCTTAGTAAAAATAGAGCAAGATAAAAATGACAAAGGACCAGATGAAATCTTGGTTTGCCACCAAGTAGTTGGACGGGGTGGTCGAAAGATGGTGTCAAAGATTAATACCCATGTTGTTATTGTGGTGGAAGGTGGTGGGGGTGGGAATATGAAAGTAAATGAGGATGGATAGGTGGCATGAGTCTAAAGCGGGTTCTAGTGGTATGGAGAAGGTAGTATACAATGGATTAAGAATGGAGGAGTAATTATGTATGAGAAATAAGAACACAAAAACTAAAGAAGGGTGCTAAGGTGTAGCTTACTACATGGGTCGTGAGTGGGAACTAAGCTTCCATTTAGGTATGCATCCTTGGATTGTTGTTGCTTACTCAGTGATTATTGCAACTGTGGTAATGGTTACATTGATATGTGGTGGTGAATGGGGTGGAATGTGGAAATCCCTAGAACATATAAAGAATCGGACATTGTGAAAGAACTACCATCAACAATAGTCAAAATGGTCTTACCAACTCCCATTATAGGATAAGAGGTTTTGTTAATACATGTGACAATATTCCCTATAGGGGCAAGCTCAAGCAAACTGAAGAAATTGCGCTACAAGGTAATATATTTGGTTGCCCCACTATCAAAGTACCATACATCTAAGTCTACTATAGAAATACACTGCTCATAAGAAGATGGGTCATAGTTGTAAGAACTAGTAACTGCCAATCTTCATTCTCAATAAGATTAGCATACTCTATTTTGCATTTAGAAGCCTTTGTAACGACCAATCCAACCTCTTTCTTCTTTGGATCTTTTGCAACCAATTTTGGATAGCTCTTTATGACATGATCATTTCCCTTATAGTATTTTAAAAACACTTTCTATTTTCTTTGTTTTCTTCTCATCTTTTTCTTCTTCCTTTGGTTGTGTAGCATTAGTAGATTTTTGCTTATTAGTAGATGAGCTCCATTTTCATTTGCCCTTTTGATTAGCTAAGAAAGCTTGATATGAAACATGCATGATAGACTTGTTTTGCCTAGATTGAAATTCTTGCAACAAAACAATGACTAACTCCACAAATGTTAAGGCATTTGGATTGCCTTTCATCACCAATGAAAGAGTAGAAGCAAAACTGTGATATGAATCTAGAAGTTCATTAGGAACAGTATGCACAAGTGAACTTTTTGGAAAGACTTTAACAACAAAAATAAACTTGTCCTTGCAATATTTGATCTTTGTCAAAACATTTTCCATATAATCTCCTTCATTTATATGCTCACTCTCAAACTATTTTTAGAGGTAAGTAGTATGAGCTTCACTTGTTGCTGTTATAAAGTGGTCAGTGTATCCAAGGCATCCTTTACTATTTTGCAAAAGCAAATGTGAGGGATAATGGCGCATTTGACAAACAATGCTATCAATCCATGTGCATGAGCATCTCTACTATCCCAATAAAGTTGCTTTGCGTAGGTGCAATAGGAACCACAACCTAAAAATTAATTTGAAGATCATCATCTTTGATGCCATCTGCATCACCTTCGATAACTGCAGTTTTAGGTGTAGTAGGAAGTTTTTCAACACCCTACACAGTAGTGCACAACCCTCTTGCTACCAATACATGATGCATCATATATGCCCAAAACTGGTAATTTGTACCATCCAATTTATCCTCAATGGCCAACATGCAAAATACATCATTGCTTTCAACCATGGCGAGTGACTAAATACCTTGATGCAAAAAAATGATTGTATCTAAAAAAGTTGAATAGAAACACTATTTTGAGCTCTATTAAACATGTAGCACACTTAAGGCACTTATACTAGGAAACCAAATCTTGTATATATGTTTGGGAGAAAAGGATATATTTTCCTCCATAGTCATTGCAATAGTGCATTCAAGGCTGAAACAAGCTCAGATAAAAATTTTTCAAGTCCTAATTGCCCTAAGTATGTTCATGAACTTTTGTGTGATTCTAAGAATATGATTTGAGGGGTATTGATGATGCTCCAAATGAAATGACAACATGCTCTGTTACCAATTATTGGAGTTTGAGGTCTATAAAAGCACACAAAAGATGCAAGAAAGAAGAAGTAGATTGGAGCATATCACAACACAGAATATATTACCAAGTGAATGTACAAAGGCAAGTGACCTATTAGGGTTAAAGTTATATATACAAGTCGTGGTAAAAAACCTCCTAAAGATGGAAAAAAGTGCCCCGACGGTCCTAGGTGCATTCACATATATCAATACCAAAATATATCAACAATCAAGGCTTAGGATTGTAATACATATATCTAATAGGTTCTCTTTGTTGTTACATATACATATTTCTATGTTGATACGTAGCCCTTCACAGATATTAGGGTCTAGCTAGAGGACTATTAGAATAAGACTCAAGCTCAAAGCACTTTATCCAACTGGTTTCAATGGTGGAGAATTACGTATATCTCCTCTCCATGAGAGGGCATTTAGCTCCCTATTACACATATGTATGGTAATTACTATTGCCAATTTGATATCTTCTAAATATCTAAGCCCTCTCTAGATAGGTCAAATTCTTTTACGCTCTAGCTTGTTTCATGTTCAACTTTTTTCAGGATGAATTTTGTTATGTCTTCTATAGAAGCACTTGAAAAACCAGTAGAATTCGATAATTTACTTCTTACATTGTATATTAAAATTTTAAGGTAAAAAATAAATTATCTTCCAAATCCACACATTGTTTAAAACCTATTCAAAGTGGAAAGTGTATGAATGTCGATAAGATATATCTACCTATTTGTGAGTCCATCTAAGAAAAAGTATCCTATATGGGACATGTGTCAACAAATGTATTATATGCTCTTGTAACTAGTCAGGTTGGCTCTTGGCTTGCTTGTTTGAAGCTAAAAATAAAAGATGAGGAATCATTCTTTACTCCTTGCTTGGAGAAATCCCCATACAAATTCTTCCATCAACATGTCTGGATCTCCTAAGGATGTGATTTTCAAAGGTTTTCCCTACCCACATTAAAAAAAATGCTCCTTTTTCCTAGAGAAACCTATAATATTATTCAGCTCTCAAGTCCTACCTAAATTCAACTACATGATCATATGGATAGTATACCTATTATATTAACACTTTTTATGCACTTCACCACCTTTGAAAATCAAAGGTGTGATTTCAAAACTTAAGGTTATTAAATTGGATTATCACAAGAGAAGATTGTCAACCATCATGCAAATTTCCTAAATGTGGTCATCTCTCCCAAAAATGGCTTCAAAAAGTGTAGGAGTTATAATATAATTACAATCATGTTAACATTTAATCTATCAATCCAAGAGAGTAGAACCAATTTGTTTGTGATTGGTTGTAGTAAACAACCGTGGTGGATAGGTTCATTATCAATGTCCCAAGTGAATAAACACCAAGAAAATCGTGCATGCCAAAGCTTTGCATATGAGATAGCATGAGAAGCTTGTATTGCATATGTTGAATCATATAAAAATATTGCATAGTCTATGAGCTTATACAACCCAAGACATAAAATGAAAGAAGTAATAATGACATTTCCATTTGATAGATCATGAATTGTGTATCTTTCATAAAACAAATTGACAACCAAAGCGATCTTGGTTAATGCTAAAATTGATAGTAATTTTTTTATTGATCCTTGGCACAAACAAAGCATCTAACAATGTGAAAGAACTTTCATTAGTAATAGTAAAAATGATATTACCAACTCCCATTATAGGATATGAGGAGTTTTTTGCACATATGACAATATTCCTTGTAGGGGCAGGCTCAAGTGAATTGAAGAAGCTGTGCTACAACGTACTATGTTTGATTGATCTACTATAAAAGTACCAAGCATCTGAGTCTAATACAAACATACACTACTCATGAGAAGATGGGTCATAGCTACATATAGTAGTAAATGCCTATTCTTCATTCTGCACAAGATTAGTAGGCTCTACTTTAGGTGTAGAGGCCCCTACAACAACCATTCCAGCCTCTTTCTTCTTTGGTTCTTTTGCATCCACTTTTGGACAAATCTGTATGACATGATCATTTCCATTATAGTATTTGCAAAACTATTTTTTCTTTTCTGTTTTCTTCTCATTTTTTTCTTCCTTCTTTGACTATGTAGCATAAGCAGAGTTTTGCTCACTAGTAAATGAGCTCCATTTACCTTTGCCCTTCTAACTAGATAAGAAATCTTGATTTACAACATGCATAGTGGAACTATTTTGTGTGGACTGATCTTCTTGCAACAAAATAGAGACTAACTCATCAAATGTTAAGGCATTTGGATTTGCGTTCTTCATCAATTGAAGAGTAGAAGCAAAACTTTAATATGAAACTAGAATACCATTAAGAACAGTCTGCAAAGGTGAACTATTTGGCAAGACTTCATCAGTAGAAATCAACTACTCTTTCAAGTCTTTGATCTTTGACAAAGAATTTCCCATAGAATCTCCTTCATTCATATGCTCATACTCCAAGTGCTTTCGCAGGTAAGCAATAGGAGCCTTATTTCTTGCTTGGTATAAAGTGGTAAGTGTATCCCAAGCATCCATTGTTGTTTTGCAAGAGCGAATGTGAGAGATAATAGCACATTTGATAGAAAAAGCTACAAATGCATGTGCCTGAGTATCTCTTCCATCCCAACAAAGTTTCTCTTTAATAGGTGCAGCAGGAACGGTAGCATGAACTAGGATCTGAATATCATCATCCTCAACACCATCTACATCATGTCTAATAACTATATTCATCGGTGTAGCAAGTGGTTTTTCAATACCGTTTACAATATTCCACAACCCTTTTACTACCAATACATGATGCATCATATATTCTCATAATATTTAATTAGTACCATCCAACTTGTCATCAATAGCCAACATACAAAATGCATCATTGCTTTCATCCATGGCCACTGAGTGAATACTCTAATGCAAAAAAATGATCGTATCTCAAAAAGTTGAATAGAACTACCCTATCAAGCTCTACTAAACCTATAGCAGACTTTAAGGTGCTTGTATTGGCAAAAAAAACTTGTATATATATTTGGCATAAAAGGACAAAATCACCTACATAAGCACTGCAATAGTGCATTTGGAGGCCGAAACAAGCTGAGATCAAAAAAGTGATGCCATAAAGGAAGCCATTTTGAACTATTAATTGCCTTGAGTATGCTCACCAATTTTCGTGCAATTTTGAGACTATAATTGGAGGGGTGTTGATGATGCAATAGATGAAGCACCCACCTGCTCTTATACCAATTGTGGGAGTTTGAGGTATGTGGAAGAACATGAACAACACAAGAAAGAAGAATAAGCTTGGAGCACAACACACAATACTGAATGTATTACTAAGTGAATGTACAAAAATAAGCAACCCGATAGGGTTATAGGCATATATACAAGTCAGAAAAAAAACTCCTAAAGAGGGAATAATGTGCTTGGTAGTCCTAAGTGTGTTCAAAATATATCAACAATATGCTGGTGTAATTTTTCCTATGACATGTATCAAAGACCACGATTAGAATGTACTGAACATAAAGAAGTATTTATGAGCAACCCACTTGAATGGATGCAATAATGCTTGGGTCTATATTGAATTTATAAATTAATGTAATTATTTTATATTAAAATCATATATACATAATAAAAGTATACTAAATATACAAGAGTATTTTCTTGATGATGATGATGATGATGATGATGATTCTTCTACTAATAATGCTAATATTCTTCGTACATGTCATGGAAATGTTGTTTGTAAATTACAAGTTAAGGTTTCCCAAAATCCTTAACCTCCTAGTTTACAGACTAAAGTGGCTCATGATTATCCATTACCAACTCGTGATCGTCCTCTAGTAAAAACATATGATAGTAGAAGGTAGAGAGCATGACATACAAAACCACCTTTAGACAAAGAGTGTTGAGCCCATAAAAGTCATATTCATCAAAGTCAACCATAGTCAAAGTCAAAACATCAAAGTCAAAGAGATCAAATTCAACATGCTCAAGGTCAAAGTCAACATGGGCAAAGTCAAAGCATTCAAAGTTCAAGTGTCAAGGTGCACAGATATTGCACAATTAATAGTCACTAAGGGTATAATTGCATAAAGTTGGTTGCGGGTTGCAGAGGTATTTTTGTAATTTCGTAAGGTTCAAAGTGTTTTTAAAGTGTTTTGGAAGGTTCACGTGAACCCTCTCTTAGGCGCACATTTGAAGAATTAAAAGGAAAAATGTGAAGGTATGTGAAGCGGCAGCGTATGCAGAAGTGAAAGTATGGCCCCCCAATTAAAATTTTTGTTTTAGTCTAAAGTCAGTACACGACAAAACAGGGATTCGTTGGCTTCCCACTTTTCGAGACAATCTTAGTAGATCAAAGTGAGCACCAAGATACTCTAGCAGTGAAGAGCGTACGTGAACCAACACTCAAATCAAGACAAGGCATTATTCTTGAAGGACCAAGCAAGGTGCTCATAGTCTGGACTAAGAGAGAAGTGCAAGAGTCATACAGAGTGTGTGCGACGCAGAGAACTAAAGTGCAAGATGTGCAAGATGAGTGAATTTGAAGTATGCAGAGAAGGTGAAGCAAGGAATATCAAGAGTTCCAAAGTCCCATTGAAGGTGTGCGTCCACAGAAGGTGTCCACCCCTCCCCTTATTGAAAGCTTGGTGCAAGGTGTGCACAAGGGAAAGCTTGAAGAAGGTGGAGGTTTGGTATAGAGGTCGGCGGAAGTACTTTCTAATCTTGTTTCATGGGCATTATTTAGTCTTTGGTGTTGGAACATCAAGCTTACACTATGCTTGAGGTGGATTTTATCTACATCAAAGGCTATCGCGTCGAAAGAATATCCGTTGGAGAGTTCTTTTTCATATGCTCATTTATTGTATTTTTTGAGAGATTTTTGATGGTTCATTTACCGTTGTAAAAGGTTTGAGATTTACACATGTAAAGGTCAAAAGATAGAGCCCAAATCCCACGAATTTATGGTGGTTGAAGTTGCATTCAATCAAGCAATCAATCACCTAAAAGTAGATCAAACTAGATCTTCACTTTTCCTAGATTATAGGGAAGTGAATTGATTCCCCCCAACAACCATTCCCACCTTCATTTGAATTCAAATTTCACTTATAGAAGTCGTGTAACACTCCTAGAGTCTATGTAAAGACTTGAAATCACTTCTACATTACATGGAAGCAATATACATACACTTGTGACCATCATTGTCTTGCTCCTTCAATTCTCTGCATCATCTTCTTTGCCAACAGTAATCTTGTAGAGGCTACTGCTCTCTTGAGAGCTCAAAATTGAGTTCAAGATGGCTCATTTGAAAGGTATTAGTGTCTAGTTTATGCCTAAACATTTTCATAGCATTTGGTTTAGTAGATTGGGAGAAATCTGAGTTTTTCTGTCTCAGGGTCAATCTCTGCGTATTCCTGAAAAATAGGAAGTACCACCGGTGAATGTTGCATTCATTCCTATAGCATATTTTGCTTATTTCTTATAATTTTGTGCATTCCATACATGCAACCCTATGTTTATCACTCCCATAAAAGGATTTTTTCTAATTTTAATCACGCTGGTCGCTATGGGCATTTGAAGTTCATTGTCTCTTCCATAGATAGTAAGTTTTTGAGCTAGTCGACCCGCGAACCTATCTGTTTTGTATCGACTCATTCTCCTTGATGCTCCAAAGTACATAGTGTGTTTCTTTGCAGTTATTGCATGCCTATAAGGTCTATTTGAGTCTCCATAAGTTCAAGGGATGGTCTTGTGCCAGTTGGCTTGACCAAACTTCGTCGCTTCAAAACACACTTTTCTACCTTCTACAAGCTTCTCCAAGTTCTTTCATTTGGCATACTACACAAAGCATTAGGCTTATGTACAATCTTGTATTCTTCTCTTCCTAATTGATCATAAGCTTTCGGTGTCATAAATTCTCTTGTTCTCACTCTCCATTCTCCTACAAACACTCAAATCCCTTTCTGCACAAGAATCCCCAACAAAATTTGGCACATATGGTGGGACCACAAGGAGATTTGAGCATAGGAGAAGAAATATTGCAGTGTGGAGAAGCATTATTCAAGTGCCGATAGTACTACTTCATTGGGTTAAGAGGTAAACCTTCTTATTAATTATCTTAGCCTAAGAGTATTATGAATAGCTCATGACCGCAGCCCAGTCTCAAACATTGAGGGTCACTTGCAAAGCAACAAGAAGGAAGGCTTTTAGAAGATCCTCCAGTCCACTATCATCAACATCATTAGTAAAGAACATGGCAGGTCAGATAGATTTGGGAACTTTACTCTCTAGATTGAATATAAAGTTTCCATCTTTCAAAGGCTTAGTTCAAGAAGATCCGACTGAACACATTAGGAGATTCTTAGCATTATGAAAAACAAGAGGTTTGATGGGAAGAGAGGATGCTTTTTTTTATCCTTTTTCGTGCCACATTAGAAGGGTTAGCAGATAAATGGTTCAGCCAGTTTGGTGAAAACCATTTCACCACATGGGATTTAATGAAAGAGGCATTCAAAACTCAATTCAATCATGGGAACACTACAGAGATAATCATTGAGGAGTTAGAAAACTTGAGACTAGGTCCTAGTGAAACGTTTCCAGAGTTTGTAACTAGGGCCAAGGCAGTAATGTCTAAGTTTCGAGATCCTCCACATGATTTCTTTATTAAGAAATGGTTAGCTAAACCACTTCCAGTGACTACACAATGTAAAATCAAGAAATTAGTGTTGCCAACACCCTCCATAGAAGAATTTATCAATACAGCTACAAGACTAGAACTAATCAGATAGTAGTATGGGGCAAGCTTTTTCAATTTTTCATTTCCTCCAGAACCTGATGACCTTGTAATTCAGCTAAGGAGAGAGCTTGAGATCTTAAAAAGGAATAAGCCCCATAAAGAAGAAGAGAGTGTTGTGACTCAGTTGAGCAGGAAAATTGAAGCATTGAAGATACAAAAGGAAGAGGAATCCCAAGCAGAAGAACTCACTCAGCTTCGATAAGAGTTGCAGGAACTCAAAGGGGATGACATCAAAAGTGGGCTATGGTGTACCATGTGCAGTAAGCACGGCCATGTGGTAAGTAAATGTCCACTATTAAGTGTAACTTGTCAGCTACGCAGGAAAGCTGGTCATGAGGCCCATGAATGTCAGTCAAGAGGGATGCCTACACAACCTTATTGGGCACAAGGAGGTGCTCAATTCTCAACCACTGTAATAGTGGTAGCTCCCAGTCAAGGTAACAACTACAATCAAAGACCTAGAGGTAATTATGGAAATGGTCCTAGAAGGCCAATTATCTGTTTCAAGTGTGGAGAGTGTGGTCATTATCAAAGAAAATGCACCCTGCTAGAAAATGCTCCCCCTTGCAGGAATTGCCTAGATGCCAGGGATCATTATACAAATTGTTGCCCACAAAAAAAGCATCTACATCAGGGCCGCATCTCCAAATGATCTCTATAAATAATCATGGAGCAGTAGAAGGAGCCACTATTGTACAATCACCATCCACTAGAGTGGTACAATTAGAAGAAATTGACTCCATGGTCATGTAGACAAGAAGCAAAGGGAAAATTCTAGAAGAACAAAACTAGGGATCAATTACTTTTGGAAGTGACAAAGATCAGAGGGTACATCAGAGTAAATCAGATATATATGAAGATGCAAAACAAGAGAAAGTAAGTGCAACAAAATGTGAAGAGGTAACACAAAAAGAAGATTTTTCAGAAACTTATGAATTCATTGGGAATGCATATAGCCGGACCCACAAGGAACTTGAGAAATCAAACATCAAAATTGACCTTAGGGAATCAAGAGCTTCAAGATTATTCAAGTCAATTAAAACAGAGGTTAGTATTCTTGAGTTGATAAACATGGATGCAAAATTCAGGTTTGAAGTACTGCAGATTATTGATGAGGCTTCCTCATCCATCTTGGTGGCCAAGACTAGTGCCTTAGGCCAAGGGAAGGGTGTAGAAGAAACACCTCTCACCGACTATAAAAGTCCTAGACTGAGAGTAACAGTTAAAGCATTAAAGCTACAAGGAGTCATTGTGGATGGTGGGTCTGGCATAAATTTGATGCCTGAGCATACCATGGAGAAGCTTGTTCTATGTCCATCCAGACTAGCCCACTTCACCATTACTTTTGTAGATCAAAGCAAAGTAAGGCCAATGGGGGTGATCCCAAAAGTTCCACACTGGAAGTACAAGGTAATCTCTTCATTTGGATTATGTGGTATGAAGACTGCCCCAGGTAGAGGGGGGGATTTCCCCCCTTGATTGGAAGACCATGGCTGAGGCATGCAAGTGTCATTCATGACTGGGATAAAGACACTATGTGGGTACAAAAGAAAGGGCAAGAACTTACACAGATATATTTAGAGGAGGGCCCAAATCATCAAGGGAACACGAGCATGATGGAGTCAATTGGCATTTGCATGGAACAAGAAATGGAGGACCAACCACAATTACAATTCAAGGAGGAAGAAGATATTCTCAATTGGCTGCAAGCAGGCAACTCTTCCTCTTGTTTTGGAGTTTTTCTAAATAATTCTTGCACATATAAATGTTATGATGAAAATGAGGATAAAGTTCATGTTGATAGATTGGGAGAACCCATCACAAACCACAGAAGGGGGAGGAAGACACCCCTCAAGCACAACTTGGAGGAGGATGCAACAACAACAAAGAAGGAAGCTACTAAAGTTAAAGACAAGGTAAAACATGCTAGTGAGGAATGTTCTTTGCCAATTCAAGAAATCCCTGTAGGATGGATGGAGGACAAAGAGGAACACATTGAAATCCAGAAGACTCCTGCTTATGGAACAATGCAAGAAAAGCTATTGGAAGAAAACAAGTTTGGAGATGAGAATGTAGATACCATGGTAGAGAGAAACCCTGTCAAAGAAGTCTAATTAGGCACTCAAGAAAACAATCGTCTAGTTTTGGTGGCCACTTGGTTGTGGAGCCACCCAGAGCTGCTTGAAAAGGGAAAATCTTTCTTGAAACACTATGCAGATGTTTTTGTGTGGCATTGTAAAGACTTAGAAGGAGTGCCTGCCAATTATGGAGAACACAGAATCCCTCTTGTTGATGGAGCCAAACCAATAAGAGGAAAGAGTTATAGACTTAACCCAAAATATGTTGAAGCTGTTTATGTGGAAATACAGAAGATGGAGGATGCAGGAATCATCATTCCAGTGGAACACTCAGAATGGCTTTCACCAATGGTTATAGTACCAAAGAAGAATACCAACAAAATCAAGATTTGTGTTGACTTTAGAGCACTCAACAAGGTGATCATTCCAGATGGATTCCCAATGCCTTTTGCAGAACAGGTCATTGAAGAAGTGGTTGTTCATGCATTATATAGCTGTATGGACGGCTTTAGTGGCTATAACCAAATATCCATCCACCTAGAGGATCGTAAAAAGTTTGCTTTTATCAGACCTTGGGGCACATATGTGTATGTAAAAATGCCATTTGGACTCATAAATGCTCCAACCACCTTTATCGTGACTGTCAACCTCATTTTCAAACCCTTATTGCTAGAAACACTGAGAATTTTCATGGATGAATTTTCTTCATTTTTAGGATCTCACAAAGAGAACCCTTTGGATTGCTTGGACCATCACTTGAGACAGCTGCAAAATGTTTTTAAAAGATGCAAGGAGACTAAACTAAAGTTAAACCCAAATAAATGTCATTTCCTCGTGCCAGAAGGAACCCTCTTAGGACATGTGGTATCTACTAAAGGTATGGTTGCAGACCCAGATAAAATTATTTCTATACTAAAATTACCTAAACCCAAATCTCCTAAAGAGATTCAAAGCTTCTTGGTGCATACTCGGTACCACATAAGATTTATCAAAATGTATGTAGAGATAGCCAGGCTATTGGCTAGACTTACAGGTAAAGAAGTACCCTTTAAATGGGAAGAAGAAGAAGGGAATGCTTATCAGACATTAAGGTCCCAATTGGTGGCTGCACCAATTCTTATCACGCGAGATTGGTCAAAACTTTTTCATGTACATGTAGATGCCAATGCATATGCAGTGGGTGTAGTTTTGGCCCAACACAGTGAAGAATACAAACTTGATAGACCTATTCAGTATGCTAGTCCAATTTTGACTAAGGCTGAAAAAAATTATAGCATAACAGAAAAGGAGGTCCTAGTAATGGTTTCTGTTGTACAAAAGTTTCATCATTATTTGCTAGGTGTGAAATTTGTTATCATCACTGATCATCAACCACTCAGGTACTTATTGAACAAGCCACAAGTGATTGGGAGGATATGGAGGTGGCTATTGTTGTTCCAAGAATTTTAATTTTCTGTAATCCATAGACTAGGTAAAGAAAATGTCATGGCAGACCACATATCCAAGATCAACACGATGGATCAAGAAATTGGAGTAAATGATGATTTTCCAGATGCTAGTCTGTTCGTTGTACAAGCTCAAGGTTGTTATGATGACGTCAGAAATTTTATTAAATATGGCTTGTATCTAGAGAAGGCAAGTGTTGTGCAAAGAAAGAGATTGATAATCAAAAGCAGACATTTTACCTTCATTGAGGGAAACTTATTATAGACAAGGAAAAGATAACATGTTTAGAAAGTGCATGGAAGAAGAAGAAGTGAGGGAAGTCCTTAAATCTGCACATAATGGAACAGGTGGTGGGCACCTTCCAGGACATATTATGAGCTAGAGAGTCCTTGATGCTGGCTTATGGTGGCCTACATTATTCAAAGATGCAGAGGGATGGGGAAAAGCATGTGATGTCTATCAGAGGTGTGGACCCAAGCCAACAAAGCAGAGGCACAATGTAATAAAGTAAGTCTATGATCCAAGGATCTGGCCGGTTCAGACAGATCTGAAATCGGACACCGTTTGGTCATCCGTGTGTATGACCAAAGATCTCGAGTTTAGACTTACTAGGAGGTCTTGTGCTCTTGTGAACAAGTGATCCACTTAGCTTAGTGGTTAAGTCTCAAGGATGTGAAGGAGGAGGTCTTGGGTTCAATCCCCATGGGGTACATGGGAAGAGTATTTTGCCCAAAGAGCTCTAGAACCTTCTAGAAGCATCCACTGAGACACTTGGCGCACATGTAGTTACATGGCTGACACTTGGGTGATTAGTATCCACCTGCCCAAGAAGGCAGTCCCCTGGAGAGAGCTATATATAGAGGCATTTGGTTGGGAGGAGAGTCATCTCTCAAGCATGTGGTGGTCGTAATCCTTGTTCTCTTGCATTGGTATCAGAGCCAAGCTCTCATGGTGACCTTGGGGGACATCATCACCTTCATAAGTTCTCATCGAATCTTGTTGATCGAAGTTTTGCATATCGTTCTCTCTTACATGCATCTCTTCTTCTTTCTTGGTTTGCGTGCATGCATATCCATGGTGACAAAATGAAGAGGCAAAGATCACAGCAGCGGAATGTGATTACTTCATGATGGGTACGCGCTACCGCTCAGGGGATTCGAACCCCCGTCCCCCCCAAGGAAGCGCGCTGTTCTATCCAAGGAGCCCACGGACGTTGATGATGTAGTTTCGCAGACGCCACATATTGTCGTGGTTCAGTGCTGAACAAGAATCGAGGAGCAAAAGATACAACACCATCTCTTCTGTAGGGGCGAGGGGTTCGAACTCTGTACCTCCGTGTGGAGAGGAAGCTCTCTTAACCACATCTCCAAGCTTGGTTCGTGGTTCTTTTTTGCCGCCAGTTATACTGTATATTAGCGTGGCGTTGCAGAAGTCCTGAACCAGGAGCGAAAAAGAATCAAAAGCTAAGATCTTCACACACCGCCGTTCGGGATTCGAACCTTAATTGATCAGTCAAGAGAACACTCTTCTATCCAAGACGACTGAGCACGGTTCACGACAAGTGTTTCTGCTGCAGAAACTTCTATTGTAAATCGGGCGCTGCAGAAGCTCTCAATTAGGAGCAGAAAAGAAACAATATCTCTGATCTTCAGGCCACCCAGTCCAAGATTCGAACTCAGGCGGCAGAGTTGGGAGAATTACAAAGCAGCCAAGGTGCTGAGAGGCTTTGTTTGTTCTCATTCCGCAGAACACAACTTGAGTCTCTAATCGGATCCCTAGATCACAGTATCGTTTAGGTTTCGAACTGTGGACCTCTCAGAGGAGATCAGAGCATTCTATGCGCTACACTAGAGGCCTTTGGTGATCAAATTTAAATCAACTTTGAATTCGGACCAAAGTCTTTAGAGAATCACTCTTCCAAAGGATCAAGGGAAGGACGTAGCTTTATGTGAAGCTAAGTATTTTCCAGTTTTTGCTTGGCCTTAATGCTTGATTTATTTTGTTTTCATTATTCTACACTTAATCCTAGATGCACATTGAAATAGCCAAGATTTCAATTGATTAAGTCTAGATTAGAATAATGAATTAATCCATTTCTCATTCCAAGCATTAGTTTGCATTAAGGAAAGACTTGGTTTCAAAAAGATCCTTGTGCATCAAAGAATGTATTTTGGTAGTTTAAATATATATTTCCTTTCCATTGAGTAAGTTTTCTATTGCACTTCAAGGGTATGTTTTTATATCATAGTGCATTAGGACAAAGGAAAGGATATTCATGCATCAGGATTACATGATATACATTCTTAGTACAAGAAAAAAATCGTGCATCAAGCTCATGCATGATTGTTGTATTATTTTGGGCATGCAAAGAACATGCATGCATACGCATGTGAGCATATGCTTTTGCATGTAGATACATGCATTTGCATGATAGAATGGAATGTTGTTTGCAAGTAGATATGAGAATATACTCTCTTAGTATTTAGCTTACTTTATAAAGCTCGCAGTTTGACATTAGAGAAGACCAAGGACTAGTTAGTTGCAAAGACATACTAGTTCTAGTTTGCAACTCAAGTAATTAGTCGATTTCTTCCCAAGTCAATACTCAGCTATCAAAGACAAATACTTAATGACAATTAAGTATGATAGATGTCTTGCTAGGTATAAGTAAGCACTAGGAGAAAGTGAAGTAATAAATTTTCTTGATAACCAAGAAAATTTAATTACTTGCAAACTTTTTTATGATGTATAATGACTCTAAGTCCTGGATGTACTTAGAAAGTCATGCGGATAAGCTTTACTTGATTATGTAACTTCTCAAGCATCCCAAGGTTGGATGAGAACTATATTTCCAAGTTTTATGAGCACTCTTCTATTTAGAAGATTTCGAAAGTTTTTTAAAAAGTTTCTTTGTGGTTTCAAGATTTGTATCTCATGATGAAACCTCGGTAAGTGACTTTTTGGAATTGCGATATGAAATAGTCAAGTCTTCTATTTCATGTGAGATCATTCTCCTACCATGTTTAAGATGAATTTATTTTTGGGAAGGTAGATGTTCCAAGTAGAGGATCTTAATTGATTCATGAACTCTTCCCAAAATACTCATAAATTCATATTATATGATAGGTCCAAGGAATGATGAAGGCAAAACCTCTTTAGGATATAAATGTTTTGCCAAGATATAAAGATACCAAGATTTTATAAATTTTCATTTGATTTCATCCTAAGGGGTGATGGAAATCAAAGGTTAAACCTCAACATCAATTGATCCTTGACATCAATAAAAGGATGTTAGGTTCTATAGTTGCATCTCTGGTAAATGATGCAACTAGCTAAGCAATCTTTAGGAAAATCATATAAGTCCCTAAGGACTTGAAGCAAGTGTGAACTTTTCATTTAGGAATAGAAAGTTCCAAGAAATGGATTTTCAATCCATGAACTTCTCCTAAACAAGCTATAAAGTTCAAAGTTGTGTTCACAGTAACATTACTATTGGATCAATCATCAATAGATGCTTGGACTTTAAACATAATTTTGATTGGTGAAATATGTTTAAAGGACTCTAGTAACATCTGAAGATTGACCAATAATAATGAGTTTTGTATCAAACTCAAGAATAGAAGTCGATATCACATAAATGAAAGTTCAACTTAAACTTTCATAGTGGCATGGGAAACCATATCCAAAATGTGATATTTCGTCTCTAGTTTGATACTCAGGAAATGAATACAATTGAATCAGTAATTTTTTTGGATATTATTTGAAAGAATTTCTTTCAAATGTTCTATTAGCATTGCAAAAGATTCCAAGATGAATCATTTGCTCAAGTTATTTGATTCCTTCGAAGGAATCTCAAGTCTTTGAAGAATGGCATTCTTTCAAGTATTGAGAATGAAATTCTTCATACTCTTTAGTCTGAAAGTAGTTCCTTACCAATTCCCAAACCATCAGTATTGGTTAATTAAGTCCAAATAGTGATATAACCCAAAGGTATATCAAAGATTCTTAGCTTTGGAATCTAAGAGGCATTAGTGTATGCTTGGACTTGAGTAAGGAAAAGATCTCTAAAAATCCTGCAGGTAAGCAAAGAAGCTTTCGATAGTTAGGAGATCTTAATTATAAAGATTTATTCTTTATTTTAGTCGCAAGATCAACCAGACTTGATCAATCTTGGCCATGATTGTCCAAGTAATGTGCGATTCGAACTACTTTGTGGATTGCCCAAGTATTGGCAATAAAATTCCTTTTGGGAATTATTCACTCAGGTTCCATTTATTCGATGGAAAACTGTGAAAAAGAGTAAGCTGTTCCAAGTCTGAACAGACTAAAGAAATTCGAAGAATGTAGTCTGTAACCGTGAAAATGGTAATTAAGTCTGTGGAAGGTAAAACATAAGTGTTTACCTATCCTTAAAGGGATTTTGGTACAAATCCAGAAAGCATGAGCGGATGCTTAAGACTTAAGCAGTAAAAAGATTCCTAAATAAAGTCCCCGGGGTAGGTACCTAAAGCAACAGTAAACAAAGGAATCTAAAGACAAGAAGTCAAAAGCTCTTGTCGCTACAAAATTGGTCAAGGATAATCCGATTGAACTTGAATCTATGAAAATTCAAGTACTTGGAATTTTGATTGGTGTTCATTTGAAAACCCTAGCAAAGAAGAATTGATATTCTGTTAAGAGGTTTTCAAGTTTCCAAGATAAAGCACATGATTGTGAGACGATCATGTGAAGGAATTAAAACCTAGAAAATCTAGTTAGAGGTAATACCTGGAACTTCTAAATTCTCGTAAAAGAATTGAAGAGATAAGGTACTCTATCAAGAGATGTTTAGACTTTAGGATAAGAATCACCCACACATTAATGTGAATATAATATAGGGTGGTATGGGACACCAGATTTTATACTCAGATTGATGGCGGAAAGATGGTATGGGACATCGGACCGTGGGATGATAATTATCTTTTAGTCCTAGTTTGGATTTTGAAGTTAGGTTTCATCCTCAAGGGAATTAAGACTTCAAGAAAAGTTTAATTCGTAAAGGATGAAAGTAGTATCTTACGATACTTCAAGATGACTTCAAGATCAAGGAAATTGAAGATATGAAGTAAGAAAATTCCAAGATCTTCTTAGAACACTTCAAGCTTAAGTGTTATTGATCAGAAATATTTGATAAATTTCTGAAAGAAGTTGGACTTTGATTTTGAGTTGATCTTTTCAACTGAAGATTTAATTGACTAAGTCAAGCATCAAGTTCCTAGTGTAACTTGAAAAATTCACTCTTTTGACTCAAAGAAATGCACAAGAATTGCATTCACGATTAGGAGTCAAAAAGACTGAATGTGACCTGAACTTGGTCTCAAGTAAAGCATTATTAGAGTAAAAAACTCATCAAATGAACCTCAGTGGATCGACACACTGATGGTAATTGCCACACTAGTATCCTGTGGTTGGATGATATTTTTGGTTATCTTTGTATCTTTTTGAGAATCCAGCTTATTTCTCTTAAAGATAAAGACAATGCTTCAATATCCTGTTGAAATAGATCTTTGAAAAGTTGAAGTCCTGAGTCATCTAGTCTTTGACTCATAACAAATTTACGTATATTCGAAGTTTGAATTGGTTGTACATAGTTTTAGCTTTTTCTTTCCGCTTTCCAAATCTTTTGGAATAGGCTCAGACATGGTATCTGATTCTTTTTGCAAAAGACCAGGGTTAGCCGGTTAGAATTAGATAACTAACTTGAACATCCTAGATAGATGTTATGTACAAGAACCTTTTCAATCTTCAAAAGATGATAAGTCTAAGTGGACTTATTCATTTGAATTTGCTTCAAGTTATAGCATAAATGATTTCCTGGAGTCCAGTATACTCTAGAATAGGGAAGTTAGGAATTGCTCATCAGATTGACAATTCCCAAGAACTTTCAGTTAAAAGTCTTTGAGAAAAGTGTCCTAAGTTGGACAATTTTCATTTTGAATTTGAATTGGTGAAGTTAGTATGTTTGATTCCACCGAAATGGTAAACTTTCTCCTACAGTTTACATTGGATTTTTTCAACTCATTGGGACAAAGTAGTCCTCTAGTCGGGTGAAAAAATCAAGTAACTGTTAGAGAAAAGTAAACCATTGTACAGACATCTAAAGTTAGATGTATGGGACAACCAAACTTCAAGTTCTCTAAAACAAATTCAAGTGAATCAAGAATTCTCAAAGTCTTGCGAGGGATAAGAATCCCACCTTCATTACTAAGCCCATGCACCAGTTATGCCTAGAAATGGACTAGTAATTTGACTCCACCTAGTTCACATGTTTGTGCCTAGATCGCACATCCAGAAACTGTGAATTAGCCAGGGATATCATTAGATCCACCCTTATTATTCTTCACTAGTTTGTACTTTGTCCCGTTCATCAAAGTGCAAACCCAGATAGTGTTTTGAATCATTTGGGCAGGGATGCCACCACAGAGATGAGACATGTTCTTCCAGTTCTAGAACATGACCATGTTCTTCCAGTTTTAGAACATGAGGCTCGGGGGTTGCCTACAGTATGTATATAGCTCTATTTTCGAGGACGAAAATATTTTCCAAGGGGGAAAGAATGTAATAAAGTAAGTCTATGATCCAAGGATCTGGTCGGTTCAGACAGATCTGAAATCGGACACCGTTTGGTCATCCGTGTGTATGACCAAAGATCTCGAGTTTAGACTTACTAGGAGGTCTTGTGCTCTTGTGAACAAGTGATCCACTTAGCTTAGTGGTTAAGTCTCAAGGATGTGAAGGAGGAGGTCTTGGGTTCAATCCCCATGGGGTACATGGGAAGAGTATTTTGCCCAAAGAGCTCTAGAACCTTCTAGAAGCATCCACTGAGACACTTGGCGCACATGTAGTTACATGGCTGACACTTGGGTGATTAGTATCCACCTGCCCAAGAAGGCAGTCCCCTGGAGAGAGCTATATATAGAGGCATTTGGTTGGGAGGAGAGTCATCTCTCAAGCATGTGGTGGTCGTAATCCTTGTTCTCTTGCACACAACCCCTTGATTATTCCACTTCTTGGCAACCATTTGAGAAGTGGGGGATAGATTTCGTAGGACCCATCTACTCTCTGTCAGTTCCAAAGAGGGAAAAGTATCTATGGATCGCCACTAACTATGCAACAAAGTGTGCTGAAGCTATTGCCTCCCCTGATTGCACCGCTCAAACTGTTGCTGATTTCATCTATAGTAACATCATTTGCAAATTTGGATGCCCCTTGAAATTTGTACAGACCAAGGTACTCATTTTGTGAACAAGGTCCTACCTTATGACTTGGATGAAGATTTTCCATTACTTCAACCAAAGGAGCCAAAGCAAATTGAAGAAAGTGATTCGGAGATTGACCTAGAAGACTTGGAAAGACTAAAGCTATGGAAGAACAAAGGTAAAGCAAAGATGCAAGATGCTACATATGGACCCGAGAGTTCACATCAACCACTTAGAAGGTCTTCAAGGGAGAAGAAGAAACCAGAGAGGTTTGGTTATGATACTTCTTTGGTCATCAAGCACTCAATCTACATTGCAAAGGATTCAACCAATGAAGAACCTACCACATTTAAAGAAGCACAAAGCAAGAAAGCTTGGAGACATGCAATGGATGAAGAAATGGAAGCCTTGAAGGAGAATGACACTTGGGAGCTTGTACCTAACAAGCCATCTATGAAGGTAATTGGATCTTGATGGATATACAAAATCAAGAGGAATCCAGATGGAAGTATAAATAGATATAAAGCAAGGTTAGTTGCTAAAGGGTTTGCTCAAACCCATGGTATTATTTATGAGGAGACTTTCTCTCCTGTTGCAAAAATGCCAACAATTAGGGTTCTCATTAGTCTTGCTACATCTAGAAATTGGAAGCTCTATCAACTTGATGAAAAGAATTCTTTCTTGAATGGATGGATTTCAAAGGAACTATATATGGCACAACCTCCTGGATATGAGGATGCACATCATCCTAACTATGTATGCAAATTAAAGAAAGCCTTGTATGGATTGAAGCAAGCTCCAAGAGCTTGGAATTTCAAATTGGTGACTTATTTGCAAGACCAAGGATTCAAATCTAGCAAGGCAGATACCTCTTTGTTCATAAAGAGGAATGGATCTGAAGTGATCTATTTATGTGTGTATGTTGATGATATTATTATCACATGCAATGATCTTGAAGGAATCAAACAGGTAAAGACTAAGATGAAGGAGGAGTTCAAAATAAGTGACCTTGGACCACTCACTTATTTTCTTGGATTGGAGTTAATCTACACAGGTTCAGGTATATACATAACACAAAGGAAGTATGTGCATGACATGCTCCTCAAGTTCAAGATGGAAAACACCAAGTGTGCAGGTACACCTATGGAGAAAAATCATAAGCTTACTGCTTATGAAGGAGAGCCAATTATGATGGAGAGTATTAATCTCCAAAAGAACAAGCTATCCTTGATGTTAGACCACCTCTATATCAAGAATAACTTTAAACTCCAACCAATTTTGGAAGACAAGTACCAAACTATCAAGAATTTAGCTAATTGTTAAGAAAGTCATTTCACAGAAAAGTTTGCTGCACATTATTGGCTCATTGATTAACCATTTGTGTAAAGTTTCTTATGAAAATTTGTAGAATATGTCCTCTAGAGCTTGCACACCTCCTCCAAGTTAAAACACTTCAAAAGCTTAAGTAGATTATTAAAAATGTTTCAAACAATCTATCTATGTCTGAAACTACCTTCTTTTAGAGTCGACTTTGACATGCAAATTCTAACACATGGTTCTCCCAAACTAGAACCCGTTTAAGCGAATGCTTTTAGCCATAGATAGCTTACCTTGCAACTTAGATTTTGCTTCCTCATTTGTGTAAAAATTTACACTGTGCACTGAGAACTGACCATTTCTTTGACCATCGGGATTGCGCTTGTTTTAGAAGACACTCAACACTTTCTCACATATAGATGTTCCTACACAAAATTCTCTTAGCTTGTTTGCAATTGGACTCTCAAAATTTAAGCATAGATAGATTAACTATGGACTTAGATGTGTACAAAAGGATTTCTGATAAAATCAAACATAGAAGAAGAACTAGAGAAAAGATCGATGCGCAATTCTCTGAACATTCTTTCTATTCAACTCTTCATACATTTGATGGATGATACATCCAATACTCATCATCTATTCATCTATATTTCATCTCCGTCTCATAATACGACTATCAACAAGTATATATATATATATATATACATATGAGTATTGATTCGTCACTACTTCAAGTATTTTGAAGTATTTACAAAAGTAATGTACATATGTTTAGAGAATTTTTCTTCCTGAACCTTCACTTCTCTTCATGAAGTTGAACTTCAATCTTTTCTTCATATCTTTATTTCTAGGCTTCATATAATCACCAATTGTTGATTGTCCTGCTCCAACAGCTCCCCCTCAATCATCAATTGTGATTACCTGCATCTTCTTTATTCCTGCCATATCTTTAAACCTCTGCAACTTTGGTCCATCCAAGCTTTTTTGTCATCTAGTATCTGCAAGTTGATCTTTTGTAGGAGTATGCATAACTTCTATTTCTTTATCAACAACCTTCTCTCTCAAAAAATGATACTGAATCTCAATATGTTTAGTTCTAGCATGGAATACAGGATTTGCTGCCAAATATAAAGAACTCATATTGTCTCCACAAATGATATGAGTACTCTGAACAATATCAAAAATCTTCATAAGAGTCTTTAACCATATTACTTCCTTTGCAGCTTCTACCATGCCTTTGTATTCTACTTCTGTAGATGACAAAGCAACTGTATGTTGCTTCTTAGAGCACCAAGAAATTAGCTTGTCTCCCACATAACACAAATATCCATGTGTTGATCTTCTATCATCAGAGTTACGTGCCCAATCTGCATCACTGTATATCTTGACTCTTGTATATGAAGTAAATCCATAATACAGACCTTCTTTAAGTGTGCCCTTGATGTACCTAAGTACTCTTTGTCCTGCAATCTAATGTTCCTTTCTAGGACAATGCATGAATTGAGATAGAACTCCAATTGCATATGATAAGTCAGGTCTTGTTAATGTAGCATAAATCAGGCTACCCACCAAACTCTGATAGAGCTTCATATCTTTGAATTCTTCTCCTCCATATCTACTCAATCTATGATTCACTTCCATTGGAGTTGGTGCTATCCTACAATCTTCCATTTTAAATTTGGTTAGAAAATTTTTCAGATACCTTTCTTGAGTTACATATACTCCATGTTGAGTATATGAAATCTCCATTCCCAAAAAGAATGACAAATTTCCCAAATCACTGATTTTGAATTCTTTCTCCATCTGCTTCTTAATTATGTGTATACCTTTGTCATCTGTTCCTGTAAGTATTATGTCATCAACATAAATACAAACATAAATAAATCCATCCTCACTTGCTTTGACTAGCAAGCTACTATCTGCCTTTGATGCTTGAAATCCAAGTTCCTTTAAGAACTTTACAAGCCTATATTTCCATGCCCTTGGGGCCTGCTTCAACCCATACAAAGATCTCTTGAGCTTACACACATAATTTGGATACACTTCATCTTTGAAACCATCTGGTTGTTCCATGTAGAATTCATTTGAAATATAACCATTCAAAAATGCATTCTTTACATCTAATTGAGATAATTTCCAACCTTTGCAAGCAGCAATTGCTATGAGAGTCCTTATGGTTGTCATCTTTGCAACAGGACTATAAGTTTCATCATAATCCACACCATATGTTTGTGCATATCCCTTTACAAGAAGCTTGGCTTTGTACCTAGATACACTTCCATCTGCAAACCTTTTTGTTTTGTAGACCCATTTACATCCAATGATCTTCTGACTATTTGGTTTAGGAACCAAATCCCAAGTCTCATTTTCCATCAATGCATCATATTCCTCCTGCATAGCTTTTTCCCAATTCTTCTTCCCTTTGGCTTCATCATATGTGGATGGATCTTCATCTGCTTTTAACATGTAAGCATAATCTTTAGTAGTCAAGAATGAAGTATCATAGCTATACTTTGTAGGTTTCCATTTGTGCCTAGATGACCTTCTGAGTTCTCCACTTCTTGCGGTTTCTGGTTCATCACATTCTGGATCAAACCTTGGCACTCAACTTCAACCTGTACTTCATTGTTCTCCTCTTCATCAAATAACTAAACCTTTGATTTACCTTTCTTTTGATTCACACCGTTCTGAACCTCCGAAATAAAAAAAATAGAGAAAATTACAATTCTTTTTGGAAACTCCTGATATCTCCATTGTTACATATGAATGATGATTACAAGAATAGTTTGACCGCACCGACTGTTAACAACTAGTTTCACATGTAGTCTTTGGCATAGTTCAAAAATAGGTTCTAGGGGTCATTTGGAGGTCTAAACTGTTGGATTTTATTGATCTCCCAAGTACAGCTAGAAGTAGGTGAAACCCAACAGGACCTAGTTGACTTTTTCACAAACTTGTATGCATAGACCAATTTTCTTGCAGAGCAAATTTCTCTTTACTCACTTAGAATTTTCCAAAACTGTTTCACACACATAAACTAGACTCTAAGAGCTTTCCAACCAGATATAGAACACCTTAAATGGATAAATACATAATGAGCTATGACCTCTGCAATATGCAGCTTTAATGGAGACCTTGAAACAGAGATGAACCTGAGGACACACATCACTTGCAGAGACTACTGCTCTTAACCCACAACTCCAATGACTTTGAAACTTTCCAGAATACAAGTAGACTTAAAGAGCTTTCTAACAAGCAAAAGAAAACATGATTTGGATACATACACAAGGAGATATGACCTCTGCAAGTTTGCGGTTTAATGGAGACCTTCAGTAGGGATACAAAACAGAGAACACACACTACTTGCAGAGAGTATTGCTCTCAGCTCACAAATTCAATGATTATGAAAATTTACAAGAATACAGTAGACAGTAAGAGCTTTCCAATGAGCTATCAAACATGTAATTTGGATATATAATGAGGGAGATACAAGCTCTGCAATCTCTGCATACAAAACTAAAATAGTGTAGAGATACACATATGACTCTATTGGACATCCCACAAGATCACGACTTTTCTCCTCTTTTTATAGCATGGGAAACTAATATAAAACCTTCCTAATACATCTAAATTCGTGGTAGACACTTGGATGGAGATATTACATGACTCAAGTGCTCAAATAAGCAAAGTGTTGATGGACTTTGAGAACTAGCCACATCGACCTTCCACTAGGACACCACTGAAGCTCCTTTGTGACTCACTAATTTGACTCACCATGTTCTAGAACTCACGTGGTATTTTTGCTACATTTTATGAATAATATGAGCCTTCTTGAAGTATTTGAAGACTTCCCAAAGGTATTTACATAATTTGAAACTTGTACCCTACATAAAACAAATGTTCGCAACATTCTCCCCCTCAAGTTTCAAAGGGTATTTCCTTCATGCCAAGAATATAGTTGAATCTTTGAAGCTTTGGTCCATCCAAGGATTTGGTGAAGATATCTGCAACTTGATCCTTTGTTCCAACAAAAGAAACCTGCACTTCATTGTTCATGGCCTTCTCTCGAACATAATGATAGTGAACCTCTATATGCTTTGTTCTAGCATGAAAAATAGGATTTGAGGTCATATGAATGCTGCTCAAGTTATCCCCATATATCAGTGGTACATCAACCTGCACATTCAAGTCATGAAATAACTTTTTAAACCACATAAACGCAGTAGTAGCCAATGCTAAACCTCTATACTCAGCCTCTGTAGAAGATAAAGCAACTGTAGGCTGTTTCTTTGAACTCCATGTTAATGTCTTGTTTCCTGCTATTACCACATATCCACTTGTGGATCTTCTGTCATCTTTGCTTCCAACCCAATCTGCATCACTAAAGACTTTAAGAGTTAGATCAGCATCATGACTATAAAATAATCCTTCGTTCATGGTACCTTTCAAATACCTAAGCACTCTTTTCGCTGCATGCATATGAGGTACTCTAGGTTCATGCATAAACTGTGACAATACTCCCACTGCATAACATATATCAGGTCTAGTTTTTGTTGCATAAATCAAAGATCCTACCATGGATCTATATACATTCATATCATGCAACTCATCGCCTTCCTTTGCACTCAGCTTTACATTACATTCCATTGGAGTAGAAACAAATTTACATTCCTGCATACCAAACCTTTTCAGCATATCACATATATACTTTCTTTGTATCAACCACACACCTTCATCGCTATACACAATTTCAATCCCAAGAAAGTATCTGAGCAAACCAAGATCTGAAATTTTAAATTCCTTTCCCAAATTACCTTTTATCTCATCAATTGCTTTTGCATCATTCCCTGTAATCAACAAGTCATCCACATAAATGCATACATAGACACACATGCCATCTACATGTTTTACATAAAGTGAAGGATCAGCATGACTCGCTGTGTATCCTTGCAGCATAAGATACTTTACCAACCTTGCATTCCATGCCCTTGGTGCCTGCTTAAGACCATACAATGCCTTCTTTAACTTGCATACATGATTAGGACATTTTGCATCCACATAACCATCTGGTTGTGACATATACACTTCTTCATTTAACTCACCATTAAGAAAGGCATTCTTTATATCGAGTTGATATATATTCCACCTTTTACTTGTAGCTAAAGCCAACAAAGTTCTCACCGTTGCCATATTTGCTACTGGACTAAATGTTTCCTCATAGTCCACACCTTGAGTTTGATTATATCCTTTTGTGACAAGTCTAGCCTTATATCTAGACACACTACCATCACTATTTCTTTTAATCTTAAAAACCCACTTGCAACCAATTACCTTTTGCTTTGGTGTACTTGGAACTAAATTCCAAGTCTTGTTATCCTGTAGCGCTTCCATTTCTTCTCTCATTGCTTTCTCCCATTTTTCATCTCCTTTGGCCTCATCATAACATGTGGGTTCATTTTCCTGCTCAACTTTTGTCATAAAAGCATAATGAGTATTCATGAAAGATTCATAAGTATACCTTTGAGGTTGCTTACTTACTCTTGAAGTTCTTCTTACCTCCAATGTAGATGCTCTTCCTTTCTTATTAGGAACCTTTGATGATTCTCCATACTCACATACATCACTAATTTCCTCTCCTTCATCATTAACTTCAACAAGTTTGAGTTTACCTTTACTTTTAACACTTGGAGGTGACTCTTGCCTTAATCTTCCATTGAAAGGTGATCCTCTTTCTTCATCTAAACCACTCCTTTCATCATTTAAACTTCCTGATGGCTGAACTATGCATTCATCTCCTTCAACCACACCTTCTTCATTTTCATCCATGACCTGCAAACAATTCTTATCTGCATACCATGAAAGTGATTCATCAAAGTTTACATCTCTTGACACAACAACCTTATTGGTATGAGGATTATAGCATCTATATCCTCTTTGAGTATCTGCATAACCAATAAATATACATTTTTCTGATTTCGCATCAAGTTTAGATCTCACCTCACTAGGTACATGTACATAACATACACAACCAAATACTTTCAAATGACTTACACTTGGTTTCCTGCCATGCCATACCTCATATGGTGTCAAATGATGAACTCCAGCAGTCGGAACTCTATTCATAATGTAAACACTTGTGCTAACAGCTTCAGCCCAAAAATAATTAGGCAAACACATATCATTAAGCATGCTTCTAGATGCTTCTGCTATGATTCTGTTTCTTCTTTCTGCGACTCCATTTTGTTGTGGAGTATACCTGCATGTAACTTCTCTTTTGATACCTTCATCATGCAAAAAATCAGTAAAAGCTTGAGAGAAATACTCTCCTCCTCCATCGGATCTTAGCTTCTTAATATACCTTCCTGTTTGCTTTTCGACACATGATTTGAACTTCTTGAAACAATCAAAGACCTCACTCTTATGTTTAATAAAATACACAAATGTCATTCTACTATGATCGTCAATGAATGATACATAGTACTTATTACCAACCAAGGATGCCTCTTTAGTAGGTCCCCACACATCTGTGTGTATGAGATATAGCAAACCATCACTTACATAGCTTGAATGCTTGAAAGGTTGTCTACTCTGCTTACCCATTTGACATGCTTCACAAAGATGCACCATATGTTGCTTAGTAAGATCAGGTAATCCTTCAACAATCCTCTTCTTTGATAGCTCCTTTAACCTGTGTACATTCATGTGTCCAATCCTTTTGTGCCATAGATCAAGCTCTGCTATTCGATGCATACCATAAGAGAAATAGTTTGTATGATTTGGGTTTACCTTGAATGTAAATAATCTACCTTGTTTTTGACCTCTAGCAATTAACCTCCTTTGCTTTGGATCCTCAATAAAGCAACCTGCATGATTAAATCTCACTTGTAGACCTTTTTCTACCATTTGACCAACCGACATCAAATTCTTAGTGATAGTTGGCACATAAAGTACATCCTTCAAGCAATTTGTCTTGCTTTTATCCTGCATAACAACATCTCCAACCTGCATAATCTTATGTTTTGTATCATCTCCTGTTTCAACATGACCTTTATATGAGGGATTATGCATATTAGAAAACCATGAAGCATCATGAGACATGTGATTAGAACAACCACTATCTACATACCATACATCGCTATTGCAATTCATCTTAGTTTCAACATTCATCATTAGAAGCGAATCATAATCATCACTTTTACCTTCAACTGCATAATTTCCTTGTTGTTTACCTCTTCTTGAATAGCCTCCTCTTTGATTACCACCTTGAATATTTTCATTTTGATAACAATCTTTGGCATAGTGTCCATACCTTCCACATATATAGCAATTGTTCTTATTATCTTCACTCCTTTGTCTTTGGTTGTAGTTGTAGTAGCCTCTTGTACCTCTAGCGCTTGATCTTCCTCTTCCTCTTGTGTTGAAGAAGCTACTTGAAGTCCTTTGATCATCGCTCCTTCTTCCTCGACCTCTATTTGAACCTCTTCCACCTCTATTTCCACCTCTTGATGATCCTACATAAAGAGCTTGTCCTTGAGATCCTTTTTGATTTGAAGTAGAACCATTTAGATTCATCTCCTCCGTGACCATGAGGGCAATAAGTTGATCAAAATCTGGTAATTCTCCTCTGACATAAACTGAAGTAATGAAGGGTTTCCATCTCTCATCATCTTTGAGTCCGTTGAGAGTATGTGCAACCAAGTCGTCGTCCTCCACATGAGCTTGAATTGATCCTAGTTGATCTGCAATCTCTTTAACTTTCAATATGTAATCATTGACCGATGTCCTTGTATCTTTCTTTATGTTATTCAACTCATTTTTGAGTTGAATCTTCCTTGCTCTTGTACCTGTAGCATACAACCTTTCCAATGCAAGCCAAACATCTCTACTTGTGTCTAGATCGTGTATGTGTCCTACCATTGAATCTTGAATATTTTGTGATAAAATGAATATAACCCTTTTGTCTCTCTCATTCCAAAGTCTAAAATCCCTCAATTGTTGCTGATTTGGGTCCTCTGGTAATGTGGGTTTGATATCTGTGCCGTCAATCAAACCATACAAGCCTCTACCTTGCAAGTATGCTGTGATTCTAAACTTCCATGCCTGATAATTGGTCTTATCAAGCTTCTCTATTTGTGCATGTTGGTCTCCCATAATACAAATGCTAAGCTTCCTCCTTTAAGCCTCCTTTCCAATGTGTGTGATGAGAAGAAATATAATATTTACCTTGTAAATGAGGTATGTGCACCTTTCTTTGCTTGGATGTTGCTTCAGATGCCTCCTTGCAATCTTCTTCTACCTTTGTGTAGTGTTGATGATGAACTGCTTCTTTGATAGCTTCAAATTCTTCGTCAAGGTATGATAATCTTCTCCAAGCCTCCAAGTACTAGCTCTGATACCAATGTTGGATTTTATTGATCTCCCAAGTACAGCTAGAAGTAGGTGAAACCCAACAAGACCTAGTTGACTTTTTCACAAACTTGTATGCATAGACCAATTTTCTTGCAGAGAAAATTGCTCTTTACTCACTTAGAATTTTCCAAAACTCTTTCACACACATAAACTAGACTCTAAGAGCTTTCCAACAAGATATAGAACACCTCAAATGGATAAATACATAATGAGTTATGACCTCTGCAATATGCAGCTTTAATGGAGACCTTGAAACAGAGATGAACCTGAGGACACACATCACTTGCAGAGACTACTGCTCTTAACTCACAACTCCAATGACTTTGAAACTTTTGAGAATACAAGTAGACTTAAAGAGCTTTCTAACAAGCAAACGAAAACATGATTTGGATACATACACAAGGAGATATGACCTCTGCAAGTTTGAGGTTTAATGGAGACCTTCAGCAGGGATAAAAAACAGAGAACACACACTACTTGCAGAGAGTATTGCTCTCAGCGCACAAATTCAATGATTATGAAAATTTACAAGAATAAAGTAGACAGTAAGAGCTTTCCAATGAGCTATCAAACATGTAATTTGGATATATAATGAGGGAGATACAAGCTCTGCAATCTCTGCATACAAAACTACAATAGTGTAGAGATACACATATGACTCTATTGGACATCCCACAAGATCACGACTTTTCTCCTCTTTTTATAGCATGGGAAACTAATCTAAAACCTTCCTAATACATCTAAATTCGTGGTAGACACTTGGATGGAGATATTACATGACTCAAGTGATCAAATAAGCAAAGTATTGATGGACTTTGAGAACTAGCCACATCGACCTTCCATCAGGACACCACTGAAGCTCCTTTGTGACTCACTAATTTGACTCACCATGTTCTAGAACTCACGTGGCATTTTTGCTACATTTTATGAATAATATGAGCCTTCTTGAAGTATTTGAAGACTTCCCAAAGGTATTTACATAATTTGAAACTTGTACCCTACATAAAACAAATGTTCGCAACATAAACAAGATCTAAAAATAGTAAACATTTATATGTGCATTCTACCTAAGCTCCTAAAGCTCGAGGACTCCTTGGCTTGCAAAAAATGGAGCTACTTAATATAAAATTGGGTGTTCTATGATACATATATTACAAAAGTGATGAAAATCACTAATTGGAGTTTTGAAAAAATAATATCAATTATATTTCTTTGAAAAAATGAATGTGTGGTGCCCTCGTACAAGTCTTTGCAATCCACCTCTACATACTTCCTCTACATCAATGCCTATGGCTGCTAACAACAGAGACACCTGGTAAACGTGTATGTGAAGGCTGTATTTTGGGAAAAATGAAGCTTTCCTCATTCCCAAAGGATGGTTTAGTTCGAGCTATTCAGAAATTGCAGCTTATTAATAGTGTTGGTCCTATGCAGACACCCTCTTTTGGAAATTATCTTTACTTCGTGACTTTCATTGATGATTTTTCTAGGCATGCATGGGTATATCCACTGAAAGCAAATTTCGAAGTGTTTATGTGCTTCAAACAGTGTTTGGTTTTGGCTAAAAATTTTTCAACATGTAAAATGGGCACCCTCCATTTTGATCAAGGGGGGAATATATGTCTTCAAAGTTCAATGCATTTCTAGCTTAACATGGGATAAAACATCAGTGTATAGTGCGGTATACACCTCAATAGAATGGAGTTGCTGAATAGAAGTACAAATCACTCATGGAGATGGCGAGGTGTATGGTCAAAAGCCAGGCTTTACCACATAGTTTCCAGCTTGAGGTTGTTATGTGTGCAATATATGTACTCAATAGGTGTCCCACTACAACGCTATAGTCTATCACTCCATATGAGGCTTGGCATGGTCACACGCCAACTATTGCTCATCTCCATGTTTTTGGTTGTTTGGCATATGCATTATTGCCTGAACAACATCATAGAAAATTTGATGATAAAGCAGTAAAATGTATTTTTGTAGGGTATAGTTGTTGAAGTTGTAGTTGTTCCAAGACTAGAACCCTCACCACCTTGCATGGAAGCAAGAAGGAAGGCTCAAGAGTGACTCTCCTCTCATCCACCCCTACCTCCAACATGTTTAATCTATTGGCATCGGCCCCATGCTATGCCACATGCTTGACAACAAGGAGAGTAAGGAGTCAAGGATCCTAGTCCATGTGCAAAATATGAGTAATACAACTACTCTACTCACACAAAGGAGAGAAATGCATAGGCACACACACACACATCACACTCTCACACACTCACAAAGACACAATACATAAATGTAAATAGTCTTGGAGTAAAAGAGAGCATTCTTCCATTCATAAGAGATATTACATGAGAGCACGTTTGACCAAAAGATCCCCTCTTTACAAAAATGAGCCTCTATATATAGGCTAAGCACATTTCCCCATGTGCTTCTTTGAAAAGTCAAAAAGGGAATATCTCTCTAACTAACATATCTTCTAGGATATTCTAAAAACAATTCTTATAACAACCAAATCCAAAGAATGTGCATGCATGGGATTTTAACGTGGGATTTCCCTAGAAGAGCCAAAAAGGTGACATATCCAAGATTCACCTATACTATGGTATAATGAAATATTAAAAAGGGATTTTAGGAGAGTGTTCACATGTGACACTCAAGTATGTACAAAGAGGGTTATTCTCATGGTCTAGGGAGGGTTTTCATGCACAATTGAGGATGTGTACATGCCCTACAACCCAACACTCTCCTCTCCCTAGACTTTGTCGTCCTCGACAAAGCTAATATAAGAGGATCATACAAAGCTGAACTTATCCAAGGTTAAATTTTAGGTCTTTAGATCTACAATTTTTCAGTCTACAAAGCTTCACACTGCAAGTCTTCAAGTCTTCATAATCTTCAAATGTGTAGCACTTCAATTTTCCAATTTGCAAACAGTCAGCCCATCCTTGAATCTGCAAATCTGCAATCTTTAGAGCTAGGCGACACAATCCCCTTTGGGGGCAGTCAGCCCAAAAGCAGCCTTTGTTGCTAAAACTGTAGCCATTCTTGAAAACTGCAATCCAAAACTTCATGTTCATAATAACTACCAGCATGGAGCATGCTAGGAACCAATTGTTATCAAGGATTCTGGCCCCTTTGAAGCCTGCATTGACTTCATGCAACCAGGCCCCATAGCAATAAAAAAAACTTGGATCATGATTGCAAGAGTATTGTTCATGATCTAGACATTCACATCATAGCAACCAGAAGCTCATAGCATCCACAATAATTTGGGAAAAATAAGCCCACCATACATAACACTTATTAGAGCAATCCTTGCTTCAAACATATCTGCAGGAACCATGTGCTATTTCTTAGACCTTAGTCTAGCTTGGAATGTCTTTCAAGTAATTTTTTAGAACTCTACATGAGTTGGTCCGGATGAGTGTTCAAACAAGATCACACATCACATAGAGAGCTAATGTTTCATAAGTAAATTCTACCAAAATCATGGGCAATGATCCGCACAAGATGGTTGGGGTAGTTGTCATCATCATAATATAGGGTAGTCACACAAGACACTAATCAAGAGTACTCCAGCTTGCAATGAACAATGTGTTCCATCCCATACATATTATTATAATAGTGAAATACACCACAAGCTTTACTTGCCAGGTATGTTGTGATTCCCCCAACTATAGGAAAAAGGGACCCTACCCCAACTATTGTATGCAATTATGCATCATAAAATGCTTTCTAGACAAATCTCACATCAATTTGAACTATTCACACACTTCAACCACCCTACAATGACTATAAAACCAAGGACAGAGCCTGCAACTAATGCTTCAAGTAGAGTGGAGAGGAGTAGTCCTGAAGATGGGAATCATAATATGATGAGCCTTTGATATGGCCGATCCTTCTAAAATTTGGGTCGTACATCAATCCATTAATAGCATCCTTTAATCTATCTTTTGTCCTGCTTCATAAAAACACCAATAGTAGCATGATCCATGGAGAATGGTTGAGCCCCGTGCTCAATCATTTGTGATATCAAGTGGTAGAAAAGCCTCTCCACAGGGGTAGCTCCAGAGTGGTTGTTGCATGAAATGGATTCAAATAAGAGGTGTTTAGTATTGAGTATTTCATGGATAAACAAGGCCGAGGAAATAATATTTCATACTAAGATAGAGTGTTGCCCTGATTTCTTCCGAGCAATAGACCACAGAGATCAGATGACTACTTTATCAATTGGGAAGGAAATGGAAAATAGCATGATTTACAAGGTCATGTAGAGTTTCTTCGACTAATCAAACTGTTTGCCTGCCCTGGAGTATAATGCCTAGGTACCACAATAATACCTCTTTCAATAGAGTTTTTAAACTCCACATCATATTTGGTATAACCTAGTACCTCCTGCGAGGATCCTTAGAATGTAGCCATTGAGTGTAGGACAGCATTCCTCGTGTCATTCTTTTTCTAGAATCACCTTTCTTTTCATCAAGTTGGCTCTTGTTCCCACCAAGTTGCTGCACCCGCAGTTTCTGCAATGTAGAACACTTACGCCAGCTGTAGCACCAAGAGTGGCCCAAGATCGCTTGATCTAGTTTTTCTTGGCTTGTCTCATAAAATTCTCACAGCATTGTTCATTTACTAAAGGAAACCTTTGAAGGCCGAGAAGCACAAACTTTTGAGAGTGTGCCCAAGGGATTGGCTCTCCTTCAACCATATGTAGACATGGCCAAACAAGAACTTGGACAGGTTCCCTCATGGATAGTCACAGAAAACCTTCCTTATAAGAAGATCAAACTAAAAAGTCTGCAACCCTATGATACACCATAAAATAGAAGCAAAGAGCTTCGACACAATAAGGGCTTATAGAGCTTTCAAGATAAACAACATGATAAAATTCCTGGTTGCATTACACTTGATACAAGAAAAAGCATCCTCAATGTAGCAAACATTTATCAGTCCAGAAATTCGTAGATCAAAGCTCGGGCTGACAAATTTTCCAAAACTAACTGGCTCTTCATTTCCCTGATCTCCATTAGGGAGATAACCTACCTTTGTTTTATCTTCTCATCAGGCAGCAAGTCTCCACCCTCCACTTAGCCCCTTTTCCAACACTCGTAGATGAGTCCTGATACAAGTAGCCCTAAATCAGCCATAATAATGTGAGAGGGGGCATTGTTGTAGCTGAGGAATCTTTGGGGAAGCACATAAGCCGAGAGCAAGGGTAGCACATAATTATGTTTTTTATCTTTGTTGAGCATGCAATCTTCTAAAAAGGCACCATCGCAGTTCCTAGAACAAGTGCAAAACCATACAAGCACCGAGTTTGGAGTTGGTTCTATGTCAGGCAGGACCTCATGGCGGGCCGAGTATTAGAATAAAGCCCCTCTTCCACAAAATAGAATCATAAAGAGAATCTTGTATAAGTTTGGATGCACATCAATGTGTTTACAACATCTTCCTTGTCACAATTGCACCTACCTTCATTTTGTCATTGCAATGTGATGCATCCACAAAGAATTAAACCATGGTTGTGTTGAGTAGAATCATCGTCCTTCCTTCACTGCTGGTTCACTCTTGGGTCCTGTTGTAGATCCATCTGTGCCCATTCCACTTATTGATGGTGCAGTCTGCATACACGTGCAAGTTCACCTATTCTGTGAAGATGACAGTGAGGAAGCAAATTTCCTTGCCCAACACTAGAGAATAGGAATGCGGCCTTGCAAAACTTTGAATGCAGCATCAAGAGAGCTTCTAGAAAAAATATGGTTCTGCAACCTGAGCACTTATGTCCCTTGGCCCATACTTGTGACAGTGTGTGGTAAAAAAAATCTTGCAATCAATTGAACAAAAAATCTGCACGGTTGCCTTCGATAGGCCTTCTACAGCAACACACTTGGAAGAGAATTCTATAAGAGGACTCCAACATAAGAGTGGCAAGCAAGTAGCACAAGCATTACTTCATATATTTCTTTGAAAGTTCCTTCACGAAGCTAGAAAGAAGTGGGAGGCAGTGGCTCAATCCCCCGATAGATGCACATTTCTGCGGATGCCAGGATGAGGGGAGCATGAATGAGTCGAGCAAAATGGCAACCCAATAAGGGGGCTTCATATTCTCAACCCCGCATTGATTTGAACATCATACACCTTGCCTTCATACGAGCATGGAGCTCAACTCTCAGCGCATAAGATGTGAAAGAGAGACAGACAAGCCCTGTGGGTGAGCCAAGCTCAACCCCGAATGTGGGGAACTTGAAGCAATTCCTTCCTTGGCTAAGGATGAACTGAGATGAAGTTTTTCCCCCAAAGCAGATCACGTAATCAGTCGGGCAGATGGCCAACGAGAGTGGATAGGGCAGAAGGAACATGCTTCTGCAATGTTCTTAAAGAATCCTCAAAAGGTAGCAAATCATCACTACAGACCATTTCCACCTCATGGCCCATGTGTCTCCAATGCCCGACCCACAGAAGTGATGTGGAGATTAGGGCTTCACTAGATAAGCCACCATAGTACTTCGAAAGAACAACAAGCTACAAATCATAGCCGTGAAAAATCATAGAGTGGAGCTCCGCCAGGTTTTGGTGTTGTTGCCCTCCGATAGAAGCCATGCGAGGGAGCTCAGAGAGGGAGCTCAACCCCAGGACGCACCAAAATGAGATATGGGGGAAGGAACCAAAAGACTCCCCCCCCCCCACTGGACTAGAATTCAAGGAAGGGAGAAGTGATAACTTCCCCACCTACCACCATGTGCGACAGCAGGGAGAGGAAATTTGTACCACCAATCTAAGCACATTAAAGTGTGCATGGTCATAAAGGAAGAGAGAGAGAGAGAGAGAGAGAGAGAGAGAGAGAGAGAGCCAAGGCTCCCCACACCTCCATTCAAAACCCTGCATGGCAGGCATCAAAGCCTTATTGGCATGTAATAATAGGAATCCGAGGATGATTTGAGAGCCAACGGATCGGTAAATTCACTAAAATTTTTAGACATTCACTATGAGACGTTTTAATTTTCTTGAAATTTGAAGAGAGGGAGGGATAAGGGAGAGTGCCCATCCCTCTATCCAAGGTCATCACTGAAAAAGAGGAATGGCAAAGGTGGATAGTGATGCTCAAGATAGTGTATGGAGGTGTGTGTATGTGAGAGAGAAAGAGACATGAGAGGGGTTAGGGGGTGTTCTTTTGTGCATCAACAGAAAGGAACTAAAACTACACTACTAAAAACACGAAATGGGGAGAAAATGGTCCAATGGAAGGGTGAAACTGCCATGCAAGAACTCAAATCCTATGCAATTGAGCAAAAAAATGGCAACACAATACTTTACCACACCTTCTTGAGCACTCCAAGTGATGAAAGGCCGATCTCCCCAGCAACGGTGCCAAATAATGTTGAATTTGTAGTAGTTCCAAGACCAAAACCCTCACCACCTTACATGGAAGCAAGAAGGAAGGCTCAAGAGTGACTCTCCTCTCATCCACCCCTACCTCCAACATGTTCAAGCCATTGGCATCAACCCCATGCTATGCCACATGCTTGAAAACAAGAAGAATAGGGAGTCAAGGATCCTAGTCCATGTGCAAAATACAAGTAATGCAACTACTCTACTCACACAAAGGAGAGACATGCATAGGCACACATACACACATCACACTCTCACACACTCACAAAGACACAATACATAAATGTAAATAGTCTTGGAGTAAAAGAGAGCATTCTTCCATTCATAAGAGATATTACATGAGAGCACGTCGACCAAAAGATCCCCTCTTTACAAAAATGAGCCTCTATATATAGGCTAAGCACATTTCCCCATGTGCTTCTTTGAAAAGTCAAAAAGGGAATATCTCTCTAACTAACATATCTTCTAGGATATTCTAAAATCAATTCTTATAACAAGAAAATCCCAAGAATGTGCATGTGTGGGATTTTTATGTGGGACTTCGATAGAAGAGCCAAAAAGGTGAGATATCCAAGAGTCACCTATACTATGGTATAAGAAAATATTAAAAAGTTATTTTAGGAGAGTGTTCACATGTGCCACTCAAGTATGTACAAAGAGGGTTATTCTCATGGTCTAGAAAGGGTTCCCAAGCACAATTGAGGATGTGTGCATACCCTACAACCCAACACTCTCCTCCCCCTAGACTTTCTCATCCTCGACAAAGCTAAGATAAGAGGATCGTACATAGCTAAACTTATCCAAGTTGAAATCTTTAGGTCTTCAGATCTCCAATCTTTAGTCTGCAAAGCTTCAGGTTGCAAGTCTTCAAGTCTTCATAATCTTCAAATCTGCAGCACTTCAATTTTCCAATCTACAAGCCGTCAATCTGTCCTTCAATCTCCAAATCTGCAATCTTTAGAGCTGGATGACACAATCCTCTTGGGGGCAAGTTAGTCCAAGAGCAGCCTTTGTTGCTAAAAATGCAGCCATTCCTGCTTAGCAAGTCCTAAAAACTACAATCCAAAACTTCATGTGCATATTAACTACCAGCATGGAGCATGCTAGGAACCAACTGTTATCAAGGGTTGTGGCCCCTTTGAAGTCTCCATTGAATTCATGCAGTCATGCCCCATAGCAACAGAAACAACCTAGATCAGGATTGCAAGAGTATTGGACATGATCTAGAAATTCATGTCATAGAAACCAGAAGTTCATAGCATCCATAGTAATTTGGGAAAAATAAGCTCAACATACATAACACTTATTAGAGAAATCCTTGCTTCAAACATACCTATAGGAACCATGTGCTATATCTCAGATCATCATCTAGCATGCAATGTCTTTCAAGTAATGTTTTAGAGCTCTACATCAGTTAGTGCGGGTGAGTGTTCAAACAAGTTAACACATCACCCAAAGAGCTGGTGATTCATAAGTAAATTCTACCAAAATCATGGGCAATGATCCACACAAGATGCTTGGGATAGTTGTCATCGTCATGATATAGGGTAGTCACACAAGACACCAATCAAGAGTACTCCAGCCTGTAGTCAACAATGTGTTCCATCCCATACATATTATTATAACAATGAAATACAACACAAGCTTTACTTTCTAGGTATGTTGTGATTCCCCCAACTATAGGAAAAAAGGACCCTACCCCAACTACTGTATGCAATTATGAATCATAAAATGCTTTTGAGACAAATCCCACATCAATTTGAACTATTCACACACTTCAACCACCCTACAATGAGTATAAAACCAAGGACAAAGCCCTACAGCCGATGCTTCAAGTAGAGTGGAGAGGAGCAGTCCTGAAGATAGGAATCATAATATGATGAGCCTTTGATATGGCCGATCCTTGTGAAAGTTGGGTCGTACATCAATCCATTAATAGCATCTTTAATCTGTCTTTTGTCCTACTTCATAAAAACACCAATAGCAGCATGATCCATGGAGAATGGTTGAGCCGCGTGCTAAATCATTTGTGATATCAAGTGGTAGAAACGCCTCTTCACAAGGGTAGCTCTAGAGCGGTTGCTGCATCAAATGGCTTCAAATAACAGGTGTTTAGTATTGAGTATTTCATGGATAAATGAGGCCGAGGAAATAATATTTCATACTAAGATAGAGTGTTGCCCTGGTTTCTTCCGAGCAGTAGACCACAGAGATCAGATGACTACTTTATCAACTAGGAAGGAAATGGAAAATAGCATGATTTATAAGGTCATATATAGTTCCTTCGACTGATCAACCTGTTTGGCTGCCCTGGAGTATAATGCCCAAGTACCACAATAAGAGCTCTTTCAGTAGAGTTTTTAAACTCCATATCATCTTTGGTATAACCCAGTACCTCCTACAAGGATCCTTAGAATGTTGCCATTGAGTGTAGGACAACATTCCTCAGATCATTCTTTTTCTAGAATTGCCTTGCTTTTCATCAAGTTGGCGCTTGTTCCCACCAAGTCGTTGCACCTGCAGTTTCTGCACTGTGGAACAGTTACGCCAACGGCAACACCAAGAGTGTCCCAAGATCCCTTGATCTAGTTTTTCATTGGCTTGTCTCATAAACTTCTCACTAGTGTTGGGTTGTAGGGAATGCACACATCCTCAATTGTGCATGGGAACCATGAGAATAACCCTCTTTTTGTACATACTTGAGTATCACATGTGAAAACTCTCCTAAAATCACTTTTTAATATTTTCTATACCATATTATAGGTGACTCTTGGATATCTTACCTTTTTGGCTCTTTTACGGAAATCACATGTAAAAATCCCATGCATGCACATTCTTGGGATTTGGTTGTTATAAGAATTGATTTTAGAATATCCCAGAAGATATGTTAGTTAGAGAGATATTCCCTTTTTGACTTTTCAAAGAAGCACATGAGGAAATGTGCTTAGCCTATATATAGAGGCTCATTTTTGTAAAGAGGGGAGCTTTTGGTTGTCGTGCTCTCATGTAATATCTCTTATGAATGGAAGAATGCTCTCTTTTACTCCAAGACTATTTACATTTATTTATTGTGTCTTTGTGAGTGTGTGAGAGTGTGATGTATGTGTGTGTGCCTATGCATGTCTCTCCTTTGCGTGAGTAGAGTAGTTGCATTACTTGTATTTTGCACATGGACTAGGATCCTTGACTCCCTATTCTGCTTGTTTTCAAGCATGTGGCATAGCATGGGGCTGATGTCAATGGCTTGAACATGTTGGAGGTAGGGGTGGATAAGAGGAGAGTCACTCTTGAGCCTTCCTTCTTGCTTCCATGCAAGGTGGTGAGGGTTTTGGTCTTGGAACTACTAAAACTTCATCAAGAGTTTTGAAAGCAAAGGCTATCATGTGTATCATCCACAAACTAAACGTATTTTGGTTAGCAGTGATGTTGTTTGTGTGGAAGATGCTATTTCGCGTTTACTTTCATGTACGAAGGAGACATCTGTAAGCTCCGAAGACATGTATGATACTTTGCTCCTCTTTTTACAGGTGGACAGTCTAGTGCTGGCCCTAATGAGGCAACTTCTCATCCTTTGTAGGTTTCATGTGATGATGCAGATCATTCTATTTCTGATGCAGATTTACATGATGCACTTGTTGATGAGAGAGCTGATATTGAGGAGGCAAAGACTATGCCAAAACGGCTCGTGTACATTTTGCGTGATAGAAAACTAGATGCACCTCTGTCATATCGTACTCGTTTAGGATCTCATAGTGCCTCTTTTGCATCAGATTGTTATGCTATGGCTGCGTCTAGTCTTTGTGATGAGAATGAGCATGTTTCATTTGATGAAGCACAAAATTCAGAAAATTGGATGGCTACTATGCAATTTTATTATGATGCTATAATGAAGAATGGTACCTTGTCTTTATGTGACTTGCCTCTTAGCAAGAAGGCCATTGACACTAAGTGGGTATACAAGATGAAGCATAAGCCTGATGGGACAGTTGATAGGTATAAGGCAAGGCTTGTTGCAAAGGGTTATGCACAGGAACGAGGCATTGATTTTGATGAGACCTTTGTTCTTACTTGCCGAATGATTACTATTCGTAGCATCTGTGCACTTGGAGCTCATCATGGTTGGAATGTACATGATTTGGACATTAAAAGTGAATTTCTGAATGGTGATTTGCATGAAGAGGTGTATGTTTTTTAGCCCCATGGCTTCGTGTAGAAAGGGCATGAAAACCAGGTGTGTAGGTTGAAGAAGGCATTATATGGTTAAAGCAAGCACCACGTGCTTGGTATGAAAAGATACATGCCTATCTGATTGCACATGGTTTTGAGAACAGCCCAAGTAAAAGCACCTTATATGTTAAGGGTGCTAATGATGTGCTTCTAATCATTCTTGTGTATGTTGATGACATGCTACTCACTGGTCCTCATGACAAGCATATTGCTGATTTTTAAGGTTGATTCGCATGACTCATTTGAGATGTCTGATTTGGGGCATTTGCATCATTATTTGGGCATTCAATTTATGCAAGTTGATGGTGGAATGGCTTTGTGTCAAATGAAATATATTAACAGATTATTGCAGCATTTTGGCCTTGAAGACTGTAAACCTATTGCAACTCCTATGAAGATATGTTTATGATTGAGTCTTCATGATGCTAGAGATGCATTTGATGTTGTTCTCTATTAGCAGGCTATTGGATGCTTGATTTATTTATGAACTATGCGGCCAGATATTCAGTTTGCTTTCTCACAGATGAGCATGTTTATGCATTGCCCAGGTGTCAAGCATTGGTAGGCAATAAGCATATCTTTCGCTACTTGAATGGTACGCGACTAATTGGATTGTTTTATCCCAAGGGGGGATCACTACCGCCAGATTTACATGCATTTTTGGACTCTGATTGAGCTAGTTGTTATGAAAATCATGTGTCCACTAGTTGCTTTTGCTTTAGGCTTGGTAGCTTATGTATATCTTGGTTGAGCAAGAAGTAGCCTACTGTGGTCACTTCTAGTTGTGAGCCTGAGTATAGGGCACCTTTCATAACAACTTGTTAGGCCGCCGGATTGGCATCATGTGATATTATATTTTTTCTATACCGCACGTACCGACAGGTTGTAGCGAAGTGATGTAATCCGTTTTTTATTAATGAAGAGACATTATGGTGTTCTCCAGAGAGAGAGGAGACGGGATCGCCAGACTCTCTGTCTGTGCAATTTGCAATCCTGCGGAGACGTTTGAGTGCAGATTCCAATAACTCTGAGTACTGTTACTTTACTTTGTTGAATTACATTAATTTCTGGTTAACATAGTAATGTTCGGTGACAATGATCAATCTACGCTACGGTGATCATTAACTTCTGTGTCACCTACGGCATAAAGAATAACTAGAATGCGAGTAGTAAGACTGTGTAGAAGAATTGATACTGAGTAATAGTGTACTTCTTAATTTGATAGTTAAGTGGGAAAACTAGATAAAGGGCCTCTGAAGTATCAGACCCCTACCATCCCCAAGAACCGGAACAGAGATTAAAAGGCGGACTTGACGGAAGTTTTGGCCCTTTTAACATTGGCGCCATCTGTGGGAAGATGGCAATTGATTAAGAAATCAGTAAAGGTAGAGCAGCACGTAAGGCAAGTGGTACAGAGGTCATATATGCCGGTTACTCCATCCGACGAGTCTTATCCGAAGTATAGAAGAGACCAGCACCCCTGGGCAGTTCCAAAACTATTAGGGACACCCTCAAGCGGTAGAAGTGCAGGCCATTTATAAGCCTAGTTGTCAAAGGATCGGAGCCAGTTAGCAGTGATTCCGGTACCAGTTTGGTGATACATGATGAGATTCTGGTAGATTCCGGTATAATTTCGGTACATTCTGAAGAAGGTACAATAACTGCTGAGTGTACAGGGACACAGTGCGCAGTTGATTCGACATCATCTGGTTAGAATTTGAACCTTTCTGAGGATAAAGTTGTGTTTCCCAGAGAGATCCTTGCCGCTGGAAGTATACCCTGTTTCGATGAAAGTTCGACAAGTTCCGGTGAAAGTTCGGTACTAGTTGGTGGGAATTTACAGTTTTTCGGTGACAGTGTGGTAATCCCTGGTGAGTCCTTATTACGTACACCAGTGTTTGGAGCAAACTTGCCTCCTTTTGATACCACAACTGAGGATAGGCTATTTGATTTGGAGATACATAAGAGATTCAACGCTATTTTCGAGCCGAAAGGTGAGCAGTCTGATAATACAGATTTCGAAGGACAAGGCACACCCCCTCAAAACTCAAGAAACAGCAGCGGTACCAATATTAGCACCATGAGTGGTCAACAACAGCAACAACAACAACAACAACAACAACAGCCACATCCAATCATTCCACTTCGGCCCGTTCCAACAGGGGTCACGTACACAAAGTTCGGTGGATTTCCAGGGGACGATCCTGATGCACATGTGTGCACGTTTGAGATCAATTATGCAGTATTAAACCACCCACCTGACCCGGCGTACAAGGCCATCGTATTTCAGGCTACATTGGTCAATGAGGCAGCAAGGTGGCTAACAGAGTATGATATCAACCATTTTGCTGACTATGATGATGTGAGAGACGCGTTTTTATAGAGGTTCCGGTTGAAGAGGAATCCTGCCGAAATCTTCGACTATTTGTAGAACAATCGGCAGAAGCCGCACCAGACTGTTCAGGAATATGCAATATTGTTTAGAACTCACTTAAGAAAACTACCTCCGGCACATGCTAATCTACTCGATGATGTTATAACCCAGTGGTTCATTAACGGTTTGACCCCACAGTTAAGACAAATAATGATCATCCGTTGTGTGGGGGCTATGACACTAGATGATGTTATTGCAATGACCCTACAACTAGAGCATAAAGTTGGGGGATTCACCGAAGACTTGGAGTGGCTGAAGGCTAGTATGAACGTAACAGATGATCTGGCTAAACAGATATATTGCACCAAGTGCAAAAATCCAGGGCACACCAGTGCTACATGTGCCCTTAACCAGATGTATTGTGCCATATGCAACACAACAGGACACTCAACGAAAAATTGCGCATATAATGCCAAGGTGCAGGGACGAGCAGCTGTAAATGCCATCATATAGGAACCAGGTCAGCCAGCAGCCCATTACATGCCACCACAGATGCGAACCAATCAATCACAAGGATATCGGAATTATAGGGATCAGCGAAACACCAATTTTAATTCAAATCGATGGCAAGCAGGTACATCAGTGGAAGGTACTTCTCTTCCACCACCTTGATATCATTTTTGCGACGAGATTGGCCACATTCGTAGATTCTGCAAGGATGCAGCAGAGTACGACAAAAGGAAGAAGGAGTGATAGAATCCAATGACCAACATGGTCTATATTTCACCAGTTGAATCACAAGCAGCAGTGGTTCAGACTCGATCGGGTAAGCAGTTACAACCCGCCGCTGAGGTATTCGGGCCTGGTATCCACGAGCACCAGCGAATGTATACAAGGGCTAGTCAATGGACAGCCAAAGAGCCAATGGTGTTTCCTAATCCAATTTCGGTAACACAGGTTCCCCTGCCTAAGGCAAGAGCGAATGAACAAACTACTGCCCCAGCAACAGTAGAATCATCATCAGAATCGGTGAGAAGTACGATCCAAACAAATCAGGTATGGGATATTCTAACCAAGGCATCAATTACACTCCCTTTGGGACAGTTGCTTGCCTTAGTGCCAGGAGTCAGGTAGCGATTCCAACAACAGGTTAGTCCTAGATCTTCCTGTACTCTAGCGACTGCCACAATACAACCGGAAGCTGATTCTATGGTGGATCATTCAGTTCCATTGATCACTGTCTGGCATAAAAATCCGCTGGAACCCTTTCAGAAGTGGGATCTATATTTTATTGGTCCCATAACACCTCCAGCTACTCTCACCAACAACCGCTATATCTTGACTTGTACCGATTACGCCACTTGATGGGCGGAAGCTTGGGCATTACGGTCGGCCACAGCTGTTTCGATGGCAAAATCCATGATGAAGGACATCTTTGCGCGTTATGGTTTACCTCTGGAAATAGTGACAGATCAAGGAATACATTTTGCAAACCGCTTAATACAAGTACTGACTCAGACTTTTCAAATTGTCCATAAATTCAGCTCACCATACTATCCACGTGCCAATGGATTGGCGGAAAGTACCAATAAGACTTTGTTGACCATGCTCCGCAAATTGCTTTTGGAATGTCAAGAACGTTGGGACCAGTTACTACCTACAGTTTTGTGGGCTTACCGGACTACCTACAAAGTTGCTACTAGCATGACCCCATTCAAGCTTGCTTATGGATTGGAAGCCATTGCACCGATGGAAGTAGTAGTGCCGAGTTTGCGTGTTGCCTTAGCTCAGAAATTGCTGCCAGAAGACTCTTTGCCATTTCGGTTGGATGCACTCAGGGCATTGGATGAAGAGCGCTGGGAAAGCTTCATGACTCTTCAAGAAGTTCAGCTTTGTCAAGCCCGTACCCATGATCGGTTCCTCAAGACTCCTCTGTTTACGGTGGGCCAACTTGTGTTATTTTATAATGCTAAAGAAAATCGATCTGCTGGAATATTTAAATTACGGTGGTTCGGTCCTTACCAGATTAGTGAGCAAGTGGGACCCGCTACTTTTTGGTTAACTACATTGACCGGAGTTTCCCTTCCCAAAGCGATTAATGGTTCAAAGTTACGCCCACATCACCAACCGACTGATCACCGCTGACGTGTTCTTTGGTTTTCCGTGTATCACTTATTTTCTTTTTATTTCCTTTTTTCGACTGAATATAGACCGTCAATCTCCTCGTTTTGATATCTAAATATGATTAATCGCCGCCCTGTGTTACTGTGTCTATCCATGCATGCACGTCGTAATTAGGAAGGTTATCATTTCAATACTGCACGATGATTAGGGTTTTCGATCGCCTCATGTTGCCTGTGTGTCTACTTCATCTTGTTCCTTTTACTGATAATCGCTCTTGTGTCTGTGTGTTTCTGCGTTCTTTGTTTTCTGTGTTCTTGTGTCCCCGTGCGTGCCATGGAAGCACTAGCCAATGTCGCTACCTTTCGTGAAGGACTCACCCCTGAAGTGAGTGAGTATTTGCGTATCCGTGGTCTTTTGAACTTCGCTGAATTGCCTTGGCATTCAGTGGAGTGTCAACCATTTTATGCATAGATTATTTCCGCTATCGCTGCCACACCTACTACGGAGCAGAGTTGGCCTATTCTTTGTTTACCGTCATGAGTCATGATCACTTTGGCTTTGTTTTCCGATGCCTTCTGACTTCCTCGCGATGGATTGGAGAATGGTCCACTCCTTCCTGTAGCCACCATGAGCAGGTTATTTCCACGGCACTCATCTAATGAGTACGCTATTCTGTGTTGACCTAACCCGGAGCGTACCATTTTACAGTTTTTAGTCGCAATTTTGAACTTGCAAAAACGCACCTACAGTATCTCATGCCCATTCTACTCGATGATAGATATGGCTTCTCGCGAGTCTGTTAATTTTGCATCTTTTTATTTCCGGCGCATTCACCGTGAATGTGTTACGGTTATCAAACAGGTCAATAAGGGTGACCTTCCACGTTCGCATCTACCCCATATCCTCACTTTTCTTTTTCCAGCCATTCAAGCCGCGCAACCCCCACCAAACGCTCCCTTCTTGTTGCATGAAGAATCTACTCGGATGATCGAAGATGAGGAAGATGATGATGCAGATCTTTTTCAACTCATTCACCGGAAACGCAGACGTATAAGTCCCTCTGAGAGCCAAGTGCAAGGATCCAATGTTGGACATGAAGAAGAGGTCTTCCACGACACCGCTACCTCCATTCATGTTGATTCTTCCGCCCATTCTTCTCCAATCAAGCAACAGGAACAAGGTGCTTCCACCACCGACTCTGAAGAAGTTTCTTCTCGAGAGGATTCTCATCAGCAAAATCAAGATGTTGTTCAAGCAATTATTGTAGAGATTCTCAATGAAGTGATTGCTTTGGTTGATGCTGTGATTGACCGAACGGAAGCGACAAAGCAGCAGACCACCGGAATAGTGCTGGTGCTTAACATTCTTATCCCACTTTCTTCCACCATGAACATTGTTGAGCCCATTGGCCCAGTCTAGCCTGTTGTTCCCCATGTACCCAATTCTCCATTTTCTTCTCCCGGCTATTCTCCACCATCTTCCCCTCATCTATTTTCCGCTTCTACATCCAAATCCCTTCCTACTCTTCCTTCTCCAATCCCGATGCTTCATGAACTCGAACCTATGGGTCGACTTTTGATCCAATTCTGGCACCACTTACCAATGCAACTAAAGATGGCAACCGACAATATCAGACAGGAGTTGCAGCACAAAGTTGATGTTTTAGAGGCTGATATTGCCCCATTACAGGAAGAAGCAGATGTTGTTAAGGCAGACAACCATGCTTTGCAGATGCAACTTCAGCAACTTCAAGCTAGGATTGTAGAGCAAGACACATTGATTGCACAACGCGATGTAGCATTGGCAGAGTTAAAAGCCAAGGATGTTTTGTTAACTGCTCGTGATGAAGAGATCAAGCAGTTAAATCAGTTGGTACAGGATAAAGAAGATGCTCGAGTGGCGATTGGCAATTTGTTGGAGGAAACTCGAATACAGCTTGATGAGGTCGTGCAGAGAGGACAAGAGATGGCTACTTTAGCTAAGCAGACTAATGCAGAACTCCAAGCCGCAACTGCCGATCTGTTTCAGGCAAATTCTGCTCTCAAAGCCCAGACGAGTTTAACCATTCAACTTCAGAAGGAGATAGCAAGGATTAAGAAAGAAAGAGATGCTTATTATCAAACCATTCAATATCAAGCTCAAGAGCTCGAATGAAGAGAAAAGCAGCTAGGCTTTCAAGTAGAGCGACTATCCAGAATAGATAGACAAATTAATGATAGGAGATTGAGCCGCGATGCAGCCCTTGCTAATGACTTTTACTTGCAAGAAGCATTTTTGCAGACCCAAACTGAAGTTCCGATGAGTCAGGTCATTGCGGCAAGTTCAATCCGAA